>OZ025877.1:410000-435000 GCA_964019415.1 Ianthella basta | reverse complement strand
AGAGCGTGCAGGTAGTCTTAAGGACGTTATGAAACTGTGCCCGAGTTTTGCTAAACTAGCTGATTTAGCCTTGGATGGTATTGTAACAGACACTATGATTTTTGGCAAGTTGAATTTTGAAGTAGATGATGCTCTTCTTGGGCTGATAAATTGCATTCAATCTCAGACTCGTTTCGGAACAACCACTCACACGTGGCACTTCTTGCACCGGACCCTGCAGGAGTTCATGGCAAGCCTTGCCATGGCCAAGAAGCCACCAGAGGAGCAGGTTCTGTTTTGGAGGAAACATCTCAGCCCTAGATATGACAAGGAGGGGCGTTTTGTCCTTGGTGATGATAACAGCAAGTCAGCGTTTCTCTTTTATTGTGGAGTGAGTGGCCTCAGCAACCCAGGCATTCAGAGCATGCTGCTCGACACCCTGGACACAGCAGTGGAGCCCACTATTCGTGAATACACCCCGCTAGCAGAACTGTGTGAAGTAGTGTCGGAAAGTGGCAATGAGGAGTTTGCACATTCCATTTTATCTGCATGTGGCACCACAGTGGATATACGTAACCCCAACCTCCAAGGAGCTGTCTGGGTTGTGGCTCAGTACTGCAAACGGGTGGAAGGCGTGCGACTGAGCATTGGCAAGGCAGTGTCAGGCATCCCATTTTCCGATCTCTCTAGCATTACCTCTCAGTTGGAGTCAGTTTGCAGTCTTGCTGCAGTACATCTACACGCTGTATCCATTGATTCCCCTCCTGCCCCAGTTGGTAAGCTCCATAGCCCTAAACTGCATGAGTACATGTGTGCCCTTCATGGTACTGTGTAGACTTGATATAATGAGAGACATGGTGTGTACATAATCATGTAGGTTGTTCCTAATTGAGAATTATGTGTTGAAAGTGAACCTATCCCAGTTTGTGAATGTTGTATACATGGTCCCTTGGAACACTGAGGGGCAGTACACATAGACTGCATTGTTTGTCTGAGTGCATGGTTTGACTCTTCTGTGTGTTGGGGTTGGATTTGCTTGCAGACCTGAAGAACGTGAAGCAGTTTCTACTCAAGCAGAAGTGCCTAAAGAGCTTCACACTGACAGTCTACAGTCGTACACAACCCATCAAGGTATAGCTGCCATGTTGATTGTTATATGTTACCTTGTTGTGATTGTCAATGTCAGGTTTGTTTATTGTCAGTGCATGTCCGTTTTGTGGAGTCACCAGACAGGTGTGCATGCTTGTGGTGATGTAAGCAGCAGATGGGGTAGTTTAATTAGGTTGCTAGTTCCACATCATTTCCTGTGTGTACTTGATCACTTTTTAACTCTTCATTCACTGACTGATTCAGCAGTGGATTTCCTCTTGTTAATTGAGTGCTCATTGGAGTGCTCCCACTGAATGCACATTGAAATCAATGTACACTGAATGTGCATCCTCCCAGACAACCTCGTGAGGTGGTTTTGATCTGAGCCCATTCCTTTGAACCAGTTCTGCAGAAATGTATATTTGTGAATTTGGACATTATTGGACGTTTGCGAAATAGTTATTTGAAACGTCCTCTAGTGCCTAAGACACTATACACACATTGTATGTGAGGTTACTGGGTAGGTGAAGTGAACAAGTGTTTCCCTCATTTGTAAGACGATCAGAGGTTACTTTTAGACTGCATGCAGACGCTTGACTGGGGACTTGTCACCAACCATCCATCCGGCATTCCAGTATTCTAGAAGTGATTTAAAAGCACACCGACAGAAAGAGGGGGCGAGTACCAGAAGATGTCATACTGTGTGTTGCCAAGAACGACACTTGACTATATAAGTGTTACTTTGTGTAATGGTATGTTCCCTTGGGTTTGAAGCTTGTTAGTGAAGCTTGGCTTGGCTGCAGTCCTTGAAAGTGGTCCTTGGCTGATCAGCACAGTTTGTGGGTATAGGAATCCTTGTAAACTTGATTGAAAGCAAGTGTCTTCTTAAGTGGCTAAAGTGTTTGCTAAACACTTGACCTCTGTGTATGTTGTGACACTGTGTATGTTGTGTATCTACTGATTGCTTAGGGTGAGGAGGAGCCACTCATCAGTCTGTGCAAAGGTGTGATTTTGCACCACAAGACTTCCCTTAAAGTAGTAGCAATTGGTGGTGGTTATACAACTCTCCTGGACCCTTTGGTGCCAGCCCTGGTTGTGTGCCAGAAAATGGCTGTATTGAAGCTACAAGAAGCTAGACTGTCTCATGAGAACATGTTGACATCATTGGAAGAGTTGCCGAAGTTACAGGAACTTGTACTAGAGGATGTGTCAGTGGAAGATATTGTGAGTGATAGATAGTGTCTGCCTCTTCCACTGGTTGAGGTATGCTTACATTGTAATTGTATTGTAATTGTGTGGTATTCATTGTAGTATAGGCGTGTTTTATAGTGTGTTAATTGTATTATAGTTGTGTGGTATACCTGTATTAATTGTAACCCCCTTGCTGTGCTTTTATCTCTATAGGACAATAGTAAAGCTGTGCATGATTTTGAAGTCAACCTCACCAAGCGAGTGCAGGGCCACCCCAGTCTGAAGGCACTGACAATCAGAGGGGATTGTAGTATGCCACTTGTCAAGGGAGCTGTTGCTGGGATGTCTAAGAGAGGCAGTGTGGAGAAGCTGGTTGTGACACATTATGGTAAGGAACCCCTTTGTAGGGTGAGCCTGAGTGAGTCCTTCACTTGTCAGTTGATAGTGTGTTTGTCTTGCTTGTGTGTGTGGTATGGTGGTACAGTGTGGTGTATGTCCTGTTTGCACACACTGTTGTCCAAGTGCCCCTATGTGTGTAGAATAGTGTGTATGCAGTAGACACTAAGGAGGATAGAGTGTAGAGACCGTGAGATAGTATAATTTGGACTAGTGTGTGTGTGTGTATGTGTGTGTGTGTGTGTGTGTGTGTGTGTGTGTGTGTGCGTGTGTGTGTGCGTGCGTGTGTGTGCGTGCCTGCGTGCGTGCGTGTGTGTGCGTGTGTGTGTGTGTGTGCGTGCATGTGTGTGTGTGTGTGTGTGTGTGTGCGTGTGTGTGTGTGTGTGTCACATACAGGTGTATGTATCTGTACAGAGACCCAGTGGTGTACAGAGTCTCGTTAGATATCATTTTGATGTGTTCGATAAAGTGTTTGTAGATTGTTACATGTGAGTGCTTTCATCTTTTGATGATGTTTACATGGATGTTTGCTAACAGTGTGTAGTGTTTGGTTGTAGCTGTTGCTGTTAATTGTATGCAGTGATATGGAACTGAGTGGTTTGATGTCTTAGATCATCACATCACTGATGAAATGGTCTCACAAGTTGCTCTCATGATGAAGACTGGATGTCTGAAGGTCTTGAACATTGGAGACATAACCTGTTCCCAGTGTATGAGTTTGCTGAAGGAACTCCCCCACTGCACCTGCCTGCAAACATTAGGGGTAACCTTGCCAAGGCCACATCATGAGGTACGCTGCCCTGAGTTTCACAGTGTCCTGTTTTGTCTTTCCAGCTGTTTGTTTGTTGTTATGTTTGCTGAGTCACCTTTATTATGTCACATGACATGCATGTGACATCCTTTTCTTAATGTCGTAGAGGCTCATTACTATGTCGTAAATAACTTGAAATGGTGAATTCTTGAGCAGTATATATGTAGCAGTCAATGAAGTGAATGATAACGGAACGTTTCGGCCGTGGGGGCCAAAACTGTTATCATTGACTTCATCCTTTCCTTCTTCATACTCAACTGTTGATTCATTTGTTATTGACACTCTAGTCTCCACCTCTCTGGTACTGCCCACCATTGCAGGAGGCACCAGTTGGAGAGCCAGCTTTCTCCTGTACTGCAGCCCTCCTCAAGGCTGTGTCTCAGTGTGTATCCTTGGAGGAGGTAGTCCTAGAGGAGTGTTCATTTGGTATGTAAGTGTGTGAGGTGTATTGGCATGTGTGCACTGTGTAGGATTGCATGTACCAAAATTATCTAAACACGCACACACAACCTATTGATGACTATTGTCCTGTGTTCCTCTACAGATGGTATTGATGACACAGTGGAAAAGTTTGCCAAACACTTAAAGGATAGCAAATTGACGAAATTGAGGATGACACAATGTCATGAGCTTTCCCCCCTTCATATTGCGACCCTGTGCAGAGGCCTACACTGGAGTAGGTCACTGGAGGAGCTTTGCATTAGTTGTGTCTCTTCACAAGGCAACGTGAGTCTTCTTGTCTTCCTTGAAATTGCTACTACAGTACTTTTGTCTAGTGTGTGTGCAGTTTGTGTGAAGATTAATGCATTGTGTTGTAAGTGGTAGTTATGGCACCCCCAAGTGTGCATTGGTGTCATTATTGTTGGAGTCATGGTATAATAACAGAAAGTCGACAACAAGCACTATTGATTCCTGCCTTTAGAGGCACTTCTTGGGATCTGCCATTTTGTTAGTGTATGTTAAGATACTGAAGGTATGCTGAGACACCAGGCCGGCTGCAAGAAGTGGAGAGAAAGCAAGCCTTCATATTCATTAGCCACATAGTTTGTTCATTCTCTGATCCATTTCTTGCCTGCCTCCTGAGCCATTTCTTGGTTGGTTGTTGGCTCACCAGCTGCAGGTTGACGAAACCTCAGTAGCTACTGTGTATATATGTACATAGCTGTCCTGATGTTCTCTGTATATGGTTATATACATTTTAAAAGGTGTGTTTCTACACTGTAGATACTGTGTGTCTGTGTGCGTGCGTACGTGCATGTGTGTCTGCAGTGTACACGCGTGTACGTAGCTACTGTAATTTAGAGACTAGCTACCACCAACCAACCCTAGCACATGCTGTTCCCATCCCTGCACCATGCAGTCACATGCACCTATGACAACATCTATGCTCACAAACATGTATTCACTCTTCACTGGTGCATGGGGTATGTGCACTATGTTGACACTTGTTTGATGTATTTTGTTGTGGAGGTTAGACTCCAAGGTGTGAAGCTGTATCCTCTGAAACCAGCATTACTAAAACATGGAACACGGAATAGTGCAATAACAGAATAACATTAAAATGGCCGACCACTCGTACACTAACAACTGTCACTGACGTAAGTTATCAGAGCACATTCCTCTGTGTGCTACAGTCCCTGGATCCTTAAGAATGTCTGTGCTGTGTACTTGTGTTGATTCATCACTTTGCCACTCCCAAAACAGGTTGTGGTCACATTGTTACAGGAGACCCTTAGGGTGGTAATTGTACAGCTTGTGGTCAAGCAAGTGTGCAGTGACAAAGTAATTGTACACTTGAAGCCTTTGATCCTCCCCCTACCCATGCAACAATGCACACAAGCACATTGATAGCACAGTTCCAGTCTCTTGATGAAGTGGTGCAGTGTAACTTGATTTAATTCTCCTCTTGTTATGTTGTGTTTGCAGGATGTGTCAGACCCTGACACACTGCAAGCAGTTGAGGTAGCAGTGAGAGAGAACACGTCTCTGAGGAGGATGGGGATTTCTAAAAGGTTTCTAGCTCGGACAAGGGCAACATTGCCATGGACGAATGTTGCCGAGGCCATCCTGAAAGGAGCTACAAAGAATGCAACACTTCGGACATTGAGTCTAAGTGTACCAGATGAACCACTCCCTCCCCAGCAGCTTATTGATGACTTAAGAAGATCCAACTCCAAGCTACGGCTAATTGTAAGGGCAGAAGGTGAGTCGCCATTACTTGTCATAGCCCATAGCAGTGGGAGTGACTTTGTATGTGTTGAGGTCCTGTATGGTACACCTCATGGGACTAAGTAAGGCTGGCTGGGTATTTTGTGGAATTGTATTTCATCCATTTAATTATGTTACAGTGCACATGGTTTGTAATCAATGGCTTCATCTGTTACTATCCTTTTTAGATGCAGGGGACTACCCGTTCAAGTATTTGTGAAGTTACAGCTGCAAGGTAAGCAGAGCATACTGTATATTATTTCCATCTTTGTTGTGTCATGGCAGGTGTGTGTGTGTGTGTGTGTGTGTGTGGTATGTGTGTGTGTGTGTGTGCGTGTGTGCGCGTGCGTGTGTGGTGTGTGTGCGTGTGTGTGTGCGTGCGTGCGTGTGTGTGTGTTGTGTGTGTGTGTGTGTGTGTGTGTGTGTGTGTGAGTGAGTGCGTGTGTGTGTGTGTGTGTGTGCGCGTGCATGCGTGCATGTGTGTGTGCATTTCTTGTGTGTGTTTGCGTGTGTGCATGTGTGCATGCACATGTGTGTGCGTGTGTGTGTGTGTTTGCGTGTGTGCATGCGTGCGTGTGTGTGCACAAGTGTGTGCACATGCGTGCGTGTGTGTGTGTGTGTGTGTGTGTGTGTGTGTGTGTGTGTGTGTGTTGGTGTCTAATAGGTGGTGTAGTGTAGTGTGTTAGTGATGTGTGTGTAATACCTCATCCCTGCAGTGGGCCACCATTGTCATGCAATCAACACTCAAAGGTCATTGTTTATTAGTCTAGAGTACATTGTAAACCACTTTTGGTAATTTCAGCTGTATTCCTCTAATATCGCATGTGACTGATATCAGTGGTACTAAGTCTACATTGTAAATTTTGTCTCTGGTACATTTAATCTATTATTTTTAGCTGATTTGTTACTCAGACAAAGTCTGTGCTGTACGTATTATTGTGATTATCAGACAAGAGTGGGTATGGGTACGTGTATGTGCACGCACAGCACAGTTAATTTTAATTTTCTCAACGCCACATTAATTTACATACCAAGGCATGGGCAACTATAGCTTCACAGCTGGAGGCCATGCTGCCCTTTTCAACTGTTCCAGTCCATGCAATGTGCAGTAATGTTTTAACAACCACATAGTGCATGCATATGGCCCAAATTGATCGAACCCAGTTATATTCTGTAGCTGCAACCGTTTAATTGATGTCAGCCCCCATAATCTGGTCCCACACTATGTATGCAGATACGTACATGCACTACACACATGTACTAGTTAGCGGAAGAGTGACCCATATGATTGGGGCGACCTTTGACCTCTGGTCTGACTATGTAAGGCAGCACTCATTGTGTTAAGGTTAACATTAGTCAAAATTAAACTTGTTAATGTCACCTTCATGCACCCGTTATAGGTAACTAATAAACTCCAAAGTGAGCAGTGCTATATTGCTGTCAAAAGCACTATGTTCCCCTCTTACAGCATGCAGGTCTAATGCTGCCAATTATATTGGTCTGTATGTAGAAGCCTTCGCATTGGGTTGCAATACAGACCCACTTACAACAGAATGGTATGCAATGCATGCAATAAATACAGTGCAAGTTACAATAGTAATATTATGCATGACATTAAACATTATATTATACATGTATGTACAATGCAAATAATACAGTGTGAGAGTGTTTTAACTTCAATGCACACACATACTGTACATTCACATGACATTGTACAATACACTGCCTGTACATGTGTGTGTAGTGCACAAAGGGGACGAAAGAGAAGCACACTTGGTGACATAGTTGCTATCTTCTGATCCGTTTCCTTTATCAGCTGCAAATCGGTATCTTAGCCATTACACTTAAAAGTGTACACAACCAGCTCTAGTGCGATCTCACTGTTACAAGTACTGTTTTGCAGTGTCGTTCCATGGTAGGACAGACAACACAGACATAGCAAAGGCCTACAATGACTGCCAGCACTGAATGTCCAAGCGTTGTCGTGTTGTTTGTTTCTTCATCATCTCTTGTGCACTTGCACTTGTTTGCTTGGCATCAGTACATCACCATATTTATATGCATATTTATATGTAAAACAGTTCACTGTTTATACACTTCCTCATACACTGTAACTGTACTGTACAAAACAGTCCTCGATTGCCTTTTCTATAACTTGCATGCACTGCATGTACAAATAAGGTAGTATGTGGCTAGTTCAAGTACAGCACTACATCATAGCAACTTGTGCCGCTACCTGCATGTACACATATGGATGGCTGCAGCATGGACACATGCATCCCCATACAGTTGTACTCCATACACTGTGCACATGCATGCATAATTATTATATGTACCATATGTACAGTCAGCATATATAATTACAGTTGCTCCAATACATATGGTGACATACATGTACAGGGAGTGTGTGTTAAAACAGTATGTACAAGACATAGAGTGTTCTGTTGATATCTCTCATCACTTCTGTGGTTCCAGGAATGTGGCAAGCACCCACCCTTCCTCCAGATCTGGGACAGAGGAGAGGAAAGGGGAGGGGAAGGGAGGGATAGGAAGGGAGGGGAGGAGAGGGGAGAGGAATATTAAGAGCAGAGTTTGAGTGAACTCATATAGTGGCAGCTACCGTAGGGCATACAATACAGTGGCAGCTACCGTAGGGCATACAATACAGTGGCAGCTACCGTAGGGCATGCAATACAGTGGCAGCTACTGTAGGGCATACAATACAGTGGCAGCTACTGTAGGGCATACAATACAGTGGCAGCTACCGTAGGGCATACAATACAGTGGCAGCTACCGTAGGGCATGCAATACAGTGGCAGCTACCGTAGGGCATACAATACAGTGGCGGCTACCGTAGGGCATACAATACAGTGGCAGCTACTGTAGGGCATACAATACAGTGGCAGCTACCGTAGGGCATGCAATACAGTGGCAGCTACCGTAGGGCATACAATACAGTGGCAGCTACTGTAGGGCATACAATACAGTGGCAGCTACCGTAGGGCATACAATACAGCGCCAGCTACCGTAGGGCATACAATACAGTGCCAGCTACCGTAGGGCATACAATACAGTGGCAGCTACTGTAGGGCATACAATACAGTGGCGGCTACTGTAGGGCATACAATACAGTGCCAGCTACCGTAGGGCATACAATACAGTGCCAGCTACCGTAGGGCATGCAATACAGTGGCAGCTACTGTAGGGCATACAATACAGTGCCAGCTACTGTTGGGCATACAGTACAGTGGCAGCTACTGTAGGGCATACAATACAGTGGCAGCTACTGTAGGGCATACAATACAGTGGCAGCTACTGTAGGGCATACAATACAGCGGCAGCTACCGTAGGGCATACAATACAGTGGCAGCTACTGTAGGGCATACAATACAGTGCCAGCTACCGTAGGGCATGCAATACAGTGGCAGCTACTGTAGGGCATACAATACAGTGGCAGCTACCGTAGGGCATACAATACAGCGCCAGCTACCGTAGGGCATACAATACAGTGCCAGCTACCGTAGGGCATGCAATACAGTGGCAGCTACTGTAGGGCATACAATACAGTGCCAGCTACTGTTGGGCATACAGTACAGTGGCAGCTACTGTAGGGCATACAATACAGTGCCAGCTACTGTAGGGCATACATACAGTGCCGGCTACCGTAGGGCATACAATACAGTGCCGGCTACTGTAGGGCATACAATACAGTGGCAGCTACTGTAGGGCATACAATACAGTGCCGGCTACCGTAGGGCATACAATACAGTGCCGGCTAGCGTAGGGCATACAATACAGTGGCGGCTACCGTAGGCCATACAATACAGTGGCGGCTACCGTAGGGCATACAATACAGTGGCGGCTACTGTAGGGCATACAATACAGTGTCAGCTACTGTAGGGCATACAATACAGTGGCGGCTACTGTAGGGCATACAATACAGTGGCAGCTACCGTAGGGCATACAATACAGTGTCAGCTACTGTAGGGCATACAATACAGTGGCAGCTACTGTAGGGCATACAAGACAGTGGCGGCTACCGTAGGGCATACAATGCAGTGGCATACAATACAGTGGCAGCTACTGTAGGGCATACAATACAGTGGCAGCTACCGTAGGGCATACAATACAGTGGAAGCTACCGTAGGGCATACAATACAGTGGCAGCTACTGTAGGGCATACAATACAGTGGCGGCTACCGTAGGGCATGCAATACAGTGCCAGCTACTGTAGGGCATACAATACAGTGCCAGCTACTGTAGGGCATACATACAGTGCCGGCTACCGTAGGGCATACAATACAGTGCCGGCTACTGTAGGGCATACAATACAGTGGCAGCTACTGTAGGGCATACAATACAGTGCCGGCTACCGTAGGGCATACAATACAGTGGAAGCTACCGTAGGGCATACAATACAGTGGCAGCTACTGTAGGGCATACAATACAGTGGCGGCTACCGTAGGGCATGCAATACAGTGGCAGCTACTGTAGGGCATACAATACAGTGCCAGCTACTGTAGGGCATACAATACAGTGGCGGCTACCGTAGGGCATGCAATACAGTGGCAGCTACTGTAGGGCATACAATACAGTGGCAGCTACTGTAGGGCATACAATACAGTGGCAGCTACGGTAGGGCATACAATACAGTGCCAGCTACTGTAGGGCATACATACAGTGCCGGCTACCGTAGGGCATACAATACAGTGCCGGCTACTGTAGGGCATACAATACAGTGGCAGCTACTGTAGGGCATACAATACAGTGCCGGCTACCGTAGGGCATACAATACAGTGCCGGCTAGCGTAGGGCATACAATACAGTGCCGGCTACCGTAAGGCATACAATACAGTGGCGGCTACCGTAGGCCATACAATACAGTGGCGGCTACCGTAGGGCATACAATACAGTGGCGGCTACCGTAGGGCATACAATACAGTGTCAGCTACCGTAGGGCATACAATACAGTGCCAGCTACTGTAGGGCATACAATACAGTGGCAGCTACTGTAGGGCATACAATACAGTGTCAGCTACCGTAGGGCATACAATACAGTGCCGGCTACTGTAGGGCATACAATACAGTGGCAGCTACTGTAGGGCATACAATACAGTGGCAGCTACTGTAGGGCATACAATACAGTGGCAGCTACCGTAGGGCATACAATACAGTGTCAGCTACCGTAGGGCATACAATACAGTGCCGGCTACTGTAGGGCATACAATACAGTGGCAGCTACTGTAGGGCATACAATACAGTGCCGGCTACCGTAGGGCATACAATACAGTGCCGGCTAGCGTAGGGCATACAATACAGTGCCGGCTACCGTAAGGCATACAATACAGTGGCGGCTACCGTAGGCCATACAATACAGTGGCGGCTACCGTAGGCCATACAATACAGTGGCGGCTACCGTAGGGCATACAATACAGTGGCGGCTACCGTAGGGCATACAATACAGTGGCAGCTACCGTAGGGCATACAATACAGTGGCAGCTACTGTAGGGCATACAATACAGTGCCAGCTACTGTAGGGCATACAATACAGTGGCAGCTACTGTAGGGCATACAATACAGTGCCAGCTACTGTAGGGCATACAATACAGTGGCAGCTACTGTAGGGCATACAATACAGTGCCAGCTACAGTAGGGCATACAATACAGTGGCGGCTACTGTAGGGCATACAATACAGTGGCGGCTACTGTAGGGCATACAATACAGTGGCAGCTACTGTAGGGCATACAATACAGTGGCGGCTACTGTAGGGCATACAATACAGTGGCAGCTACCGTAGGGCATACAATACAGTGGCAGCTACCGTAGGGCATACAATACAGTGGCAGCTACCGTAGGGCATACAATACAGTGGCGGCTACTGTAGGGCATACAATACAGTGGCAGCTACCGTAGGGCATACAATACAGTGGCGGCTACTGTAGGGCATACAATACAGTGGCAGCTACCGTAGGGCATACAATACAGTGGCGGCTACCGTAGGGCATACAATACAGTGGCAGCTACCGTAGGGCATACAATACAGTGGCAGCTACCGTAGGGCATACAATACAGTGCCAGCTACTGTAGGGCATACAATACAGTGGCGGCTACTGTAGGGCATACAATACAGTGGCAGCTACCGTAGGGCATACAATACAGTGGCGGCTACTGTAGGGCATACAATACAGTGGCAGCTACCGTAGGGCATACAATACAGTGGCAGCTACTGTAGGGCATACAATACAGTGGCGGCTACTGTAGGGCATACAATACAGTGGCAGCTACCGTAGGGCATACAATACAGTGGCAGCTACTGTAGGGCATACAATACAGTGGCAGCTACTGTAGGGCATACAATACAGTGGCAGCTACTGTAGGGCATACAATACAGTGGCAGCTACTGTAAGGCATACAATACAGTGGCAGCTACTGTAGGGAATACAGTACAGTGCCAGCTACTGTAGGGAATACAGTACAGTGGCAGCTACTGTAGGGCATACAATACAGTGGCAGCTACTGTAGGGCATACAATACAGTGGCGGCTACTGTAGGGCATACAATACAGTGGCGGCTACTGTAGGGCATACAATACAGTGGCGGCTACTGTAGGGAATACAGTACAGTGGCAGCTACTGTAGGGCATACAATACAGTGGCAGCTACTGTAGGGCATACAATACAGTGCCGGCTACTGTAGGGCATACAATACAGTGGCAGCTACTGTAGGGCATACAATACAGTGCCGGCTACCGTAGGGCATACAATACAGTGCCGGCTAGCGTAGGGCATACAATACAGTGCCGGCTACCGTAAGGCATACAATACAGTGGCGGCTACCGTAGGCCATACAATACAGTGGCGGCTACCGTAGGCCATACAATACAGTGGCGGCTACCGTAGGGCATACAATACAGTGGCGGCTACCGTAGGGCATACAATACAGTGGCAGCTACCGTAGGGCATACAATACAGTGGCAGCTACTGTAGGGCATACAATACAGTGCCAGCTACTGTAGGGCATACAATACAGTGGCAGCTACTGTAGGGCATACAATACAGTGCCAGCTACAGTAGGGCATACAATACAGTGGCGGCTACTGTAGGGCATACAATACAGTGGCGGCTACTGTAGGGCATACAATACAGTGGCAGCTACTGTAGGGCATACAATACAGTGGCGGCTACTGTAGGGCATACAATACAGTGGCAGCTACCGTAGGGCATACAATACAGTGGCAGCTACCGTAGGGCATACAATACAGTGGCAGCTACCGTAGGGCATACAATACAGTGGCGGCTACTGTAGGGCATACAATACAGTGGCAGCTACCGTAGGGCATACAATACAGTGGCGGCTACTGTAGGGCATACAATACAGTGGCAGCTACCGTAGGGCATACAATACAGTGGCGGCTACCGTAGGGCATACAATACAGTGGCAGCTACCGTAGGGCATACAATACAGTGGCAGCTACCGTAGGGCATACAATACAGTGCCAGCTACTGTAGGGCATACAATACAGTGGCGGCTACTGTAGGGCATACAATACAGTGGCAGCTACCGTAGGGCATACAATACAGTGGCGGCTACTGTAGGGCATACAATACAGTGGCAGCTACCGTAGGGCATACAATACAGTGGCAGCTACTGTAGGGCATACAATACAGTGGCGGCTACTGTAGGGCATACAATACAGTGGCAGCTACCGTAGGGCATACAATACAGTGGCAGCTACTGTAGGGCATACAATACAGTGGCAGCTACTGTAGGGCATACAATACAGTGGCAGCTACTGTAGGGCATACAATACAGTGGCAGCTACTGTAAGGCATACAATACAGTGGCAGCTACTGTAGGGAATACAGTACAGTGCCAGCTACTGTAGGGAATACAGTACAGTGGCAGCTACTGTAGGGCATACAATACAGTGGCAGCTACTGTAGGGCATACAATACAGTGGCGGCTACTGTAGGGCATACAATACAGTGGCGGCTACTGTAGGGCATACAATACAGTGGCGGCTACTGTAGGGAATACAGTACAGTGGCAGCTACTGTAGGGCATACAATACAGTGGCAGCTACTGTAGGGCATACAATACAGTGGCGGCTACTGTAGGGCATACAATACAGTGGCGGCTACTGTAGGCCATACAATACAGTGGCAGCTACTGTAGGGCATACAATACAGTGGCAGCTACTGTAGGGCATACAATACAGTGGCAGCTACTGTAGGGCATGCAATACAGTGGCAGCTACTGTAGGGCATACAATACAGTGGCAGCTACTGTGTAGGGCATACAATACAGTGGCGGCTACTGTAGGGCATACAATACAGTGGCAGCTACTGTAGGGCATACAATACAGTGGCAGCTACCGTAGGGCATACAATACAGTGGCAGCTACCGTAGGGCATACAATACAGTGGCAGCTACCGTAGGGCATACAATACAGTGGCAGCTACTGTAGGGCATACAATACAGTGGCAGCTACCGTAGGGCATACAATACAGTGGCAGCTACCGTAGGTCATACAATACAGTGGCAGCTCTGTTGTCATTCAGCAATAGAGAGATTAAGATTTCTGATAACGCGTGACGCGTAACCTCTAACCACTGTTAGGCATTTACAGGTCAGCTTTTCATGCAATTAAGATCGCCCCGCACGCATAACCTGTAACACCTTCGGCAATTCGGTTACTTGGCTTATAAAGCTAACAGAGAAATATCTCTTGCAGATGAGATGTAGAAGATGAGTTGCAAGTCTTTCTATACGATAAAAGTGGAGACAGCAGCGGCGGGGAGGACGTTTCAAGTCTTTCTGGAAAGCCTTGCACGCGCCCAAGGTCCCCGTCGAACGAAACGCCTTTTTGCTCCAAAATCTTGGTGTCGTAATATTTACCCAGTCTTGAAGCTTGTTGCGATGGCAGGAGATCACTTCATGGGCAAGAGCCAGGTCGTGCTTCATTTTTGGCCACCGAAATGGAGGCACGTTCCAAGTCTTCTTTAAAACAGCTTAACAAGTTGCAGAAGGGATCTGAAAGCGCTTTCTTTGATCGAAGGGTCGGAGCAGACGTTGGGCTGTACTATAAGAAAGACCATACGTTGGAACACTGTGCTATCCGCCAAGTACACGCACAGGTAATTCGCCTACGCGTAGAAGCTGGTCTACAGGTTGAAAACGTGTAGTGTGTACCTATGGCGTGTGATTTGCGGTCGCGCACGTGACTTTCCCACACGTTACAGGTTACGCATTTGCCCAAAAAACGAAATTTTAATCTCTCTAATACTTTTGCCTATGGAGAATACACCTCGAGTATGATTGTGTCACACTTGAAGAATGCTCACGTTCAAGGCTAATCCACTGCGACTGCTATAAGACATTTACATAATTATTTGTATGTGAATGTACGTGTCACTGGGGAAGAAATGGATTAATTAAACCACTTTTGACCCACTTTACTCTAGTGCAAACAAGCCTTATTGTGTCCAGCATGTTTGTGTGTTTCATACAATGTGTGTGTGAAGTAGATGATTCCATAACCATTCAGACAAGTACAGCAGTATAGGCACACGCATGTGCAATGCAATGACAAAATAAAAGTGAGGAACTATTTAGATAAGATTCAGTAAGGTTCAGTGAAGTAGATGGTTACATGTGTGCATGTGAAGTGAAATGTGTATAGGTCTCTATACGCCTCCATGATAAGTGAACAGACAGTGCGGGGGCTACACAGACTTGTACCGATCTCGTGCAACAATTTTCTGAAACCTGCGTTCCAGACCACTGAGAAAACTATCAAAGCACGCAACCAGTCGATGATTCCAGTCGCCCACCTTCACCACATACCCTACATCTTCTGTACACCGTCCATCAACAGAGCTGGGTATACTAAAGGTCTTGCCAAAATGACGTCGAGGTCAATAATTGATAACCGATAACTGATTGCACCCGTCCGGTCGGGGCAACTAACCCAAAAGTACAGTAAACACATGGTGTGTGTGTCTGCATGTCAAAGTGTGTTTGTGTGTGGCACTCTTATGTCAACTGACTCACTTTTAACTTGGTCTTTGGAAGATGACTCCTCTAGTCAAGGGCTGTTGTTCATATGGAGGAGTGTAGTCAGGATAGGACCATATGACCAGTCACTGTAAGAGGGAAGGGAAGAGAACCATCCTTACTGTCATATTCAATGACAGTCAGACTGCCAGTCCCACAATGTGTACTGTGTAGTACTAGAAGGGACACAGTGTGTGAGTGGTAGGAATGTATGCACACACACACACACACACACACACACACACACAAGAACAGCAGACAAGATGAAGCAACACATGCATGAGATGATGCAACAAGTACACAAGATGAAGCAATACATACATGAGATGATGCAACAAGTACACAAGATGAAGCAATACATACATGAGATGAAGCAACAGCCTTCACACCAGTCCCACCTTGCTCATCTCTTTGGAGAGTGCCATCATTGTCTCCCGCACCTCCCCCACCTTCATCAGCCTCTGCATGGCCTTCATCCCATCACTACTCTTCTCCATTGCACCAGCCATACGGACAGTGGCTGTGTGTGGGGTGGTAAGTCAAGGACACATGGGCTGCAATATGGCTGACACAACAACTGACAATAATGTATTGCTAGTATACAGTGCATGAGCAGGTGGTTGTGGGACAGCAGGTTCAGTCAATCCCAATGATGGTCTCTCTCATCAGTTATGTTAAGAATTTCTAAACACAGCACTGATAGCTATTGGGTGTCTTGGTGGAGAGACAAGCAGTAGGTGGTACAGAGGGGTAAGCATAGTATAGTATCTATGGTGTACAGGTAGCCAGAAGATAACATTTTATGAGTTCTTGATTACAGGAATGGTTATTGCGTGTGTGGAGGATGCCCCTACCGTTGATTAGCTAGCTAGTCTCTGAGTCTCTGGAACTCTTCGCTCCTGCCTCATCTGTGACTTCCATCAGAAAGGGTTGGTTCTCTAATGCCAGCTTCACAACAGGGTTGAAAACCTTGCCGACGTTTCGACCAGATGCTCTGGTCTTCTTCAGGGCGAAGATACAGGTAGCCACATCAGTCATCTTCGCCCTGAAGAAGACCAGAGCATCTGGTCGAAACGTCGGCAAGGTTTTCAACCCTGTTGTGAAGCTGGTATTAGAGAACCAACCCTTTCTGATGCCTGAGCCAGCTGAGAAGCCCTCACTTCATGTGACTTCCATACTTTGAGCTAGACACAGCCAACGAGGGGAGGAGACACGTAGCTAGGGGTAACACATGGCTATATCCACAGCCACGTCTCCGCCATCAGCCGTCTCACCTGCTCCTTCGGATCTTTCTAGAAATGAAATAAGCGAACTGTGAACAGCGGCGCCGAGGGAACAGCTGGACGGTTGAAGTTCTAATAGAAGCGCACTACTACATGGCCCCGCCCACTCCAGACCAGGGGAAGGCCATTGTGGGAAGGCTGGCTGCAGTGCGTCTGACCACAACTGTCTGACAGGAATGAGCCGACGGAACCTCAGGAAGAGGACTTCGGACGATAGACCTGGAGGCAGCGAAGACCACTCCTCAAGTGAGAATTCCACCCCATCCACCAACTGACGCTGTTCAGCTTGTTATCAGTGTGTCATGTAGTACGGACCATAGACAAACTGACTAGACTAGTGTAGCTATACGTGGCTAGGCCGTACGTGTGTGAAGGCGACGATACGGGCCGCGCACAGCGTTCGGTCATTTGTCCACGATCGTCAGTAGCTGTAAGTGTCTCGCGATCACTGTAAGGTAGGCAAACTACCCGTACAGCTATTCAGGCAAACTTCCACACTCGCTTGTTCTGATCTTTGAAAACAACAGTGCTCACGACAGAGGTGCTTTAAAGTAGACTGTGTATCAGTGTGCCTTTGTCCTCCAGTGGACGTCTAGCTAATAGTTGATTCTTGGACCAAGGAAGTGTTGAAGAACTAGAACAGGTGGAAACAGACCATATTGTATAGCTGTGTTTAGCTACGTGGGCGTCACAGGGTGTCCTGTGGCTACCACTGAATTGCTACCCTGTACACTATCCCATAGTGACTTTTGTTTACAGATATTATATCCCATAGTGTATTGTTTAGCTGTCCCCCTGTGTATTGCCATTGTCCCCTGGCCACTAGTCTGGAGTGGCTTTGAGTGATGCATGTATAGTGTGTGGTAGGGACATGTATATCTGATAGTGGCAAGCTATTATTTGTGCATGTCCTGTGGAGCAGTCGTTTGGCACCCGCAGAGACCGTACAAGCGTAGTCTGCAATCTCTACAGTTGGATAGTGTGCATTGATTTAGTCATTGTGTGTCTTATGTGTTTGTGCAGGTAAAGCATCTCGATATGAGGAGGGAAGTGATGCTTCCAGCAGTAAAGACCATGTCCTACATCGGTCTGTTCACTGTAAGTGGGCATGGATTCATGAGTGACTTGATCCACGTGTGTGTGTGTGTGTGTGTGTGTGTGTGTGTGTGTGTGTGTGTGTGTGTGTGTGTGTGTGTGTGTGTGTGTGTGTGTGTGTGTGTGTGTGTGTGTGTGTGTGTGTGTGTGCAAGTGTGTGTGTGTGTGTGTGTGTGTGTGTGTGTGTGTGTGTGTGTGTGTGTGTGTGTGTGTGTGCAAGTGTGTGTCTGTGTGTGTGTGTGTGTGTGTGTGTGTGTGTGCGTGCGTGCGTGCGCTTATGTACCAGAGGTTCAGAGCTACAGTGTGTTGCCACCCTTTACAACCCACCCATGTGTGTACGGACACTTTATTAGTGCAATGGTGTTTACTGTTCACCTACTTCACTTTGTGTTGTTCACTGTTCAATGCAGTGTCTGAAGGGAGTCAACAAGAACCACAGAGCAGAGCACGATCAGATCACCATGGAGTGAGTCCCAGCAGTACAGCCCTCCCCTCAGGTGAGTGTGTTAGACATGTGACTACCACTAGTGACTACTGTGTGAATACTGCAGTGACCCCAGCCACAGTACACAGCTGTATGTGGAGTGTATAGTGCACTCCATTGTACTGTAGCCCTGTGTTGGTACACATGAGTGACCTGCTCAAAGTGGGTGGAGGGTGGTCTTACAGTGAGCGTGAGATGTTGGCAGGTGTGTGTGTCATGACTCTTCTCTCTCCATGCAGCTGAAGAAGTTCTTAAAGAGTTTCGGAAACAGTTCATTGAAGATGTGGAGGCTGATGTTGTTGCCTCTGATCTTCGAGAAAGTGGCATTATTCCACAAGGCTGTCAGGAGCAAATCTCAAGGGCTTATGGTCGTAAGCAGCGAAATGAGATTCTACATGACCGACTGGTGACCAACTGCACCAGAGGGGCTTTGATTTGTGCTTGTGATGTATTCATTGCTGAGGAGGGCTACCCAAAGATGAACGCACTGGGTGAGGCCATGAAGAAGAAGCTAGAAGCAGGTAAGAATTTAGTGAATGTGTGTGCGTATGTGTGTGTCAAAGATTCAGAGCTAGCTGTCCCTTACAACCCATCCATGTGTGTTTGAACACTTTATTATTCTGTAATAGTAAGTACAAGTGCAATGGTGTTTACTGTTCACCTACTTCACTTTGTGTTGTTCACTGTTCAATGCAGTGTCTAAAGGGAGTCAACAAGAACCACATGGCAGAGCACAATCAGATCACCGTGGAGTGAGTCACAGCAGTGTGAGGGCCCGCTCGTTGGTAAAGGAAGAGGAACCTGTTCCTCCTTCAGCCAAGGTATGACAGTGCCTGTAGATGTATCCACCCTTGGGTGGGTAGAGCATCTTTGGAAGTGCTACTTCCTGTCTGTGTGTGTTAGAATGACCTATCTAAAGCTGTGTTTACACGATCACTTAAGCGCGCTCCTAAGTGCGATTAGTTTAATCGCGCTTAAATTTGGGCTGCGTTTACACGTCCCTATTTGAGGAGGTATTATTTGCGGTGTTATCGCGTTTTTCCTTCCAGTCAGAAAAGATGGCGCTTCTCTGTATTATTGTCTACGTTTTGTTGCTCATTTTCCGTTCTTGTGCTGCTCGCCTCAATGCCAGGTTGCTGAGAAGAATGCAGGACGCAAGAGAACGTCGTATCACGGTGTTCTGACGATTGCAAGCTCGGCAGCGTTTCTATTTCGTAATCTTTTTGAGTGCTGTTATGTGTGCGCATTTGACGGTAGAAAGAAGTATTTGGAGCCACAAGAGAAGCAGCACTTGGTGGGACAGGATTGGTAACCAAAGCTTCACTGAAAGGGATTGGCTTGAAAATTTCAGGATGTCTAGAGGCACATTTTTATATCTATGTGCAGAATTGAAGTCTTATGTGGAGAAGTAGGACACAGTTATGAGAATAGCTATACCTTTGGAGCAGAGAGTTGCAATAGCTCTTTGGAGACTGGCTACAAATGGTGACTATAGAACAATTGCCCACTTGTTTGGTGTCTCAAGAGCATCAGTTTACCTTATTGTGCGGGAAGTCTGTGATGCTTGAAATTCTTGTAGTCCTGCTTGAGATTTTTCATTTTGTCACTGCTTCGATGTTCTTCGGAAGCCAGCAGCACTAATCCGTCCAGCAACATCCTGCCAGATGTCAGCCGTCCTCGAAGCACCATCCAGACGAGACTGAATAGCGCTGTCCGACCAGATACGAATCAGGGCTAAGATTTCTTCGTGGGTCCAGGTTTGTCCTCGCGTAGAAGTCATTTGCAGATATTTGCCGTGGATTATAAGCTCGCTTAACCTGTTTACACGACGAGCGAGCTTAGTCAAGACCGATTAAACCCGCTTCCTAACCACCTCCAGACCAGGTTTACGTAAGCTGGCTTCTAAGCTTGCTTAGACCCTTTACACGTGTGATTTCAAGCGCGATTAAAAGTGCTCGTGTAAACGTGACTTAAGTATGCATGGTTCTACACATGTACATGTAAGTGTAGTGTGTATACCATGGTCAGGGACATAACAAGCATGTGATCTGACCAATGTGTGAGAAACTTCACAAGTGAAGTCAGTGCTGAAGCCATATACACTGTTAAGCTGTAGTCACACTTTGTTTATATTCGCAGTACAAAATGTGACTGTGAGCAATCTTGTGTATATCATGTTTATCAGGGTATACTGTGTGATCTGGGGTGCATGAGGTTTATGTTGATTCTCCATCCTCTGAATGAAATGGAGTATTAGGATGACCCTTTTGTGTTGTGGTGATGATGACAGAGATGATGATGACACCACTGACCATGGAGAAGGCAGTGACAATACATAATCTATGCTGACCTTTGATTTGTTTCTAATGTACTGTCTAATGAAGTTTCCCCTACAACTTGCACCCTGGTAGAACGTATACCAGATAAATGTGGCTACCTTTTACATGGCTTTGTACATTTGAACACCTTCTTATATATAATCTATCCACTTCATCTGTGTTTGTTGTAGCCCCTCCGTGCCAAGCTGGGTTCGTACTACTCCAGGGGGTGTGTCCCAGACAACCCTCTGCTGGCCTCATCCAACATGCAGCATGTGAAGCTCAATTTGGTACAGCCAAAGCAAAGGAGGCCGATGGCAGGGAGGGCTGACGAGGCTGTGTCAGTGCGTCTTGCTAGGGGTGGAGCTGAGCAGGTGCCACTCTCCAAAGAACCAATCGAATATGCGAACGTCCTCACATTCTCGCCATCCCCTGTAATGAGCAGGAAGAGGGTTTTGATAGAAGGAGTGCCAGGCAGCGGCAAAAGCACTCTCGTCCAGCGAATGTGCCACGATTGGTCAGTCGGTGGATTTGCACATGACTATGAACTAGTCATCCAAGTGACTCTGAGGAGCCTCCCCAAGGACCGGGAGCTGAGCTTAGAGGATCTCATTTACACGACAGTTGGTGATAAGGCTGTCATTCAGAAAATCGTTCAGTTCATTTCCACCTACGATGGAACTGGTGTTCTCTTTGTCTTTGATGGGTACGATGAGATGTCAGAGGAAATGAGGCAGAAATCAATCATTTGTGATATCTTGAATGGCCGTCTTGCTCCATTGTCGTCTTTTGTGATAACAACTCGCCCCATCTCTGCTGAGAGCCTCTACTCCTGCGTAGACAGGAGAGTTGAAATCTGTGGTTTCGGAGATGAAGAAGTGAAGGACTATATCACAAAGTATTATGCATCCTTCAACCCAGCAGCAGGAAAGAAGCTCCTGTCAACCCTCTCCGCTCGCCCTAACATCAAAAGGCTCTGCTATGTACCTCTGCTGTTGACGATGATCTGTTTTCTAACAGCACATGGTGGTGACACTCAAGGGATCCCTCCCACAATGCACCAACTGTATGCGGACATCGTCATCCACACAGTCAACTACAACCTAAAGCGAGAAGGGAAGAAAGAACGTGCAGGTAGTCTTGAGGACGTTATGAAACTGTGCCCAAGTTTTGATAAACTAGCTGATTTAGCCTTGGATGGTATTGTAACGGACACTATAATTTTTGACCACTTGAATTTTGAAGTAGATGATGCTCTCCTTGGTCTGATAAATTGCATTCAATCTCAGACTCGTTTTGGAACAACCACTCGCACGTGGCACTTCTTGCACCGGACCCTGCAGGAGTTCATGGTAGGCCTTGCCATGACCAAGAAGCCACCAGAGGAGCAGGTTCTGTTTTGGAGGAAACATCTCAGCCCTAGATATGACAAGATGGGGCGTTTTGTCCTTGGAGACGATAATATCAAGTCAATGTTTCTCTTTTATTGTGGAGTGAGTGGCCTCAGCAACCCAGGCATCCAGAGCATGCTGCTGGACACCCTGGACACAGCAGTGAAGCCCACTATTAGTGAATACACCCCATTAGCAAAACTGTGTGAAGTAGTGTCAGAAAGTGGCAATGAGGAGTTTGCGCATTCCATTTTATCTGTATGTGGCACCACAGTGGATATACGTAACCCTGATGTCCAAGGAGCTGTCTGGGTTGTGGCTCAGTACTGCAAACGGGTGGAAGGCGTGAGACTGAGCATTGGCGGGGGAGTGGCAGGCATCCCATTTTTTGATATAAGACACTTTTATTTAGCCTCATTATCCTATCTCTCTAACATTACCTCTCAGTTGGAGTCAGTTTGCAGTCTTGCTGCAGTACATCTACTCCATGTAGACATTCGTACCCCTCCTGCCCCAGTTGGTAAGCTCCATAGCCCTAAACTGCATGAGTACATGTGTGCCCTTCATGGTACTGTGTAGACTTGATATAATGAGAGACATGGTGTGTACATAATCATGTAGGTTGTTCCTAATTGAGAATTATGTGTTGAAAGTGAACCTATCCCAGTTTGTGAATGTTGTATACATGGTCCCTTGGAACACTGAGGGGCAGTACACATATACTGCATTGTTTGTCTGAGTGCATGGTTTCATTCTTCTGTGTGTGGGTTGGATTTGCTTGCAGACGTTGAGAATATGAAGCAGTTTCTACTCAAGCAGAAGTGCCTAAAGAGCTTCACACTGACAGTCGACAGTTATACACAACCCGGCAAGGTATAGCTGCCATGTTGATTGTTGTATGTTACCTTGTTGTGATTGTCAATGTCAGGTTTGTTTATTGTCAGTGCATGTCCGTTTTGTGGAGTCCCCAGACAGGTGTGCATGCTTGTGGTGATGTAAGCAGCAGATGGGGTAGTTTAATTAGGTTGCTACTTCCACATCATTTCCTGTGTGTACTTGATCACTTGTTAACTCTTCATTCATTGACTGATTCAGCAGTGGATTTCCTCTTGTTAATTGAGTGCTCATTGGAGTGCTCCCACTGAATGCATATTGAAATCAATGTACACTGAATGTGCATCCTCCCAGACAACCTCGGGAGGTGGTTTTGATCTGAGCCCATTCCTTTAAACCAGTTCTGCAGAAATGTATATTTGTGAATTTGAACATTAGTGGACATTTGTGAAATAATTATTTGAAACGTCCTCTAGTGCCTAAGACACTATACACACATTGTATGTGAGGTTACTGGGTAGGTGAAGTGAACAAGTGTTTCCCTCATTTGGAAGACGATCAGAGGTTACTTTTAGACTGCATGCAGACACTTGACTGGGGACTTGTCACCAACCATCCATCAGGCACTCCAGTATTCTAGAAGTCATTTAAGAGCACACCGACAGAAAGAGGGGGCGAGTACCAGAAGATGTCATACTGTGTGTTGCCAAGAACGACACTTGACTATATAAGTGATACTTTGTGTAATGGTATGTTCCCTTGGGCTTGAAGCTTGTTAATGAAGCTTGGCTTGGCTGCAGGCCTTGGAAGTGGGCCTTGGCTGATCAGCACAGTTTGTGGGTATAGGAATCCTTGTAAAGTTGATTGAAAGCAAGTGTCTTCTTAAGTGCCTAAAGTGTTTGCTAAACACTTGACCTCTGTGTATGTTGTGACACTGTGTATGTTGTGTATCTACTGATTGCTTAGGTTGAGGAGCCACTCATCAGTCTGTGCAAAGGTGTGATTTTGCACCTCAAGTCTTCCCTTGAAGAAGTAGCAATTGGTACCAGCCTTGATACAATTCCCCTGGACCCTTTGGTGCCTGCCCTGGTTGTGTGCCAGAAAATGAGTGTATTGAAGGTAGAAGGAGCTAGACTGTCTCATGAGAACATGTTGACATCATTGGAAAAGTTGCCGAAGTTACAGGAACTTGTACTAGAGGATGTGTCAGTGGAAGATATTGTGAGTGATAGATTGTGTCTGCCTCTTCCACTAGTTGAGGTATGCTTACATTGTAATTGTATTGTAATTGTGTGGTATTCATTGTAGTATAGTTGTGTTTTATAGTGTGCATTAATTGTATTATAGTTGTGTGGTATACCTGTATTAATTGTAACTGCCTTGCTGTGCTTTTATCTCCATAGGACAATAGTAAAGCTGTGCATGATTTTGAAGTCAACCTCACCAAGCGAGTGCAGGACCACCCCAGTCTGAAGGCACTGACAATCAGAAGGGATTGTAGTATGCCACTTGTCAAGGGAGCTGTTGCTGGGATGTCTAAGAGAGGCAGTGTGGAGAAGCTGGTTGTGAGACATTATGACGGTAAGGAACCCCTTTGTAGGGTGAGCCTGAGTGAGTCCCCCGCTTGTCAGTTGATAGTGTGCTTGTCTTGCTTGTGTGTGTGGTATGGTGGTACAGTGTGGTGTATGTCCTGTTTGCACACACTGTTGTCCAAGTGCCCCTATGTGTGTAGAATAGTGTGTATGCAGTAGACCCTAGAAGGATAGAGTGTAGAGACCACGAGATAGTATAATTTGGACTAGTGTGTGTGTGTGTGCGTGTGTGTGTGTGTGTGTGTGTGTGCGTGTGTGTGCGTGTGTGTGTG
>OZ025877.1:370000-405000 GCA_964019415.1 Ianthella basta | reverse complement strand
TTTGCAGACTATCGGTGCGAGCACGTCGGAAAACGTGTGACAAAGAGTAGACGAGCGACGGTGGAACTCCATGCTGCTTAAACCCGTTTGTTTGTTAGGAGCCTAGCGATTTTAGGGGTTCTGTCGCGATGATAACGATCCTCCCTCCCCCCCGAAACTGATCAACCAGGAACTCTATCAACAACGTTTAGCTAGGATTGTTTCAATCCCCCGCCGTCTGTAGTTGGAGATTTGTTGCCGTAGGACGTCGTCCTCGGTCGAAAGCGGCCTACTGACTCTTGGTACAGTATGTATAATCTGACCGTTGTTCGTAATGCGTGTGTTCGCTCGTTCTGTTTACTGCTAACCATCTGCGCGGGCATGTCGGACAAGGTGTGCAAAAGAGTAGAAGGGCGAGATAATGCGCTCGGTAGAGCTGTATGCTGCTTGAACGTACCGTTTGTTGTTGCGCACCTGGTGATTTCAGGAGTTCCGTCACGGCGATAATGACCCCCCTTGAAACCGATCCTCCTAGAACGTTTTAACAACGTTTAGTGCTGTTTTCTACCCCCCCCCCCCCCCCCCCCCCCCCCCCCCCGGTCTGTTTTAGGCGACTTCGTCGTTGCCGTAGGGTGTCCACCTCGGTCGAAAGCGGACTCCGGACTTTTGGGGCAGTGTAATCTGACCCTTGTTCGTAGTGCATGTGCTCGCTCGTTTTTAATTTGCAGACTGTCCGCACGGGCTTGTGCGAAAGAGTAGACGGGCGAGATACAAGAAGCCAACATTAAAGTGTTCAGAGAGCTGTAGACATTATGAAGTATGCTCTTCTCTTTGAGGTGAGTGCAGTACTGTTTTCACTAGCTTGTTCTTGCTAGCTCTAGTTGTGTTAAAGTACTCTTCTCATTTTTCTCATCTTGCTACAGCTGATGCAGTATCTGCTTATAGAACGTGCTATTTATAGAATAACTAGCTGCAAGGCCCGCCTTTGGTAAGCCCTAAATTTGGCCCTGTTTGCCCGTTCCCTATCCCTTGCGACGCTCTATGCCACAGTGCAGTCCCTGTGCCTCTTGAAGTTTGATGGTGAACTGTTCCCATGCACCGGAGGTTGATGAGTGAAATTATCTTGCCTAATCTTGCCTTATCTTGCTTCATTTTGCAATTTATTGCCTAATCTTGCAATATCTTCCTCATCTTGCCTCATCTTCCTTCATTTTGCTATATCTTGCTATATCTTGCCTCATCTTGCCTCATCTTCCTTCATCTTGCCTCATCTGCCTCGTCTTGCTATATCTTACCTCATTTTGCTTCTTCTTTCTATATCTTGCCTCATCTTGCAATATCATGCCTCATCTTGCCTCATCTTGATATATCTTGCCTCATCTTTCCTCATCTTTCCTCATCTTGCTATGTCTTGCCTTATCCTGCAATATCTTGCCTGATCTTTCCTCATCTTGTACTATCTTGCCATATCTTGCCTCATCTTGTCTCATCTTGCTTCATCTTGCTATATCTTGCCTCATCTTGCTATATCTTGCCTCATCTTGCTTCATCTTGCTATATCTTGCTTTATCTTGCTATATCTTGCCTCATCTTTCCTCATCTTGCCTCATCTTGCTTCATCTTGCTGTTTCTTACCTTATCTTGCCTCATCTTGCTATTTCTTGCCTCATCTTGCCTCATCTTGCTTCATCTTGCTATATCTTGCCTCATCTTGCTTCATCTTGCTATATCTTGCTTTATCTTGCTATATCTTGCCTCATCTTTCCTCATCTTGCCTCATCTTGCTTCATCTTGCTGTTTCTTACCTTATCTTGCCTCATCTTGCTATTTCTTGCCTCATCTTGCCTCATCTTGCTTCATCTTGCTATATCTTACCTCATCTTGCTACATCTTGCCTCATCTTGCTATTTCTTACCTCATCTTGCTTCATCTTGCTATATCTTGCCTCATCTTGCCTCATCTTGATATATCTTGCCTCATCTTTCCTCATCTTGCCTCATCTTGCAATATCTTGCCTGATCTTTCCTCATCTTGTACTATCTTACCATATCTTGCCTCATCTTGTCTCATCTTGCTTCATCTTGCTATATCTTGCCTCATCTTGCTTCATCTTGCTATATCTTGCCTCATCTTTCCTCATCTTGCCTCATCTTGCTTCATCTTGCTGTTTCTTACCTTATCTTGCCTCATCTTGCTATATCTTGCCTCTCTCTATATCATGCCTCATCTTGCTATATCTTGCCTCTCTATATATCATGCCTCATCTTGCCTCATCTTGCTTCATCTTGCTATATCTTACCTCATCTTGCTTCATCTTGCCTCATCTTGCTATTTCTTACCTCATCTTGCTTCATCTTGCTATATCTTGCCTCGTCTTGCTTCATCTTGCCTCATCTTGCTTCATCTTGCTATTTCTTACCTCATCTTGCTTCATCTTGCTATATCTTGCCTCATCTTCCTTCATCTTGCTTCATCATCCCTCATCTTGCAATAACTTCCCTCATCTTGCTATATCTTTCCTCATCTTGCCTCATCTTGCTATATCTTGCCTCATCTTGCAATACCTTGCCTCATCTTGCCTCATCTTTCTGTATCTTGCCTCATCTTGCTATATCTTGCCTCATCTTGCTTCATCTTGCTATATCTTGCTTCATCTTGCCTCATTTTGCCTCATCTTGCAATACCTTGCCTCATCTTGCCTCATCTTTCTGTATCTTGCCTCATCTTGCTATATCTTGCCTCATCTTGCTTCATCTTGCTATATCTTGCCTCCTCTTGCTTTATCTTTCTTCATCTTGCCTCATCTTTCTTCATCTTGCTATTTCCTGCATCATCTTGCCTCATCTTGCTATTTCTTGCCTTATCTTGCTTCATCTTCCCTCATCTTGCAATAACTTCCCTCATCTTGCTATATCTTTCCTCATCTTGCTATATCTTGCTTCATCTTGCTTCATCTTGCCACATCTTACCTCATCTTGCCTCATCTTGCTATATCTTGCCTCATCTTGCAATATCTTGCCTCATCTTGCCTCATCTTTCTGTATCTTGCCTCATCTTGCCTTATCTTGCTATATCTTGCCTCATCTTCCTTCATCTTGCTATATCTTGCCTCATCTTGCAATATCTGGCCTCATCTTGCTTCATCTTGCCTCATCTTGCCTCATCTTGCTATATCTTGCCTGATCTTGCCTTATCTTGCTATATCTTGCCTCATCTTGCTTCATCTTGCTATATCTTGCCTGATCTTGCCTTATCTTGCTATATCTTGCCTCATCTTGCCTTATCTTGCTATATCTTGCCTCATCTTGCCTCATCTTGCTATATCTTGCCTGATCTTGCCTTATCTTGCTATATCTTGCCTCATCTTGCTTCATCTTAAAATATCTTGCCTCATCTTGCCTCATCTTGCTATATCTTGCCTCATCTTGCAATATCTTGCCTCATCTTGCCTCATCTTTCTGTATCTTGCCTCATCTTGCCTCATCTTGCTTCATCTTGCTATATCTTACCTCATCTTGCTTCATCTTGCCTCATCTTGCTATTTCTTACCTCATCTTGCTTCATCTTGCTATATCTTGCCTCGTCTTGCTTCATCTTGCCTCATCTTGCTTCATCTTGCTATTTCTTACCTCATCTTGCTTCATCTTGCTATATCTTGCCTCATCTTCCTTCATCTTGCTTCATCATCCCTCATCTTGCAATAACTTCCCTCATCTTGCTATATCTTTCCTCATCTTGCCTCATCTTGCTATATCTTGCCTCATCTTGCAATACCTTGCCTCATCTTGCCTCATCTTTCTGTATCTTGCCTCATCTTGCTATATCTTGCCTCATCTTGCTTCATCTTGCTATATCTTGCTTCATCTTGCCTCATTTTGCCTCATCTTGCAATACCTTGCCTCATCTTGCCTCATCTTTCTGTATCTTGCCTCATCTTGCTATATCTTGCCTCATCTTGCTTCATCTTGCTATATCTTGCCTCCTCTTGCTTTATCTTTCTTCATCTTGCCTCATCTTTCTTCATCTTGCTATTTCCTGCATCATCTTGCCTCATCTTGCTATTTCTTGCCTTATCTTGCTTCATCTTCCCTCATCTTGCAATAACTTCCCTCATCTTGCTATATCTTTCCTCATCTTGCTATATCTTGCTTCATCTTGCTTCATCTTGCCACATCTTACCTCATCTTGCCTCATCTTGCTATATCTTGCCTCATCTTGCAATATCTTGCCTCATCTTGCCTCATCTTTCTGTATCTTGCCTCATCTTGCCTTATCTTGCTATATCTTGCCTCATCTTCCTTCATCTTGCTATATCTTGCCTCATCTTGCAATATCTGGCCTCATCTTGCTTCATCTTGCCTCATCTTGCCTCATCTTGCTATATCTTGCCTGATCTTGCCTTATCTTGCTATATCTTGCCTCATCTTGCTTCATCTTGCTATATCTTGCCTGATCTTGCCTTATCTTGCTATATCTTGCCTCATCTTGCCTTATCTTGCTATATCTTGCCTCATCTTGCCTCATCTTGCTATATCTTGCCTGATCTTGCCTTATCTTGCTATATCTTGCCTCATCTTGCTTCATCTTAAAATATCTTGCCTCATCTTGCCTCATCTTGCTATATCTTGCCTCATCTTGCAATATCTTGCCTCATCTTGCCTCATCTTTCTGTATCTTGCCTCATCTTGCCTTATCTTGCTATATCTTGCCTCATCTTCCTTCATCTTGCTATATCTTGCCTCATCTTGCAATATCTGGCCTCATCTTGCTTCATCTTGCCTCATCTTGCCTCATCTTGCTATATCTTGCCTGATCTTGCCTTATCTTGCTATATCTTGCCTCATCTTGCTTCATCTTAAAATATCTTGCCTCATCTTGCCTTATCTTGCTATATCTTGCCTCATCTTGCCTCATCTTGCTTCATCTTAAAATATCTTGCCTCATCTTGCTATATCTCGCCTCCTCTTGCCTCATCTTGCCTTATCTTGCTATATCTTGCCTCATCTTGCTTCATCTTGCTATTCATCTTGCTATTTCTTGCCTCATCTTGCCACATCTTGCTATGTCTTGCCTCATCTTGCTTCATCTTGCTATTTCTTGCCTCATCTTGCCACATCTTGCTATGTCTTGCCTCATCTTGCTTCATCTTACTATATCTTGCCTTATCTTGCCTTATCTTGCTATATCTTGCCTCATCTTGCTTCATCTTGCTATATCTTGCCTCATCTTGCTATATCTTGCTTCATCTTGCCTCATCTTGCTTCATCTTGCAATATCTAGCTTCATCTTGCTTCATCTTGCTATATCTTACCTCATCTTGCCTAATCTGCTATATCTTGCCTCATCTTGCTTCATCTTGCTATTTCTTGCCTCATCTTGCAATATCTTTCCTCAACTTGCTTCATCTTGCTTCATATTTCCTCATCTTACTATATCTTGCCTTATCTTGCTTCATCTTGCTATATCTTGCTATATCTTGCTTCATCTTGCCTCATCTTGCTTCATCTTGCAATATCTTGCTTCATCTTGTTTCATCTTGCTATATCTTCCCTGATCTTGCCTAATCTTGCTATATCTTGCCTCATCTTGCTTAATCTTGCTATATCTTGCTTCATCTTGCTTCATCTTGCTATATCTTGCCTCATCTTGCTTCATCTTGCTATATCTTGCTATATCTTGCTTCATCTTGCCTCATCTTGCTTCATCTTGCTCATCTTGCTATATCTTACCTCATCTTGCCTAATCTTGCTATATCTTGCCTCATCTTGCCTCATCTTGCTATTCATCTTGCTATTTCTTGCCTCATCTTGCTTCATCTTGCAATATCTTGCTATATCTAGCTTCATCTTGCAATATCTTGCTTCATCTTGCTTCATCTTGCTATTCATCTTGCTATTTCTTGCCTCATCTTGCTATATCTAGCCTCATCTTACTTCATCTTGCAATATCTTGCCTCATCTTGCTATTTTTGCCTCATCTTGCTTCATCTTGCTATATCTAGCCTTATCTTGCTATATCTTGCCTCATCTTGCTTCATCTTGCTATTCATCTTGCTATTTCTTGCCTCATCTTGCTTCATCTTGCTATATCTTACCTCATCTTGCCTCACCTTGCAATATCTTTCCTCATCTTGCAATATCTTGCCTCATCTTGCTTCATCTTGCTTCAACTTGCCATATCTTGCTTCATCTTACTTCATCTTGCTATATCTTGCCTCATCTTGCTATATCTTGTCTCATCTTGCCTCATCTTGCAATATCTTGTCTCATCTTGCCTCATCTTGCCTCATCTTGCCTCATCTTGCTATTCATCTTGCTATTTCTTGCCTCATCTTGCTACTTCTTGCCTCATCTTGCTTCATCTTGCTATATCTAGCCTCATCTTCCTTCATCTTGCAATATCTTGCCTCATCTTGCTATATCTTGCCTCATCTTGCTTCATCTTGCTATATCTTACCTAATCTTGCCTCACCTTGCAATATCTTTCCTCATCTTGCAATATCTTGCCTCATCTTGCTTCATCTTGCTTCATCTTGCCATATCTTGCTTCATCTTACTTCATCTTGCTATGTCTTGCCTCATCTTGCTTCATCTTGCTATATCTTACCTCATCTTGCCTCACCTTGCAATATCTTTCCTCATCTTGCAATATCTTGTCTCATCTTGCTTCATCTTGCTTCATCTTACTTCATCTTGCTATATCTTGCCTCATCTTGCCTTATCTTGCTATATCTTGCCTCATCTTGCTTCGTCTTGCTATATCTTACCTCATCTTGCCTAATCTTGGTATATCTTGCCTCATCTTGCTTCATCTTGCTATATCTTGCCTCATCTTTCTTCATCTTGCTATATCTTGCCTCATCTTGCTTCATCTTGCTATTTCTTGCCTCATCTTGCCTCATCTTGCCTCATCTTTCTTCATCCTGCTTCATCTTGCCTCATCGTGCCTCATCTTGCTATATCTTGCCTCATCTTCCTTCATCTTGCAATATCTTGCTACATCTTGCTATATCTTGCCTCATCTTGCTTCATCTTGCAATATCTTACCGCATCTTGCCTCATCTTGCAATATCTTGCCTCATCTTGCTTCATCTTGCTATATCTTGCTATATCTTGCTTCATCTTGCTATGTTGTGCTTCATCTTGCTTCATCTTGCCATATGTTGCTTCATCTTGCTTCATCTTGCTATATTTTGCTTCATCTTGCAATATCTTGCCTTATCCTGCTTCATCCTGCTATATCTTGCCTCGTCTTTCTTCATCTTGCTATGACTTACCTCATTTTGCTTCATCTTGCTATATCTTGCCTCATCTTGCTTCATCTTACTATATCTTAACTCGTCTTGCCTCATCTTGCAATATCTTGCCTCATCTTGCTATATCTTACCTTAACTTGCCTCTTCGTGCTTTATCTTGCTATATCTTACCTCATCTTGCCTCATCTTGCAATATCTTGCTTCATCTTGCTATATCTTGCCTCATCTTGCCTCATCTTGCTATTTCTTGCAATATCTTGCCTTATCCTGCTTCATCTTGCTACATCTTGCCTCATCTTGCTTCATCTTGCTATATCTTGCCTCATCTTCCTTTATCTTGCTATTTCTTGCCTTATCTTGCTTCATCTTGCCTCATCTTGCCATATCTTGCCTCATCTTGCTATATCTTTCCTCATCTTGCCTTATCTTGCTATATCTTGCTTCATCTAGCCTCATCTTGCTTCATCTTGCTATATTTTGCTTCATCTTACTTCATCTTGCCATATCTTACCTCATCTTGCCTCATCTTGCTATATCTTGTCTCATCTTGCCTTATCTTGCTATTTCTTGCAATTTCTTGCCGTATCTTGCTACATCTTGCTATATCTTGCCTCATCTTGCTTCATCTTGCAATATCTTACCGCATCTTGCCTCATCTTGCCTCATCTTTCCTCATCTTGCTATTTCTTGCCTCTCCTTGCTTCATCTTGCTATATCTTACCTCATCTTGCCTCATCTTGCAATATCTTGCCTCATCTTGCAATATCTTGCCTCATCTTGCTTCATCTTGCTTCATCTTGCTTCATCTTGCTTCATCTTACTACATCTTGCTATATCTTGCCCCATCTTGCTTCATCTTGCAATATCTTACCGCATCTTGCCTCATCTTGCCTCATCTTTCCTCATTTTACTATATCTTGCCTCATATTGCTTCATCTTGCCATATCTTGCCTCATCTTGCTATATCTTGCCATATCTTGCCTCATCTTGCAATATCTTGCCTCATCTTGCAATATCTTGCCTCATCTTGCTTCATCTTGCTTCATCTTGCTTCATCTTGCTTCATCTTACTACATCTTGCTATATCTTGCCCCATCTTGCTTCATCTTGCAATATCTTACCGCATCTTGCCTCATCTTGCCTCATCTTTCCTCATTTTACTATATCTTGCCTCATATTGCTTCATCTTGCCATATCTTGCCTCATCTTGCTATATCTTGCCATATCTTGCCTCATCTTGCTATATCTTGCCTCATATTTCTATATCTTGCCTCATCTTGCTATTTCTTGCAATATCTTGCCTTATCCTGCTTCATCTTGCTACATCTTGCCTCATCTTGCTTCATCTTGCTATATCTAGCCTCATCTTCCTTTATCTTGCTATATCTTGCCTTATCTTGCTTCATCTTGCCTCATCTTGCAATATCTTGCCTCATCTTGCTATATCTTTCCTCATCTTGCCTTATCTTGCTATATCTTGCTTCATCTAGCCTCATCTTGCTTCATCTTGCTATATTTTGCTTCATCTTACTTCATCTTGCCATATCTTACCTCATCTTGCCTCATCTTGCCTTATCTTGCTATTTCTTGCAATTTCTTGCCGTATCTTGCTACATCTTGCTATATCTTGCCTCATCTTGCTTCATCTTGCAATATCTTACCGCATCTTGCCTCATCTTGCCTCATCTTTCCTCATCTTGCTATATCTTGCCTCATCTTGCTTCATCTTGCAATATCTTGCCTGATCTTGCTTCATCCTGCTTCATCTTGTCTCATCTTGCCATATCTTGCCTCATCTTGCCTCATCTTGCTATATCTTGCTTCATCTAACTATATCTTGCTTCATCTTGCCTGATCTTGCTTCATCCTGCTTCATCTTGTCTCATCTTGCAATATCTTGCCTCATCTTGCCTCATCTTGCTATGTCTTCCCTCATCTTGCAATATCTTGCCTCATCTTGCTTCATCCTGCTTCATCTTGTCTCATCTTGCCATATCTTGCCTCATCTTGCCTCATCTTGCTATATGTTGCTTCATCTAACTATATCTTGCTTCATCTTGCCTGATCTTGCTTCATCCTGCTTCATCTTGTCTCATCTTGCAATATCTTGCCTTATCTTGCCTCATCTTGCTATGTCTTGCCTCATCTTGCAATATCTTGCCTCATCTTGCTTCATCCTGCTTCATCTTGTCTCATCTTGCCATATCTTGCCTCATCTTGCCTCATCTTGCTATATGTTGCTTCATCTAACTATATCTTGCTTCATCTTGCTTCATCTTGCTTTATCTTACCTCATATTGCCTCATCTTGCAATATCTTGCCTCATCTTGCAATGTCTTGCCTCATCTTGCTATTTCTTTCCTCATCTTGCAATATCTTGCCTCATCTTGCTATTTCTTTCCTCATCTTGCAATATCTTGCCTCATCTTGCTATTTCTTTCCTCATCTTGCAATATCTTGCCTCATCTTGCTATTTCTTTCCTCATCTTGCAATATCTTGCCTCATCTTGCCTCATCTTGCTGCATCTTGCTTCATCTTGCTATTTCTTTCCTCATCTTGCAATATCTTGCCTCATCTTGCTTCATCCTGCTTCATCTTGTCTCATCTTGCCATATCTTGCCTCATCTTGCCTCATCTTGCTATATGTTGCTTCATCTAACTATATCTTGCTTCATCTTGCCTGATCTTGCTTCATCCTGCTTCATCTTGTCTCATCTTGCAATATCTTGCCTTATCTTGCCTCATCTTGCTATGTCTTGCCTCATCTTGCAATATCTTGCCTCATCTTGCTTCATCCTGCTTCATCTTGTCTCATCTTGCCATATCTTGCCTCATCTTGCCTCATCTTGCTATATGTTGCTTCATCTAACTATATCTTGCTTCATCTTGCCTGATCTTGCTTCATCCTGCTTCATCTTGTCTCATCTTGCAATATCTTGCCTTATCTTGCCTCATCTTGCTATGTCTTGCCTCATCTTGCAATATCTTGCCTCATCTTGCTTCATCCTGCTTCATCTTGTCTCATCTTGCCATATCTTGCCTCATCTTGCCTCATCTTGCTATATGTTGCTTCATCTAACTATATCTTGCTTCATCTTGCTTCATCTTGCTTTATCTTACCTCATATTGCCTCATCTTGCAATATCTTGCCTCATCTTGCAATGTCTTGCCTCATCTTGCTATTTCTTTCCTCATCTTGCAATATCTTGCCTCATCTTGCTATTTCTTTCCTCATCTTGCAATATCTTGCCTCATCTTGCTATTTCTTTCCTCATCTTGCAATATCTTGCCTCATCTTGCTATTTCTTTCCTCATCTTGCAATATCTTGCCTCATCTTGCCTCATCTTGCTGCATCTTGCTTCATCTTGCTATTTCTTTCCTCATCTTGCAATATCTTGCCTCATCTTGCTTCATCCTGCTTCATCTTGTCTCATCTTGCCATATCTTGCCTCATCTTGCCTCATCTTGCTATATGTTGCTTCATCTAACTATATCTTGCTTCATCTTGCCTGATCTTGCTTCATCCTGCTTCATCTTGTCTCATCTTGCAATATCTTGCCTTATCTTGCCTCATCTTGCTATGTCTTGCCTCATCTTGCAATATCTTGCCTCATCTTGCTTCATCCTGCTTCATCTTGTCTCATCTTGCCATATCTTGCCTCATCTTGCCTCATCTTGCTATATGTTGCTTCATCTAACTATATCTTGCTTCATCTTGCCTGATCTTGCTTCATCCTGCTTCATCTTGTCTCATCTTGCAATATCTTGCCTTATCTTGCCTCATCTTGCTATGTCTTGCCTCATCTTGCAATATCTTGCCTCATCTTGCTTCATCCTGCTTCATCTTGTCTCATCTTGCCATATCTTGCCTCATCTTGCCTCATCTTGCTATATGTTGCTTCATCTAACTATATCTTGCTTCATCTTGCTTCATCTTGCTTTATCTTACCTCATATTGCCTCATCTTGCAATATCTTGCCTCATCTTGCAATGTCTTGCCTCATCTTGCAATATCTTGCCTCATCTTGCAATGTCTTGCCTCATCTTGCAATATCTTGCCTCATCTTGCTATTTCTTTCCTCATCTTGCAATATCTTGCCTCATCTTGCTATTTCTTTCCTCATCTTGCAATATCTTGCCTCATCTTGCTATTTCTTTCCTCATCTTGCAATATCTTGCCTCATCTTGCCTCATCTTGCTGCATCTTGCTTCATCTTGCTATTTCTTTCCTCATCTTGCAATATCCGGGAAACACTTGCACATTATTATATGGATTCATACACATGCTTACAGTATAATTGCCATTCTAGTGTTGACGTAGATCGCGAGCTAGAGATTTTTTTATGGCGAGACGACTAATGTTCATGTACTACAATTTTGATTCCAGTGCCCAGTTTGGACAACCGACCAAAAAACTTCTATATCTTGCCTCATCATGCTACATCTCGCCATATCTTGCCGTATCTTTTTTATCCTTCTCATCTTCCTATATTCTATCTTGCCTAATCCTGTACATCTTGCCTCATCTTGCTGTATTGTGTATGTCCATGCATGCATGAGGTCAATACCAGCATTATTTTCTGCAAAGAGAAGCATGGAGAAGGTATAGCTTACATGACTGCAAACAGAATGCATGCGTATACATATACATGAGAGACTGATAGTTTTCACTTAAGTTATTGTTTTTCTGTATTGTATAATAATCTGAATCTGAATGATTAAAGTTTAGACTGGATCCACTTTGAGGCCATTTTGTTGGCAATACTCCACAGAATGTGGCAGTAGTATCCACCATAAAATGATGGATATTCTCCACCAGCAGTGGTTTATGCTATTCACCCTTTTCCACCAATTTTGGCAGAATATTTCCACTAGTGACGTACATGTAACTTCTCTCTATTGCACTACAGATGCCATGCATTTAGCAAAACTAAGCTAATGCTTTCAAACTGAAATGAAGCTTGGCTACATAGGGGACAGCACTCAAATGAAGCTTGGCTACATAGGGGCCAGCACTCAAATGAAGCTTGGCTACATGGGGGACAGCACTCAAATGAAGCTTGGCTACATAGGGGACAGCACTCGAATGAAGCCTGGCTACATAGGGGACAGCACTCGAATGAAGCTTGGCTACACAGGGGACAGCACTCAAATGAAGCTTGGCTACACAGGGGACAGCACTCAAATGAAGCTTGGCTACACAGGGGACAGCACTCGAATGAAGCCTGGCTACATAGGGGACAGCACTCAAATGAAGCTTGGCTACACAGGGGCCAGCACTCGAATGAAGCTTGGCTACATAGGGGCCAGCACTCGAACCAAGCTTGGCTACATGGGGGCCAGCACTCAAATGAAGCTTGGCTACATAGGAGCCAGCACTCGAATGAAGCTTGGCTACATAGGGGACAGCACTCAAATGAAGCTTGGCTACATAGGGGACAGCACTCAAATGAAGCTTGGCTACATAGGGGCCAGCACTCAAATGAAGCTTGGCTACACAGGGGACAGCACTCAAATGAAGCTTGGCTACATAGGGGACAGCACTCGAATGAAGCTTGGCTACATAGGGGACAGCACTCGAATGAAGCTTGGCTACATAGGGGACAGCACTCGAATGAAGCCTGGCTACATAGGGGACAGCACTCAAATGAAGCTTGGCTACACAGGGGACAGCACTCAAATGAAGCTTGGCTACACAGGGGACAGCACTCGAATGAAGCTTGGCTACATAGGGGCCAGCACTCAAATGAAGCTTGGCTACACAGGGGCCAGCACTCGAATGAAGCTTGGCTACATAGGGGACAGCACTCGAATGAAGCTTGGCTACATAGGGGCCAGCACTCGAATGAAGCTTGGCTACATAGGGGACAGCACTCAAATGAAGCTTGGCTACACAGGGGCCAGCACTCGAATGAAGCTTGGCTACATAGGGGACAGCACTCGAATGAAGCTTGGCTACATAGGGGACAGCACTCAAATGAAGCTTGGCTACACAGGGGCCAGCACTCGAATGAAGCTTGGCTACATAGGGGACAGCACTCTAATGAAGCTTGGCTACACAGGGGACAGCACTCAAATGAAGCTTGGCTACACAGGGGACAGCACTCAAATGAAGCTTGGCTACATAGGGGACAGCACTCAAATGCACTCAAATGCCAATGCCAATGACATGCCATGCATTTAGCAAAACTAAGCTAATGCTTTCAAACTGAAATGAAGCTTGGCTACATAGGGGACAGCACTCAAATGAAGCTTGGCTACATAGGGGCCAGCACTCAAATGAAGCTTGGCTACATGGGGGACAGCACTCGAATGAAGCTTGGCTACATAGGGGACAGCACTCAAATGAAGCTTGGCTACATAGGGGACAGCACTCAAATGAAGCTTGGCTACATGGGGGACAGCACTCAAATGAAGCTTGGCTACATAGGGGACAGCACTCGAATGAAGCCTGGCTACATAGGGGACAGCACTCAAATGAAGCTTGGCTACACAGGGGACAGCACTCAAATGAAGCTTGGCTACATAGGGGACAGCACTCGAATGAAGCTTGGCTACATAGGGGACAGCACTCGAATGAAGCTTGGCTACATAGGGGACAGCACTCGAATGAAGCTTGGCTACACAGGGGCCAGCACTCGAATGAAGCTTGGCTACATAGGGGACAGCACTCAAATGAAGCTTGGCTACACAGGGGCCAGCACTCGAATGAAGCTTGGCTACATAGGGGACAGCACTCAAATGAAGCTTGGCTACATAGGGGACAGCACTCGAATGAAGCTTGGCTACATAGGGGACAGCACTCAAATGAAGCTTGGCTACACAGGGGCCAGCACTCGAATGAAGCTTGGCTACACAGGGGACAGCACTCTAATGAAGCTTGGCTACACAGGGGACAGCACTCAAATGAAGCTTGGCTACACAGGGGACAGCACTCAAATGAAGCTTGGCTACATAGGGGACAGCACTCAAATGCACTCAAATGCCAATGCCAATGACATGCCATGCATTTAGCAAAACTAAGCTAATGCTTTCAAACTGAAATGAAGCTTGGCTACATAGGGGACAGCACTCAAATGAAGCTTGGCTACATAGGGGCCAGCACTCAAATGAAGCTTGGCTACATGGGGGACAGCACTCGAATGAAGCTTGGCTACATAGGGGACAGCACTCAAATGAAGCTTGGTTACATAGGGGACAGCACTCAAATGAAGCTTGGCTACATGGGGGACAGCACTCAAATGAAGCTTGGCTACATAGGGGACAGCACTCGAATGAAGCCTGGCTACATAGGGGACAGCACTCAAATGAAGCTTGGCTACACAGGGGACAGCACTCAAATGAAGCTTGGCTACATAGGGGACAGCACTCGAATGAAGCTTGGCTACATAGGGGACAGCACTCGAATGAAGCTTGGCTACATAGGGGACAGCACTCGAATGAAGCTTGGCTACACAGGGGCCAGCACTCGAATGAAGCTTGGCTACATAGGGGACAGCACTCAAATGAAGCTTGGCTACACAGGGGCCAGCACTCGAATGAAGCTTGGCTACATAGGGGACAGCACTCAAATGAAGCTTGGCTACATAGGGGACAGCACTCAAATGAAGCTTGGCTACATAGGGGACAGCACTCGAATGAAGCTTGGCTACATAGGGGACAGCACTCTAATGAAGCTTGGCTACACAGGGGCCAGCACTCAAATGAAGCTTGGCTACATAGGGGCCAGCACTCAAATGAAGCTTGGCTACATAGGGGCCAGCACTCTAATGAAGCTTGGCTACACAGGGGCCAGCACTCAAATGAAGCTTGGCTACATAGGGGACAGCACTCGGTGCATTAAGGTTATCATTAAACAACATTAACTTTGCTAATGTTAGCTATAACCTTCTGAAGATGCATATATTATATTTGGCAACTAATATAAACTCCTAAGTGAGCAAATTAAGGCTGTTTCTGCCAAAAGCACTATGCTCCCCACATTTAGCAGTCTAATGCTGCCCATACACATGTATATACACTCGGCATGGGTGTCCACTTGTCCATGCCATTTCTAAGCTAAGTATGAAAGGTGTGGAAATTGGCGGAGTAAAAGCCTTCATATCGGGTCACTTAGTCTACAATTTGACAGCCCACCGGAGCAGCAAGCCAGCACAATCAGGAAGTGTCATTACACACAGTCACATATATTACACATTAATAGTTACATATGCGCACATGTTCACAGGAAGGTGCACTACAGCATGCACCACTAAACTGGAGACCATTTTGTCACAAATGCATTTCAAAATCCTATAGCTAGCTGCATGCATTCAAACTGTACGCCAGTGAGACCTGCCATGCATGTTCACAGTGTGGATGGATGGGCTGTACAGCTATTTGTCATTATACATACATGTGTACCTAGCTAGTAAACTACCACAATGACTGGTGACCTGCCTTAGATACAGCACGGCCATGCCAATTCGATTCCCTATAAATTGTCCTTGTCTGTATGTAAGCTCTATTTCACATGGCGAGTCCAAATTCATTCATTTACGCTGCACATGATCACTGTACACTGCTCAGGGTATGTACGCAGGTGGTCACCAGTGGTGAACACATTAAGCAAGACCTGTGGCTGCTGCAGCTAAAACACAAGTTGTATGTGTTATATATGTAGCACCAGCATTGTACCTAACCTGAGTGCACTCTTACACAGTACACACATTAATACTGACACACAACAGAATGGTATGCAGTGCAATATGCATGACAATATAATACATGAACAGTGCTTGTATGGTGTTTTATAATTAACCTAAATACATGCATATTGTACACATACATTCACTGTACATTCACATGACATTGTACAATACACCACCTGTACATGTGTGTGTAGTGTACATGCAAAGAGGACAGAGAGAGAAGTACATTTGAAGGCATTGCTGTTATCTACTCATTTGCCTTTATCATGCTCTAATGCTTCAAATTGCTACCTTAGTACTCATTACACCTAAAGTGGTATCCATGCACAACTTGCACTCACTGTTTCAAGTATATTATCAGACTGAGCGGTGCCATTCTATGGTACAAACACCACAAACAAAACGAGTCCAAATTCATGTTTTCACTTATAGTGCACCTGCATGAGCATGCACTCAACATTGCTCAACGTACATAGGTGTTCACCAGTGATAAGCACATTAATAATAATTGTTAACTTCAATACATACACATGCATACATTCACTGTACGTTCACTTGACATTGTACGTATACAATACACCACCTGTGTGTGTGTAATGTGCATGCAAAGGGGACAGAAAGAGAAGTACGTTTGTTGACGCTACCTATTCATTAGCCTTTATCATGCTCTGATGCTACAAATTGCTACCTAATTAGCTATCCATTACGCCTAACGCCTGAACTCATTGTTTAAAGTACCATCAGACTGACTGGTGCCATTCCATGGTACAAACACATCAAAGGCCGGCCTAGGATGACTGCCAGCACTGAATGTCAAAGCGTTGTGGTCCTGTTCCATTTCTTCATCATCTCTTGTGCACTTGCACTTGTTTGCTCGGCCTCAGCTGGTGCTGGAGTGTCCAGGTGCACTCCCATTGATGGCCGCTGTGCTCCAGGGCTGATCAGATCAGGCCACGACTGTGCCTGTCCAGGGGAAGACACTCTAAGCATTAACAGATGCAATGAACAGAGCTGTAGGGTCTATTTACAGAATGGCTACTGGGTGGGCTACGTTCTGCATCCAGCAGGCTTTAACAGTAGCAGGCTCGAATTGTACATGGGAATTTGTCCAAGGGGATTCTGCAGAATTGGAGATGATGGAAGTCCCCTCCTCCTTCCTTCTTCCTTCAACAGTTCAAACCCAACAGAACTGAATGAAGTCGTGTGTGGGAGGACGCGGAAAGGACTTCTTTGTGGGGAGTGTAGTCCTGGTTATGGCCCAGGAGTGAATCTCTTATCACATTGCGTGCACTGTGCAACCGACCCACTGAGTCAAGTGGGCTGGCTCCTCTGGCTACTACTGGAAGCTCTCCCTATGCTGCTTATGTTGGCTGCCTTTCTCATCTTTGACATCAACCTCTTGGCAGGGCCGCTCAATTCATACTTGGTGTATGCACATTTTGTTTCCTCAAGTTGGCCAGTCAGCACAATTGGGCCCATCAGAATTGACAGTACTGCAAGCAGTGTGATCGCACGTTTTCTGTATGTCCTCTTCTTTGGAATGTTCAACTTGCAATTCTTTTCATTCCTTCTCCCTCTATTCTGCATCTCCCCCGGTGCAGCCAACCTGGATCAGTTGGACATGATCCTGGTCAAGGCATTGACTCGTTTACTGCCTTTTGTCATCATTCTGGCCATCATTGCTCTGCAGTGGTGCAATCAGTATGGCTATTGTAGAGTGCCCAAATGCTGGCAACATCTTTCTCAGCGCTTCAAGGCAGTCCGTTGGCTGTCTGGTCGAATGTCAGGTCAGTCTGCTGCCCACGGTTTGTCAGCATTCTTCATTCTCACCTACACCAGATTCCTGAGCTATGGAGGAGTGCTGTACAGCAGGAGCTTGCTTGAGCCCATCAACCCATCCAATGCCTCTGCCATTCCGGTTCTGGCACTGCAAGGAAATCACGGCTTCTTCGCAACTCCTAAACACATTATAATTGCTATTACGTTTTGCTGCTAATCATATTCATGATCTTGCTCCCCACCTGCCTACTACTGGCCTACCCAGCACTGCCACAAGTGCAAGCAAAACTGCAACAGTCCAAATACAGAGTTCTGCAGCGTGTCTCTGGAATAAAGTGCCTGGACATCTTCTCAAGACCAAATATTCAGCATTTCAGTGATCTCTTCCAAAGCAGCTACAAGGACAACTGTCTGTTCTTTGCTGGTCTGCTCCTCCTTGTGTGGATTGTGGTAGTGGTGGCGTGGAACGTCAGCAGGTCCCAGGAGGAGGGCTATGTGATAATGACTGCTCTCAGCCTTGCAGTTCTTGCACTTCACTCACTTCTTCGTCCCCACCGAAGAGGTTGGATCAATGTGGTGGACTCCCTCGTGTACACACATCTTGCAGCCACAAACATTCTGGCAGTCTTCATCTACTCAAACCCGGACAACCGACGATTCTTGGAGGGCTCCTGGACCACTCTCTACCTGTTTGCTCTCTTTGCTCCAGGAGCCTACCTGGTGCTCTATTTAGCCTATGTGCTGTACAAGAGATGGAGGAGGTCATTTAAAAGACAGCCATCTGCAACCACACCAGAAGTTGCTCTGGACACACACGTCCCCAATGAACATGTTGTGGTGGTGGATGCAAAGGATGAGGAGGATCCAGCGAAGGGAAGGGAGCAGCAAGAGATGGAGACATCCTTTGGAAGCATAGCTGATAAGAGCGATGTGTATGTGTATATGTGTACCACATGCTCAACGTACACATAATCATCACCTACAGCTGTGTCTGCAGCAGCTGCTGGTGGCTGTCTTGTACATAACCTCCTCCATCTCTTGTGCAGCACACAGACTAAATAGAGCACCAGGTAGGCACCTGGAGCAGAGAGAGCCATTTGTATACCACACATTAGGTACATGCAGTCAGCAGCACAGCATGCACTGTTATCTCAGCTTGCACTACACATACAGTCACTGTAGCTATGTTGGGGACATTTACTAAAACCATAGATTCTCTGCATAGCTTAGAGAATCTATGCTAAAACAGACAACTGATAAACACATTGAGAGACACTGAGACACATGACCATCACATGACCTACCCAGCTGGTGGTCCATGCTCATCATGACTGAGTTGATCTGAGCCATGGAGGCATACATCTTGCTGACTGCCTTGCGGGACTGCAACACCTCCTTGGCCAGGATGAGGGCCACATCCTTGTTGCCCTGTTTGGCAGCATCCTTGAGCGACTTCTCTACCTTGGTTTCCTCACGCTTGATCGCTGAGGGAGGGGGAGGGGACAGAGGGAAGGCGTGGAGAGGTAGAGGGGAGAGAGAAGAAAGGGGAAGGGAAGGCGAAGAGAGGAACAGGTGAAATGAAGAGGGAGAGAGGCAGGGGGAGGGAGGTGGATGTACCTCGTGAAATATCAGATGCCTTGATGGAGAGGTAAGCAATGGGGGAATCACACGTGTTGGAGAATGATTTCAAAACGAAAGGTACAGTACGGTTACGAAGCGTACGAGAGGATGTCCCTACCGTTGATCTGTCTCAGGCTGAATCACTCTTTGCTCCTTTCTCAGCTGCGACTTCCATTCTCTGAGCTACACCCAGCCAAGAAGATAAGGAGGAGCACACGAGTCGCGTACAGCTGTATCCACACCCAGATCCCCTGATGCCCCCCCCCCCCCCCCCCACTCCTCACCTGCTCTTTCGGATCTTTCTCAGAGCGGCTAGCAAGTTACTCTAATAGAAGCGCACCACAGCCTGTTGCCCCACCGGAAGATGGCATATATAAGGGAGGATCCAATATGACATCATCACAACATCCTATTATAAGACTATACTAGACTATTCCATACCATACTGTACTGTACTGTACTATAGCTATACTATTCCGTACTGTACTATAGTAGACTAGACTATACTATAACTATACGTATGCCTACCTATGCTGCCCATGTATATATACCTATGTACGTATACATGGGTAGCATAGGTATACATAGGTATATATACATGGGCAGCATAGGTAGACATGGGTATATATACATGGGTAGCATAGGTAGGCATACGTATAGTTATAGTATAGTCTAGTCTAGTCTACTATAGTACAGTACGGAATAGTATAGCTATAGTACAGTACAGTACAGTACAGTACAGTACAGTACAGTATGGTATGGAATAGTATCGTATCGTATCGTCTTATAATAGGATGTTGTGATGATGTCATATTGGATCCTCCCTTATATGTGCCATCTCCCGCCCCACCCACTCCTCCCCAGCTGGGGAGCAGTGTAGTAGTGTCCAATTGCGCGGCTATATCAGACGTAGGGGACAACCTCCTTGTCCTTTGTGGGAACGGTCAGGTCATTGAACCTCTCTCACGATCTTGGGCGCACGGAGGCGGAAGAAAATGGCCATTTGGCGACGCGAGAGAATGCGTGTACTGACAAAGATGCTGAGCCATCAACGCCTCGGGAGTGTAACCTCGGACAATGGACCCGGAGGAAGGGAAGACGACTTTTCAAGTAAGAGGTTCTTCCGAAACGTCTGGGTTGGGACCTCAGACGACGCGCCTGAAGGAAGCGAGGCCCTCTCATCAAGAGAGCTCAATAATTCTCCCCCATCCATCACAAGTGAGTTAGACCATCCGTAGGTTTCATGAAGCTAGCTGGCTATAGGCCGCACAGTCCCATTTTGTGTGTGTACATTCTATTGTGCGGACTGTCCACGCGGGAAGGTTCGATACGTGGAACGGTGTTAGGAGAAGCACCATGGTCTGGTCTTCATGTTAGCTAGGTGTGTAGCTAGCTGTGTTGATGTGGTTAGGGTCCCTAGCCTTAAGTGTTGTGACCTGTACATCTGTAGAGTGGCAACTTGGCCTCCTGTTGACATTCATACACACACAGCTAGCTAAAGGTAAAGAGAGTGTTAGCTGTAGCTATGTGATATCACCACATGTACAAGGCAGTCTGTACCCAGGTGCACCCGTCTAGCACTGTTGTAGCTAGCAGCTTCTTCTGTGTGCTAACTCTGTGACATGGTGTGTGTGTGTGTGTGTGTGTGTGTGTGTGTGTGTGTGTGTGTGTGTGTGTGTGTGTGTGTGTGTGTGTGTGTGTGCGTGTGTGTGTGTGTGTGCACGTGTGTGTGTGTGTGCACGTGTGTGTGTGTGTGTGTGTGTGTGTGTGTGTGTGTGTGTGTGTGTGTGTGTGTGTGTGTGTGTGTGTGCGTGTCAATAGAAAGACCACCAAATGTGTCCATTGTAGTGTCTGAACCAGGGAGAGCCTCATGACACAGTGTGTGGTGAGGTATGTGTGTAGGCATAGGATTAGGCATGCTGTGTGACATGTGATGTGAGGTAATGTCACTGCCCACAGTGCAGGTACCTTTTGAGTAGCCGTGCGTAGCCAGATCGCCATTTTGTATGGAGGGCGTAGTCTACAAAATGGTGGCCTGGCTACGTGAGACTACCTTTTGAGTCCCAAGTGAGTTGTTCCATCATGTGCCGCGACATGGACCACTGTGCAGACATGTCTGCCTATTGATTCCTTTAGTTTGTATTCTTGTTGAGTAGTGAGATCAAAGTAGCAATGTGTGAGCCGTCCCTTACAACCCGTCCATGTGTGTTTGAGCACTTTATTATTCTGTAATAGTAAGTACAAGTGCAATTGTGTTTACTGTTCACCTACTTCACTTTGTGTTGTTCACTGTTCAATGCAGTGTCTGAAGGGAGTCAACAAGAACCACAGGACAGAGCACAATCAGATCACCGTGGAGTGAGTCCCAGCAGTACAGCCCTCCCCTCAGGTGAGTGTGTATGACATGTGACTACCACTAGTGACTAGTGTGTGAATACTGCAGTGACCCCAGCCACAGTACACAGCTGTATGTGGAGTGTATAGTGCACTCCATTGTACTGTAGCCCTGTGTTGGTACACATCAGTGACCTGCTCAAAGTGGGTGGAGGGTGGTCCTACAGTGAGCGTGAGATGTTGGCAGGTGTGTGTGTCATGACTCTTCTCTTTTCCATGCAGCTGAAGAAGTTCTTAAAGAGTTTCGGAAACAGTTCATTAAAGATGTGGAGGCTGATGTTGTTGCCTCTGATCTTCGAGAAAGTGGCATTATTCCACAAGGCTGTCAGGAGCAAATCTCAAGAGCTTATGGTCGTAAGCAGCGGAATGAGATTCTACATGAACGGCTGGTGACCAACTGCACCAGAGAGGCCTTCATTCGTGTTTGCGATGTATTCATTGCTGAGGAGGGCTACCCAAAGATGAACGCACTGGGTGAGGCCATGAAGAAGAAGCTGGAAGCAGGTAAGAATTTAGTGAATGAGTGTGCGTACTGTGTGCGTACGTGTGTTTGCATGTGTGTACTACCGGTATAGGTCCAGAGCTAGCCGTCCCTTACAACCCATCCATGTGTGTTTGAACACTTTATTATTGTGTAATAGTAAGTACAAGTGCAATGGTGTTTACTGTTCACCTACTTCACTGTGTGTTGTTCACTGTTCAATGCAGTGTCTGAAGGGAGTCAACAAGAACCACAGGGCAGAGCACAATCAGATCACCGTGGAGTGAGTCACAGCTGTGTGAGGGCCCGCTCGTTAGCAAAGGAAGAGGAGCCTGTTCCTCCTTCAGCCAAGGTATGACAGTGCCTGTAGATGTATCCACACTTGGGTGGGTAGAGCATCTTTGGAAATGCTACTTCCTGTCTGTGTGCATTAGAATGACCTATCTAAAGCTACGTTTACACGATCACTTAAGCGCGCTCCTAAGTGCGATTAGTTTAATCGCGCTTAAATTTGGGCTGCATTTACATGTCCCTATTTGAGGAGGTATTATTTGCGGTATTATCGCGTTTTTTTCTTCCAGTCGGAATCGATGGCGTTTCTCTGTATTATTGTCTACGTTTTGTTGCTCATTTTCCGTTCGCGCGCTGCTCGCTTCAATGCCAGGTTGCTGAGAAGAATCCAGGAAGCAAGAGAACGTCGTATCACGGTGTTCAGACGATTGCAAGCTCGGCAGCGTTTCTATTTTGTAATCTTTTTGAGTGCTGTTACGTGTGCGCATTTGACGGTAGAAAGAAGTATTTGGAGCCACGAGAGAAGCAGCACTTGGTGGGACAGGATTGGTAACCAAAGCTTCACTGAAAGGGATTGGCTTGAAAATTTCAGGATGTCTAGAGGCACATTTTTATATCTATGTGCTGAATTGAAGTCTTATGTGGAGAAAGAGGACACAGTTATGAGGATAGCTATACCTTTGGAGCAGAGAGTTGCAATAGCTCTTTGGAGACTGGCTACAAATGGTGACTATAGAACAATTGCCCACTTGTTTGGTGTCTCAAGAGCATCGGTTTGCCTTATTGTGCGGGATGTCTGTGATGCTTGAAATTCTTGTAGTCCTGCTTGAGATTTTTCATTTTGTCACTGCTTCAATGTTCTTCGGAAGCCAGCAGCACTAATCCGTCCAGCAACATCCTGCCAGATGTCAGCCATCCTCGAAGCACCATCCAGACGAGACTGAATAGCGCTGTCCGACCAGATACGAATCAGGGCTAGATTTCTTTGTGGGTCCAGGTTTGTCCTCGCGTAGAAGCCATTTGCAGATATTTGCCGCGGATTGTAAGCTCGCTTAACCTGTTTACACAACGAGCGAGCTTAGTCAAGACCGATTAAACCCGCTTCCTAACCACCTCCAGACCAGGTTTACGTAAGCTGGCTTCTAAGCTTGCTTAGACCGTTTACACGTGTGATTTCAAGCGCGATTAAAAGTGCTCGTGTAAACGCGGCTTAAGTATGCATGGTTCTACACATGTACATGTAAGTGTACTGTGTATACCATGGTCAGGGACATAACAAGCATGTGATCTGACCAATGTGTGAGAAACATCACAAGTGAAGTCAGTGCTGAAGCTATATACACTGTTAAGCTGTAGTCACACTTTGTTTATATTGGCAGTACAAAATGTGATCGTGTGCAATCTTGTGTATACCATGTTTATCAGGGTATACTGTGTGATCTGGGGTGCATGAGGTTTATGTTGATTCTCCATCAACTGAATGAAATGGAGTATTAGGATGACCCTTTTGTGTTGTGGTGATGATGACAGAGATGATGATGACACCACTGACCATGGAGAAGGCAGTGACAATACATAATCTATGCTGACCTTTGATTTGTTTCTAATGTACTGTCTATAATGAAGTTTCCCCTACAACTTGCACCCTGGTAGAACATGTACCAGATAAATGTGGCTACCTTTTACATGGCTGTACATTTGCACACCGTCTTATATATAATCTATCCACTTCATCTGTGTTTGTTGTAGCCCCTCCGTGCCAAGCTGGGTTCGTACTACTCCAAGGGGTGTGTCCCGGACCACCCTCTGCTGGCCTCATCCAACATGCAGCATGTGAAGCTCAATTTGGTACAGCCAAAGCAAAGGAGGCCGATGGCAGAGAGGGCTGACGAGGCTGTGTCAGTGCTTCTTGCTAGGGGTGGAACTGAGCAGGTGCCACTCTCCAAAGAACCAATCGAATATGCGAACGTCCTGACATTCTCGCCATCCCCTGTAATGAGCAGGAAGCGGGTTTTGATAGAAGGAGTTCCAGGCAGCGGCAAGAGTACTCTCGTTCAGCGAATGTGCCACGATTGGTCGGTCGGTGGATTTGCACATGGCTATGAACTGGTCATCCAAGTGACCCTGAGGAGCCTCCCCAAGGACCAGAAGCTGAGCCTAGAGGATCTCATTTGCACGACAGTTGCTGATGAGGCTGTCATTCAGAAAATCGCTCGGTTCATTTCCACCTATGATGGAGCTGGTGTTCTCTTTGTCTTTGATGGCTATGACGAGATGTCAGAAGAAATGAGGCAGAAATCAATCATTTGTGATATCTTAAATGGGCGTCTTGCTCCATTGTCGTCTTTCGTGATAACAACTCGCCCCATCTCTGCTGAGAGCCTCTACTCCTGTGTGGACAGGAGAGTTGAAATCTGTGGTTTCAGAGACAAAGAAGTGAAGGACTATGTCACGAAATATTATGCATCCTTCAACCCAGCAGCAGGAAAGAAGCTCCTGTCAGTCCTCTCCACCCGCCCTAACATCAAAAGGCTCTGCAATGTACCTCTGCTGTTGACGATGATCTGTTTTCTAACAGCACATGGCGGTGACACTCAAGGGATCCCTCCCACAATGCACCAACTGTATGTGGACATCATCATCCACACGGTCAACTACAACCTAAAGCGAGAAGGGAAGAAAGAGCGTGCAGGTAGTCTTGAGGACGTGATGAAACTATGCCCGAGTTTTGCTAAACTAGCTGATTTAGCCTTGGATGGTATTGGAACGGACACTATAATTTTTACCAAGTTGAATTTTGAAGTAGATGATGCTCTCCTTGGGCTGATAAATTGCATTCAATCTCAGACTCGTTTCGGAACAACCACTCGCACGTGGCACTTCTTGCACCGGACCCTGCAGGAGTTCATGGCAGGCCTTGCCATGGCCAAGAAGCCATCAGAGGAGCAGGTTCTGTTTTGGAGGAAACATCTCAGCCCTAGATATGACAGGGAGGGGCATTTTGTCCTTGGTGAGGATAATATCAAGTCAATGTTCCTCTTTTATTGTGGAGTGAGTGGCCTCAGCAACCCAGGCATCCAGAGCATGCTGCTCGACACCCTGGACACAGCAGTGGAGCCCACTATTAGTGAAGACACCCCGTTAGCAGAACTGTGTGAAGTAGTGTCAGAAAGTGGCAATGAGGAGTTTGCGCATTCTATTTTATCTGTATGTGGCACCACAGTGGATATACCTGACCCCAGACTCCAAGGAGCTGTCTGGGTTGTGGCTCAGTACTGCAAACGGGTGGAAGTCACGAGACTGAGCATTGGTACAGCCACATACAGAAGACGCACATACACCCCACTTTCTGAAGTTTCTGACATTACCTCTCAGTTGGAGTCAGTTTGCAGTCTTGCTGCAGTACATCTACACAATGTATCCATTCCTACCCGTCCTGCCCCAGTTGGTAAGCTCCCTAGCCCTAAACTGCATGAGTACATGCATGTGTGCCCTTCATGGTACTGTGTAGACTTGATATAATGAGAGACATGGTGTGTACATAATCATGTAGGTTGTTCCTAATTGAGAATTATGTGTTGAAAGTGAACCTATCCCAGTGTGTGAATGTTGTATACATGGTCCCTTGGAACACTGAGGGTCAGTACAAATAGACTGCATTGTTTGTCTGAGTGCATGGTTTGACTCTTCTGTGTGTGTGGGTTGGATTTGCTTGCAGAGCTGGAGAATGTGAAGCAGTTTTTACTCAAGCAGAAGTGCCTAAAGAGCATCACACTGACAGTCAGCACTAACCGTCCACTTGACATCAGTCTTGCACAACCCGTCAAGGTATAGCTGCCATGTTGATTGTTATATGTTACCTTGTTGTGATTGTCAATGTCAGGTTTGTTTATTGTCAGTGCATGTCCGTTTTGTGGACTCACCAGACAGGTGTGCATGCTTGTGGTGATGTAAGCAGCAGATGGTGTAGTTTAATTAGGTTGTTACTTCCACATGGGGGCGGGGCGGAAAAATGGCTGCCCTCCCCAAGTAAGTATCTCCTGAATTTCCTCTGGCTATTGGCGAACCGCGCGGTGCATCCTTGATGGCACCAGCTGCGGAGGCTACGTATAGGCAGCGGAGACACTGTGGCAGAGGGAAGCGCTCGATGGACGCAGTTGTACGAAGAAAGGCCAGCCGGGCAGCCTGGAGGGCAGCAGCTGGTAGCTGGAATAGGCTGCGGTCCTGGAGTGAGAAGCGTGCACACCTTCAAATGTGTACCACAGCGAAGGAGATCCTGGCTCAGGTGGGTGACGTCCCTGAGCGTCGCGCAATTCCAACAGCGCCGGTCGAGAGTGGTTATGGAAGAAAGCCTAAAGTGTTTTGTCCAAGAATCGTCACCAACATCGCGACTTACAACGTTCACACTCTAAAGGCCAAGTGGAGACAGCAAGAGCTAGTTGGATTTCTAGAGAAGAAGAGAATCGATGTGTGTGCTATCCAAGAACACAGGATTTGTCATTCTAACAGCAGTAGTCCAAGCTCCTACACTAGAGTTTTGCATTTACCAGGCGGATGGAGGTTAGTTACTCACACTGCGGATGATAGTGACTCAGGAGGTATAGGGTTTCTGGTGTCTCCAATAGCCTTCAAATGTCTTGATAGAGTAGAATACAAGTCAGATAGAGTCATACGACTCCAATTTTCTGGCCACACTAAAGGAGCTCCTAGGACTCATCTGGTTTGTGCCTATGCCCCTACCAATGTAGCTGACTCGGCTACTAAAGATCTCTTCTACTCACAGCTACATCAGACCATAGATCCCTTACCTAAGAGAGACCGTCTCTTTGTTCTTGGTGATATGAATGCACGACTTGACTCCCGTTTCTGTAAGTTCCCAATACACTCAAGTGCCTCTGACAATGGAGAACGAATGGCTGAGTTTATGGAAGAGCAGGGTCTATTCTCTGCCCAGTGTGCCAAGGATAAACCTCGCAGACAGTGGTACACCCATTGTGGACCACAAGGATTTCAATCCAGAATCGACCATTGCCTCACAAGACGTAAGTTTGCTAGCTCTGTACTTGACTGCCAACTATACCGTGTGGTTGCTCCAGCATCAGACCATCGACTAATGAAAATTAGAGTGACCATGAAGTTAGCTACTCCAAAGAAGACCAACAGGGTGCCCTCCTTAGATTATGCAAGGTTGAAGGAGGCCCCCATTGCTGAGTTAGTGGAGTCCGATGTTTGTGCTGCCACTGGGGATACACCATCTTACGAGCTATTTGTTGCTGCTGCCAAAACTGCATGTGAAACTCATCTTCCAGTCAAACCACGATTTGTACGCTCCAAGCCTTGGTTAGACACTGACATCATCACAGCGCGTGATCTGGTAGCGGAGGCTCAAAGAACATACAAGGAGGTGAGAAGTGATGACTCAAGGCAAAAGATGGCTGATGCAACAAAATCTCTAGCACAACTGTATGTAGACAAAGAGGAGGTGTTCTATGCTAGTATGGCCAGTGAGGTGGAGCAGGCTAGCAAGGATGGAAAGCATAGTGTTGCATGGAAAGTGATTGATTGAATGACTGGGAGGAAGTGTAGACAAGTTTGTAGCATTGCAGCAGACTCTCAGCAGGACAGACGGACTCTGTGGCGTGACCACTTCATGCGGCTTTTAGCATCTAAACCGCCTGATGTTGCTCTGCCAGTGCTGCAAGTGCATGAGGGTATGCTGCCTATTGATGAGGGTTCCATCTCACTAAATGAAATAGCGACTGCCGCCTCACAGTTGAAGACAGCTAGGAAAGGCCTGTGGCATGGACTCTATTCCACCTGAGCTGCTTAAGCTCACTGGCATACACGAGATCCTGTTGCCAGTACTGAATCAAGCATTTGAGACTGGAGTGGTGCCTGATGAATGGAAGGTGTCTGGCATCATTCCCATCTTCAAGAAGGGGGATGCCTCAGTGTGTGCAAACTATCGGGGTATTGCACTCATGTCACTCGCTGCTAAACTGTACAACAGGATATTGCTCAATCGTATCCAACCACATGTTGAACCCTTGCTGCGACCCAATCAGAATGGGTTTCGCGTAGGCAGATCTACCGTCCAACATATCCTAGCCCTACGGCGAATCATTGAAGAGTGTACGGTGAGGCAGGAATGCCAGTGTGTGGTTACATTCATTGACTTTTCAAAAGCATTTGACTCCATCTCAAGAACCAGAATGGAAGAAGTCCTGTACAACTACGGTCTCTCCACCAAGATAGTAACTGCAGTAATGTCGATGTACTCAGGAACAGCCGCACGAGTGGTGACTGCAGATGGTTGCAGTGCAGACTTTCAAGTGGAAGCAGGTGTCCTACAAGGTGATACACTGGCCCCCTACCTGTTTGTCATTGTTGTGGGCTATGTCCTCAGAGCTGCTATTCCAGATGACAGTGTTGGATTCATGATCTAAAAGCGCCTATCGCGTTGACACCCAGCCAAATATGTGACAGATTTGGACTTCGCAGACGACATCGCCCTCCTATCTGGCACCATGGCCAACGCACAGACCCTACTCACAGCAGTTGAAGAGAATGCGGCAGCTGTTGGCTTGCACATCAACATGAAGAAGACCGAGTACATCAGAATAGGTGACTTTTCTGGCGACACTCACCCTACGCTGAGAGTGAGTGGTGGGGAAATTGCTGAGGTAGCCGATTTCAGGTACCTTGGCAGCTGGATTATGTCATCAAACAAGGACTTTTTGGTACGCCGTGCATGTGCATACGAAGCAGCAAACAAATTGTGGAGGGTGTGGAAGTCTGGGTGCAGCCGTAACACTAAGATCAGAGTGTTCAAAGCCACAGTAGAGAGTGTTCTGCTTTATGGAGCAGAAACCTGGACCTTGACTGAGCAGCTGACATTGAGAATCTGTGGCACCTACTCTAACTTGCTGCGCAAAGCCCTGAACGTGCACTGGAGAGATCGCATCACTAATGTAGAGCTGTACGGAGACCTACCACGAGCAGATGACATCATACGAGACCGGCGCCTACATTTTGTTGGGCATGCTGCTCGCTGCATCAAAGACAGATACCAACCAGTGGCAGACCTAGTATTCTGGCAGGGCTCAGGTCCTATGCGAAGGGGGCAGGGAAACAGTAGGACATTCCTCAAAACAATCATTAGTGATCTGGGAGGACATATGACTGCTGCAGAAATCTCAAGATGTGCTGCTGACAGAGACGAATGGAGGAAGCGAATCAACTAGCTACATAGGCCATGCAACTACCAACTTACTGATATTGCACAACTTTCATTGGACATGTGTACACTATAGCTTCTTGTATGTAGCCCCGGTGCTGTAATAGGCCGACGTATGTATGTATGTATGTACTTCCACATCATTTCCTGTGTGTACTTGATCACTTGTTAACTCTTCATTCATTGACTGATTCAGCAGTGGATTTCCTCTTGTTAATTGAATGCTCATTGGAGTGCTCCCACTGAATGCACATTGAAATCAATGTACACTGAATGTGCATCCTCCCAGACAACCTCGGGAGGTGGTTTTGATCTGAGCCCATTCCTTTGAGCCAGTTCTGCAGAAATGTATATTTGTGAACTTGGACATTAGTGGACATTTGCGAAACGTCCTCTAGTGCCTAAGACACTATACACACATTGTATGTGAGGTTAGTGGGTAGGTGAAGTGAACAAGTGTTTCCCTCATTTGGAAGACAATCAGAGGTTACTTTTAGACTGCATGCAGACGCTTGACTGGGGACTTGTCACCAACCATCCATCCGGCACTCCATTATTCTAGAAGTCATTTAAGAGCACAGCGACAGAAAGAGGGGGCGAGTACCAGAAGATGTCATACTGTGTGTTGCCAAGAACGGCGCTTGACTATATAAGTGTTACTTTGTGTAATGGTATGTTCCCTTTGGCTTGAAGCTTGTTAATGAAGCTTAGCTTGGCTGCAGGCCTTGGAAGTGGGCCTTGGCTGATCAACACAGTTTGTGGGTATAGGAATCCTTGTAAACTTGATTGAAAGCAAGTGTCTTCTGAAGTGGCTAAAGTGCTTGCTAAACACTTGACCTCTGTGTATGCTGTGACACTGTGTATGTTGTGTATCTACTGATTGCTTAGGTTGAGGAGCCACTCATCAGTCTGTGGAAAGATGTGATTTTGCACCACAAGGCTTCCCTTGTAGCAATTGATAGTGGCAGCTGTAGCACAATTCTACTTGACCCTTTGGTGCCAGCCCTGGTTGTGTGCCAGAAAATGACTGTATTGAAGCTACAAGTAGCTAGTCTGTCTCATGAGAACATGTTGACATCATTGGAAGAGTTGCCGAAGTTACAGGAACTTGTACTAGAGCTTGTGTCCGTGAGAGATATTGTGAGTGATAGATTGTGTCTGCCTCTTCCACTGGTTGAGGTATGCTTACATTCTAATTGTATTGTAATTGTGTGGTATTCATAGTAGTATAGTTGTGTTTTATAGTGTGCGTTAATTGTATTATAGTTGTGTGGTATACCTGTATTAATTGTAACTCCCTTGCTGTGCTTTTATCTCTATAGGACAATAGTAAAGCTGTGCATGATTTTGAAGTCAACCTCACCAAGCGAGTGCAGGACCACCCCAGTCTGAAGGCACTGACAATCGGAGGGATGGATTGTAGAATGCCACTTGTCAAGGGAGCTGTTGCTGGGATGTCTAAGAGAGGCAGTGTGGAGAAGCTGGTTGTGACATTTTATGGTAAGGAACCCCTTTGTAGGGTGAGCCTGAGTGAGTCCCCCACTTGTCAGTTGATAGTGTGTTTGTCTTGCTTGTGTGTGTGGTATGGTGGTACAGTGTGGTGTATGGCCTGTTTACACACACTGTTGCCCCTATGTGTGTAGAATAGTGTGTATGCAGTAGACCCTAGGAGGATAGAGTGTAGAGACCATGAGATAGTATAATAGATATAATTATATTAGGTATTATTTGGACTAGTGTGTGTGTGTGTGTGTGTGTGTGTGTGTGTGTGTGTGCGTGCATGCATGTGTGTGCGTGTGTGCATGCGTGCTGCGTGCGTGCGTGCGTGTGTTGATGTCACATACAGGTGTATGTATCTGTACAGAGACCCAGTGGAGTACAGAGTCTCATTAGATGTCATTTTGATGTGTTTAATAAAGTGTTTGTAGATTGTTACATGTGAGTGCTTTCATCTTTTGAAGACTTCACTGATCTTAAAGATTGGAGTCATAACCTGTTCCCAGTGTATGAGTTTACTGAAGGAACTCCCCCACTGCACCTGCCTGCAAACATTAGGGGTAACCTTCCCACCACCACATCGTGAGGTACGCTGCCCTGAGTTTCACAGTGTCCTGTTTTGTCTTTCCAGCTGTTTGTTGTGTTTGCTGTGTAACCTTTATTATGTCACATGACATGCATGTGACATCCTTTTCTTAATGCCGTAGAGGCTCATTACTATGTCGTAAATAACTTAAAATGGCGAATTCTTGAGCAGTATATATGTAGCAGTCAATGAAGTGAATGACAACAGAACGTTTCGGCCGTGGGGGCCAAAACTGTTATCATTGACTTCATCCTTTCCTTCTTCATAGTCAACTGTTCATTCATTTGTTATTGACACTCTAGTCTCCACCTCTCTGGTACTGCCCACCATTGCAGGAGGCACCAATTGGAGAGTCCTGTACTGCAGCCCTCCTCAAGGCTGTGTCTGAGTGTGTATCCTTGGAGGAGGTAGACCTAGTGAACTGTTCATTTGGTATGTAAGTGTGTGAGGTGTATTGGCGTGTGTGCACTGTGTAGGATTGCATGTACCAAAATTATCTAAACACACACACACAACCTATTGATGACTATTGTCCTGTGTTCCTCTACAGATGGTATTGATGACGCAATGGAAAAGTTTGCCAAACACTTAAAGGATAGCAAATTGATGAAATTGAGGATGACAGACTGTCCTGAGCTTTCATCCCTTCATATTGCGACCCTGTGCAGAGGCCTACACTGGAGTAGGTCACTAGAGGAGTTTCACATTTTTTGTGCCTCTTCACAAGGCAACGTGAGTCTTCTTGTCTTCCTTGAAATTGCTACTACAGTACTTTTGTCTAGTGTGTGTGCAGTTTGTGTGAAGATAAATGCATTGTGTTGTAAGTGGTAGTTATGGCACCCCCAAGTGTGCATTGGTGTCATTATTGCTGGAGTCATGGTATAATAACAGAAAGTCGACAACAAGCACTATTGATTCCTGCCTTTAGAGGCACTTCTTGTGATCTGCCATTTTGTTTGTGTATGTTAAGATACTGAAGGTATGCTGAGACACCATGCCAGCTGCAAGAAGTGGAGAGAAAGCAAGCCTTCATATTCATTAGCCGCATAGTTTGTTCATTCTCTGATCCATTTCTTGCCTGCCTCCTGAGACATTTCTTGGTTGGTTGTTGGCTCACCAGCTGCAGGTGGACGAAACCTCAGTAGCTACTGTGTATACATGTACATAGCTGTCCTGATGTTCTCTGTATATGGTTATATACATTTTGAAAGGTGTGTTTGTACACTGTAGATACTGTGTGTGTGAGTGCGTGCGTACGTGCATGTGTGTCTGCAGTGTACACGCTTGTACGTAGCTACTGTAATTTAGAGACTAGCTACCACCAACCAACCCTAGCACATGCTGTTCCCATCCCTGCACCATGCAGTCACATGCACCTATGACAACATCTATGCTCACAAACATGTATTCACTCTTCACTGGTGCATGGGGTATGTGCACTATATTGACACTTGTTTGGTGTGTTTTGTTGTGGAGGTTAGACTCCAAGGTGTGAAGCTGTATCCTCTGAAACCAGCTTTACTAAAACATGGAATATGGAATAGTGCAATAACAGAATAACATTAAAATGGCCGACCACTCGTACACTACCAACTGTCACTGACATAAGTTATCAGAGCACATTCCTCTGTGTGCTCCAGTCCCTGGATCCTTAGGAATGTCTGTGCTGTGTACTTGTGTTGATTCATCACTTTGCCACTCCCAAAACAGGTTGTGGTCACATTGTTACAGTGACCCTTAGGCCCCGGTCACACTACGGCAGAAACGACGGCAGCGGCGACGGTACGGCGACGTTTTATCGGTCACACTACATGTTACGTAACGTGAACGTGAACGTGAACGTGACGTGACGTGACCTTGGGTCCAGGTGCAGTGGAGGAGTCTGGTGAAGGTCCTGGTTCCAGTGGTCTGGCAGGGACTGAACAGGAAGATGTTGGCACCCCTGACAGCTCTAGACCACCAAGCAGAGCTGCAGTGGAGAGTGTGGGTGACAGCAATGAGGAGGAAGAGGAAGAGGAGGAAGACGATGGATTGCCAGCAAGCAAGAAGTCCAAGAAGAGCGAGACACCACTTGTTGCCAGAGTTGGCAAGAAAAAGGGAAAAGGGACAGCATCAGCACAGTTTCTGCTTGCGTATGCAGACATGCAGGAACAGTCACAGCTGAGACAGATGGAGCATGACAGCAAGCTGCAGGAGAACGCAATGAAATTCCAGGCCAAGATGGAGCAAGATAGGATTAAGTTTGAAGCTGATCTATCCACAAGGCTGCAGCAGCAGAGCAGCCAATTTCAGATGGAGATGATGCAGCAGAACCAGCTCTTTCAAGCAGAGTTGTTTAAGAAACTGTTTGAGAAGCAGGACAAGCAGGGCAACCAGTGAAACATTACTAGTACTATTATATTGTTAGAACTTGATCATGTCATTATTATGTTATTACTGTAACATTATTCCTTGCATTTGCAGTACATGTTGAAATGCTCATTGAAGTACATTATTATAATGTGATTGCTGAAGTCATGAAAGTACATTAGCTCTGATGAAGTACTAATGAAAGTTCATCATCAGTTGAGGTGATGATTGTTATCTGAAATGTAGATAGAAGGGTTCAGCAGTGGATTAATGAGGAGCTGGTCTGTGATGATGGACATGTCTTGCCAATGCGTCTCTCACAGTGGAAGCTGCTCCAATTACCGTAGTTGCCTGCAAATTTGCTGGTGTTGTTTGAACAAAAGCACTTTCGTCTGGCAACCAACCAGGTTCAAAAGGGCACTGATACCTCTCACAGATGTTGTGCAGGGCACAACACACCATTGCCACTTTCCTCACAAGCACTGGGTCATTGATTTTACATGGGCCATCCATTATGCGCCATTGGCCTTTCAACCTGCCAAAAGCCTGCTCCACCACTCGCCTCGTCCGAATGAGACTGTAGTTAAAGCTACGTTTGTAGTTGGCCATGGTACCTGTGTTGTCATAGCATTTCATACAGGTAGAGTCCAGGGGGAATGCTGAGTCAACCACCAGAAACGGCTTCACATGTACTCCTTCAATAAGCCGAGAAGAATGTGCAAGCCACTCTCCAGAACTGATCTTCTCATATAAAAGACTGTGGCGAAAAGCGTATGAATCGCCAACTGATCCAGGTCTTCCGGCATTTACATATGTGAAAATCCCCCTGGCATCCACACA
>OZ025877.1:325000-367500 GCA_964019415.1 Ianthella basta | reverse complement strand
TGACAATGACAGTAAAGTAAGGCTGTTTTGGTAAGAGGTACATAAACTGGAAGTTGCTGTTTGTTTTCTGTTGCCAGCATCACTGCACCTTGTCCAACCAGCGGCTTCACCAGTCGTTCACTGTTTGGAGTATGACCGGTGTAGTTCTCCTAATGGTTGGAACACATCGGGTGACCAAGTTGTAGTCAGAATGTGACAGTCACACTAATGACAGCCTCTTGCTCTCTCTACTGCTCATGTCCCTTGTCTCTGCACATTCACTGCTCATTTCAACATTTGCAGTGTACATGTCCAGTTAATTTGTGTTTGCCCTGTAACTCTACCTGTCCTTCTCTCTCTTTTCTGTAGGTCCGTGCTACCGTGTATTGAGGGATACAACACAAGACCAACTCTACATATGTGCAGACAATGCATGGGAGTTGTACACACAATTTATGTAAACTTTGTGTCTTCATTTATATACATACACTGTAATACTTTCATCACTGTTTATATGTGTGTAGTACAGTCCTCACCCTTTATACACATGGACTGTAATAATGTAGATACAATTAATATGCATGTCCCTTTAACTTTATACACAGACTGCAGTAACTGGTTCATACTTTCTGACCTGTATGTAGCCTATTTACCATGCATGCCAGTTAACCTAGCTACCTATACGTACATGCAGGGAGTGTGTGCATGTATTACACACTATATACGTGTATATATAGAGCTATTAGAATGGGAGCGTATGCAGGCACACCATGGCCGGCTGTGCACACATCACCATATTCTATAATTCAAGTATGTACATGCATGGGTACGGACAGTATTGTGTGTATGACTGTACAGGCACTTCGCATGTATGTTGTGGACATTCACTAAAACAGACAACAACTGACAACACATTGGGAGACACAGTGTAGTCAAGGTGTTGCTATGGTGTACATTAAATAGGGGTGCTCCAACTGGTTGCCATGGTGACACACAGGGAGTGTACTAACAGTATACAAGTGTACAAGACATAGAGTGTTCTGTCGACATTTCTCGTCGCTTCTGTGGTTCCAGGAATGTGGCCACCCTTCCTCCCTGAGGGCCGGCACACCTTCCACCAACCATCGTCACACTCCTCCAGCACACTCACCCTCTCACCCTCACTCAAACTCGTGTAGTGTGTCCGGTAGGTACCCAGTAACACCACACTACACACATCACACACATCACACAGTGCTGGGTCCGTAAGGCAATAGGATGAACTGGTAACTAAACACACAATACACATCATCTGAACTAGCACTCTTACAGTAACAGAGAGTTGTGCAATGCACTGAAGTGTTAGTCTTGAGAGCCACACCCCCTGTCCTCCTGGGCTTGTCACAACTGGTGACAGGAACTGTGTCTGTCCAGTGCAGACACACACACTACCCATGGTCACTGACAGGTGCTACACAGAGCTGTTGGGTGGACCTACAGGGCAACAATAGACGGATACAATACATACGTTAAGTACAGGGAATGATGCAATAAGTATACAAGATGAAGCAATACATACATGTGATGATGCAACAAGTACCTAGCACTTTGAGCAAAGATAATGACTAAAGTGTGAATGATAATTTCATAAACTTCAGTGTAGATTAATTCAAAGGGAATGCAATGTTACTCACAGAGAAGGTTGGGACAAATGTTGCTCTATTATTTGAAACTAACAGCTTCATTTGTGTATAGACACACAAACAGTTTGTGTGACAGAGTTGTAAGCATTACATCACCAAAATGGCCGTCTCACACAATGGGTAAAATTCACTTGCTTAGAATTACGAAGCATTAAGACGAGTTACAGACGTGAGTATTTGGAAGCAAACAAAGTGAAACAAGAACAAGAATATACTTGATCTGTGTTGATTACAAGGGAAAACAGAGTAGTTAGATGGTATTTCAGTATCTGACTAGCATAAAATGCAGACACGTCCTTCACAGTATTCAAACAATAGCGTGATACAACTCCATACCAGTATACTGACCACTCTTGATCTGTTACAGGCATTTGTAAGGCAAACAAATTGTTCACTGATGTGTGGTACGAGACAGATGGTGCCGTGACTTCCCTAATCTGGCAACTGAGCAAGTGCTGCTGTGGAAGTGAGTCTTTAGAAGCAAGCAGTCAAGTACTCACTGACCACTGCAGGACAGCAACTTGATCAGTTGTCTGCTACTGCATACACTGACAGACAAAGTAGGCCAGTCTCTTCCATACAGTGGCCATGGCTATGAACACCACACAAGTCAGTTCAACAGTGAAGTCAGCAACAGCTGAAGGGCCATAGCTAGTGCCGGCAACACTGAGTATTGACAACATAACTTGGGAGTGATTAGCTTGAAAAGTGGCCCAACAGTCAATCCTAATGATGGTCTCTCTCATCAGTTATGTTAAGAATTTCTAAACACAGCACTGATAGCTACTGGGTGTCTTGGTGGAGAGACAAGCAGTAGGTGGTACAGAGGGGTAAGCATAGTATAGTATCTATGGTGTAAAGGTAGCCAGAAGATAACATTTTATGAGTTCTTGATTACAGGAATGGCTATTGCGCGTGTGGAGGACGTCCCTACCATTGATTAGCTAGCTAGTTTCTGAGTCTCTGGAACTCTTTGCTCCTGCCTCATCTGTGACTTCCATACTTTGAGCTAGACACAGCCAACGAGGGGAGGAGACACGCAGCTAGGGGTAACACATGGCTATATCCACATCCTTCTACAGCACCATCAGTTGCTCCAACAGAGGCGCTTGCGTGAGGAGGGCCACAGCTAGCTAGGCATCCTTGCGCGCTTGAATGTCCTCCATTTTTCAGAATGACGTCATGGGACGGATCCCTTGAGTCGCAAAATTTAGAAATGTAGTCGAGGGAGGGTTGAGCGCTGAGTGTGTGTCCGAGCGAATGGCGAGTTGGCTACGCAAGGCCTTTCGTGCGCTGACAAGAAGGAACCGACAGAACGTCGGAGATGGGACCTCGGACGATGCACATGGAGGAAGTGAAGCCGTCATATCAAGAGAGCTGGATAATCCGCCCCGATCCACCACAAGTGAGTTAGACTATCCGTAGGTTTCATACAGCTAGCTGGCTATAGGCCGCACAGTCCCATTTTGTGTGTGTACATTCTATTGTGCGGACTGTCCACGCGGGAAGGTTCGATACGTGGAACGGTGTTAGGAGAAGCACCATGGTCTGGTCTTCCTGTTAGCTAGGTGTGTAGCTAGCTGTGTTGGTGTGGTTAGGGTCCCTAGCCTTAAGTGTTGTGACCTGTACATCTGTGGAGTGGCAACTTGGCCTCCTGCTGACATTCATACACACACAGCTAGCTAAAGGTAAAGAGAGTGTTAGCTGTAGCTATGTGATATCACCACATGTACAAGGCAGTCTGTACCCAGGTGCACCGTCTAGCACTGTTGTAGCTAGCAGCTTCTTCTGTGTGCTAACTCTGTGACATGGTGTGCACGTGTGTGTGTGTGTGTGTGTGTGTGTGTGTGTGTGTGTGTGCGTGTGTGTGTGTGTGCATGTGTGTGTGTCAATAGAAAGACCACCAAATGTGTCCATTGTAGTGGCTGAACCAGGGAGAGCCTCATGACACAGTGTGTGGTGAGGTATGTGTGTAGGCATAGGGTTAGGCATGCTGTGTGACATGTGATGTGAGGTAATGTCACTGCCCACAGTGCAGGCACCTTTTGAGTAGCCCTGCGTAGCCAGACCGCCATTTTGTATGGAGGGCGTAGTCTACAAAATGGTGGCCTGGCTACGTGAGACTACCTTTTGAGTCCCAAGTGAGTTGTTCCATCATGTGCTGTGACATGGACCACTGTGCAGACATGTCTGCCTATCGATTCCTTTGGTTTGTATTCTTGTTGAGTAGTGAGATCAAAGTGGCAATGTGTGAGCCGTCCCTTACAACCCATCCATGTGTGTTTGAACACTTTATTATTCTGTAATAGTAAGTACAAGTGCAATGGTGTTTACTGTTCACCTACTTCACTGTGTGTTGTTCACTGTTCAATGCAGTGTCTGAAGGGAGTCAACAAGAACCACAGGGCAGAGCACGATCAGATCACCATGGAGTGAGTCCCAGCAGTACAGCCCTCCCCTCAGGTGAGTGTGTATGACATGTGACTACCACTAGTGACTAGTGTGTGAATACTGCAGTGACCCCAGCCACAGTACACAGCTGTATGTGGAGTGTATAGTGCACTCCATTGTACTGTAGCCCTGTGTTGGTACACATGAGTGACCTGCTCAAAGTGTGTGGAGGGTGGTCCTACAGCGAGCGTGAGATGTTGGCGGGTTTGTGTGTCATGACTCTTCTCTTTCCATGCAGCTGAAGAAGTTCTTGAAGAGTTTCGTGATCGATTCATTCGCGAGGTGGATCCTAATGCAGTTGTCAACGAGCTGCAACACAAAGGCCTTATTCCACAAGGTGAACAGGTGGAAATCTCAAGGGCTAAAGGTGACAGGCAGAAGAATCAGCTCTTACATCAATGTCTAGTGAAGACATGCACCAGAGAGGCATTGATTGATGTCTGTGGGATAATCATTGCTGAGGCTGAGGGCAACCAAAAAATGAAGGTATTTGGTGAAGACATGAAGAACAAGCTGGAACCAGGTGAGAGTACTTGTGTGTATGTGCATGCAAGTGTGTGTGTGTGCGTGCAAGTGTGTGTGTGTGCTTGTGTGTGTGTGTGTGCCGACCTACCTGCGTGTGTGTGTGCTTGTGTGTGTGTGTTTGCCAACCTACCTGTGTGTGTGTGTGCTTGTGTGTGTGTGTGTGCCGACCTACCTGTGTGTGTGTGTGCTTGTGTGTGTGTGTGTGCCGACCTACCTGCGTGTGTGTGTGCTTGTGTGTGTGTGTGCCGACCTACCTGTGTGTGTGTGTGTGTGTGTGTGTGCCGACCTACCTGCGTGTGTGTGTGTGTGTGTGTGCCAACCTACCTGCGTGTGTGTGTGTGTGCGTGTGCAAGTGTGTTCGTGTGTATATTCTTGTAAGTATGTACAGTACATATACCAGGTGTTCAGAGCTAGCCGTCCCTTACAACCCGTTCATGTGTGTTTGAACACTTTATTATTCTGTAATAGTAAGTACAAGTGCAATGGTGTTTACTGTTCACCTACTTCACTTTGTGTTGTTCACTGTTCAATGCAGTGTCTAAAGGGAGTCAACAAGAACCACAGGGCAGAGCACAATCAGATCACCATGGAGTGAGTCCCAGCAGTGTGAGGGCACGCTCGTTGGTAAAGGAAGAAGAACCTGTTCCTCCTTCAGCCAAGGTATGACAGTGCCTGTAGATGTATCTACCCTTGGGTGGGTAGAGCATCTTTGGAAGTGCTACTTCCTGTCTGTGTGCGTTAGAATGACCTATCTAAAGCTGCGTTTACACGATCACTTAAGAGCGCTCCTAAGTGCGATTAGTTTAATCGCGCTTAAATTTGGGCTGTGTTTACATTTTTTGTGGTGTTATCGCGTTTTTCCTTCCAGTCGGAAAGGATGGCGTTTCTCTGTATTATTGTCTACGTTTTGTTGCTCATTTTCCGTTTGCGCGCTGCTCACTTCAATGTCAGGTTGCTGAGAAGAATCCAGGACAGAAGAGAACGTCGTATCACGGTGTTCAGACGATTGCAAGCTCGGCAGCGTTTCTATTTCATAATCTTTTGAGTGCTGTTACGTGTGCGCATTTGACGGTAGAAAGAAGTATTTGGGGCCACGAGAGAAGCAGCACTTGGTAGGACAGGATTGGTAACCAAAGCTTCACTGAAAGGGATTGGCTTGAAAATTTTAGGATGTCTAGAGGCACATTTTTATATCTATGTGCTGAATTGAAGTCTTATGTGGAGAAAGAGGACACAGTTATGAGAATAGCTATACCTTTGGAGCAGAGAGTTGCAATAGCTCTTTGGAGACTGGCTACAAATGGTGACTATAGAACAATTGCCCACTTGTTTGGTGTCTCAAGAGTGTCGGTTTGCCTTATTGTGCGGGATGTCTGTGATGCTTGAAATTCTTGTAGTCCTACTTGAGATTTTTCATTTTGTCACTGCTTCGACGTTCTTCGGAAGCCAGCAGTACTAATCCGTCCAGCAACATCCTGCCAGATGTCAGCCATCCTCGAAGCACCATCCAGACGAGACTGAATAGCGCTGTCCGACCAGATACGAATCAGGGCTAAGATTTCTTCGTGGGTCCAGGTTTGTCCTCGCGTACAAGCCATTTGCAGATATTTGCCGCAGGTTGTAAGCTCGCTTAACCTGTTTACATGACGAGCGAGCTTAGTCAAGACCGATTAAACCCGCTTCCTAACCACCTCCAGACCAGGTTTACGTAAGCTGGCTTCTAAGCTTGCTTTGACCGTTTACACGTGTGATTTCAAGCGCGATTAAAAGTGCTCGTGTAAACGCGGCTTAAGTCTGCATGGTTCTGCACATGTACATGTAAGTGTAGTGTGTATACCATGGTCAGGGACATAACAAGCATGTGATCTGACCAATGTGTGAGAAACATCACAAGTGAAGTCAGTGCTGAAGCTATATACACTGTTAAGCTGTAGTCACACTTTGTTTATATTCGCAGTACAAAATGTGACTGTGAGCAATCTTGTGTATACCATGTTTATCAGGGTATACTGTGTGATCTGGGGTGCATGAGGTTTATGTTGATTCTCCATCCTCTGAATGAAATGGAGTATTAGGATGACCCTTTTGTGTTGTGGTGATGATGACAGAGATGACGATGACACCACTGACCATGGAGAAGGCAGTGACAATACATAATCTATGCTGACCTTTGATTTGTTTCTAATGTACTGTCTAATGAAGTTCCCCCTACAACTTGCACCCTGGTAGAACGTATACCAGATAAATGTGGCTACCTTTTACATGGCTTTGTACATTTGCACACCTTCTTATATATAATCTATCCACTTCATCTGTGTTTGTTGTAGCCCCTCCGTGCCAAGCTGGGTTCGTACTACTCCAAGGGGTGTGTCGCAAACCACCCTCTGCTGGCCTCATTCAACATGCAGCATGTGAAGCTCAATTTGGTACAGCCAGAACAAATGAAACCAATGGCAGGGAGGGCTGACAAGGCTGTGTCAGTGTGTCTTGCTAGGGGTGGAGCTGAGCAGGTGCCACTCTCCAAAAAACCAATCGAATATGCGAACGTCCTCACATTCTCGCTATCCCCTGTAATGAGTAGGAAGAGGGTTTTGATAGAAGGAGTGCCAGGCAGCGGCAAGAGCACTCTCGTCCAGCGAATGTGCCACGATTGGTCGGTTGGTGAATTTGCACATGACTATGAACTAGTCATCCAAGTGACCCTGAGGAGCCTCCCCAAGGACCGGGAGCTGAGCCTAGAGGATCTCATTTACACGACAGTTGCTGATGAGGCTGACATTCAGGAAATTGTTCGCTATGTTTCGTTGCATCAAGGAGCTGGTGTTCTCTTTGTCTTTGATGGGTACGACGAGATGTCAGAGGAAATGAGGCAGAAATCAATCATTTGTGATATCTTGAATGGCCGTCTTGCTCCATTGTCGTCTTTCGTGATAACAACTCGTCCCATCTCTGCTGAGAGCCTCTACTCCTGTGTAGACAGGAGAGTTGAAATCTGTGGTTTTGGAGACAAAGAAGTGGAGGACTATATCACGAAATATTTTGCATGGTTCAACCCAGCAGCAGGAAAGAAGCTCCTGTCAACCCTCTCCACCCGCCCTAACATCAAAAGGCTCTGCTATGTACCTCTGCTGTTGACGATGATCTGTTTTCTAACAGCACATGGCGGTGACACTCAAGGAATCCCTCCCACAATGCACCAACTGTATGTGGACATCATCATCCACACGGTCAACTACAACCTAAAGCGAGTAGGGAAGAAAGAGCGTGCAGGTAGTCTTGAGGACGTGACGAAATTGTGCCCGAGTTTTGCTAAACTAGCTAATTTAGCCTTGGAGGGCATTGAAACGGACACTATTGTTTTTGGCAAGTTGAATTTTGAAGTAGATGATGCTCTCCTTGGGCTGATAAATTGCATTCAATCTCAGACTCGTTTTGGAACAACCACTCGCTCGTGGCACTTCTTGCACCGGACCCTGCAAGAGTTCATGGCAGGCCTTGCCATGTCCAAGAAGCCACCAGAGGAGCAGGTTCTGTTTTGGAGGAAACATCTCAGCCCTAGATATGACAAGGAGGGGCGTTTTGTCCTTGGTGATGATAATAGCAAGTCAATGTTTCTCTTTTATTGTGGAGTGAGTGGCCTCAGCAACCCAGGCATCCAGAGCATGCTGCTCGACACCCTGGACACAGCAGTGGAGCCCACTATTAGTAAAGACACCCCATTAGCAGAACTGTGTGAAGTAGTGTCGGAAAGTGGCAACGAGGAGTTTGCACATTCCATTTTATCTGCATGTGGCACCACAGTGGATATACCTCGCCCCTACCTCCAAGGAGCTGTCTGGGTTGTGGCTCAGTACTGCAAACAGGTGGAAGGTGTGAGACTGAGCATTGGTTTCGCCACATTTTCCAATATCTCTAACATTATCTCTCAGTTGGAGTCAGTTTGCAGTCTTGCTGCAGTACATCTACACGATGTAGACATTCGTACCCCTCCTGCCCCAGTTGGTAAGCTCCATAGCCCTAAACTGCATGAGTACATGTGTGCCCTTCATGGTACTGTGTAGATTTGATATAATGAGAGACATGGTGTGTACATAATCATGTAGGTTGTTCCTAATTGAGAATTATGTGTTGAAAGTGAACCTATCCCAGTCTGTGAATGTTGTATACATGGTCCCTTGGAACACTGAGGGGCAGTACACATAGACTGCATTGTTTGTCTGAGTGCATGGTTTGACTCTTCTGTGTGTGTGGGTTGGATTTGCTTGCAGACGTTGAGAATGTGAAGCAGTTTCTACTCAAGCAGAAGTGCCTAAAGAGCTTCACACTGACAGTCGACAGTTATACACAACACAGCAAGGTATAGCTGCCATATTGGTTGTTATATGTTACCTTGTTGTGATTGTCAATGTCAGGTTTGTTTATTGTCAGTGCATGTCCGTTTTGTGTACTCACCAGACAGGTGTGCATGCTTGTGGTGATGTAAGCAGCAGATGGGGTAGTTTAATTAGGTTGCTACTTCCACATCATTTCCTGTGTGTACTTGATCACTTGTTAACTCTTCATTCATTGACTGATTCAGCAGTGGATTTCCTCTTGTTAATTGAGTGCTCATTGGAGTGCTCCCACTGAATGCACATTGAAATCAATGTACACTGAATGTGCATCCTCCCAAACAACCTTGGGAGGTGGTTTTGATCTGAGCCCATTCCTTTGAACCAGTTCTGCAGAAATGTATATTTGTGAATTTGGACATTATTGGACGATTGTGAAATAATTATTTGAAACGCCTCTAGTGCCTAAGACACTATACACACATTGTATGTGAGGTTAGTGGGTAGGTGAAGTGAACAAGTGTTTCCCTCATTTGGAAGACGATCAGATGTTGCTTTAGACTGCATGCAGACGCTTGACTGGGGACTTGTCACCAACCATCCATCCGGCACTCCAGTATTCTAGAAGTCATTTAAGAGCACACCGACAGAAAGAGGGGGCGAGTACCAGAAGATGTCATACTGTGTGTTGCCAAGAACGACACTTGACTATATAAGTGATACTTTGTGTAATGGTATGTTCCCTTGGGCTTGAAGCTTGTTAATGAAGCTTGGCTTGGCTGCAGGCCTTGGAAGTGGTCCTTGGCTGATCAGCACAGTTTGTGGGTATAGGAATCCTTGTAAACTTGATTGAAAGCAAGTGTCTTCTTAAGTGCCCAAAGTGCTTGCTAAACACTTGACCTCTGTGTATGTTGTGACACTGTGTATGTTGTGTATCTACTGATTGCTTAGGGTGAGGAGACCCTCATCAGTCTGTGGAGAGATGTGATTTTGCACCACAAAGATTCGCTTGAAGTAGTAGCAATTGGTGGTGGTTATACAATTTCCCTGGACCCTTTGGTGCCAGCCCTGGTTGTGTGCCAGAAAATGACTGTATTGAAGCTTGAAAGAGCTAGACTGTCTCATGAGAACATGTTGACATCATTGGAAGAGTTGCCGAAGTTACAGGAACTTGTACTAGAGAATGTGTCAGTGAGAGATATTGTGAGTGATAGATAGTGTCTGCCTCTTCCACTGGTTGAGGTATGCTTACATTGTAATTGTATTGTAATCGTGTGGTATTCATTGTAGTATAGTTGTGTTTTATAGTGTGCATTAAATGTATTATAGTTGTGTGGTATACCTGTATTAATTGTAAGTCCCTTGCTGTGCTTTTATCTCTATAGGACAATAGTAAAGCTGTGCATGATTTTGACGTCAACCTCACCAAGCGAGTGCAGGACCACCCCAGTCTGAAGGCACTGACAATCAGAGGGAAGGGTAGTATGCCACTTGTCAAGGGAGCTGTTGCTGGGATGTCTAAGAGAGGCAGTGTGGAGAAGCTGGTTGTGAGACCTTATGGTAAGGAACCCCTTTGTAGGGTGAGCCTGAGTGAGTCCCCCACTTGTCAGTTGATAGTGTGTTTGTCTTGCTTGTGTGCGTGGTATGGTGGTACAGTGTGGTGTATGTCCTGTTTGCACACACTGTTGTCCAAGTGCCCCTATGTGTGTAGAATAGTGTGTATGCAGTAGACCCTAGGAGGATAGAGTGTAGAGACCATGAGATAGTATAATTTGGACTAGTGTGTGTGTGTGTGTGTGTGTGTGTGTGTGTTAATGTCACATACAGGTGTATGTATCTGTACAGAGACCCAGTGGTGTACAGAGTCTCGTTAGATGTCATTTTGATGTGTTTGATAAAGTGTTTGTAGATTGTTACATGTGAGTGCTTTCATCTTTTGATGATGTTTACATGGATGTTTGCTAACAGTGTGTAGTGTTTGGTTGCTGTTGCTGTTAATTGTATGCAGTGATATGGAACTGAGTGGTTTGATGTTTTAGGTGTACTTGCACAATGCATCTTCACTGATGAAATGGTCTCACAAGTTGCTCTTATGATGAAGACTGGATGTCTGAAGGTCTTGGAGATTGGAGAAATAACCTGTTCCCAGTGTATGAGTTTGTTGAAGGAACTCCCCCACTGCGCCTGCCTGCAAACATTAGGGATAACCTTGCCAAGGCCACGTCATGAGGTATGCTGCCCTGAGTTTCACAGTGTCCTGTTTTGTCTTTCCAGCTGTTTGTTTGTTGTTATGTTTGCTGTGTCACCTTTATTATGTCACATGACATGCATGTGACATCCTTTTCTTAATGTTGTAGAGGCTCATTACTATGTCGTAAATAATTTAAAATGGCAAATTCTTGAGCAGTATATATGTAGCAGTCAATGAAGTGAATGATAACAGCATTTCAGCTGTGGGGGCCAAAACTGTTATCATTGACTTCATCCTTTCCTTCTTCATACTCAACTGTTGATTCATTTGTTATTGACACTCTAGTCTCCACCTCTCTGGTACTGCCCACCATTGCAGGAGGCACCAGTTGGAGAGCCAGCTTCCTCCTGTACTGCAGCCCTCCTCAAGGCTGTGTCTCAGTGTGTATCCTTGGAGGAGGTAGACCTAGAGAGGTGTTCATTTGGTATGTAAGTGTGTGAGGTGTATTGGCATGTGTGCACTGTGTAGGATTGCATGTACCAAGGTTATCTAAACACACACACACAACCTATTGATGACTATTGTCCTGTGTTCCTCTACAGATGGTATTGATGATGCAGTGGAAAAGTTTGCCAAACACTTAAAGGATAGCAAATTGACAAAATTGAGTATGACAGGCTGTTATGAGCTTTCCCCCCTTCATATTGCGACCCTGTGCAGAGGTCTACACTGGAGTAGGTTACTGGAGGAGCTTCACATTGCTTGTGTCTATTCACAAGGCAACGTGAGTCTTCTTGTCGTCCTTAAAATTGCTACTACAGTACTTTTGTCTAGTGTGTGTGCAGTTTGTGTGAAGATTAATGCATTGTGTTGTAAGTGGTAGTTATGGCACCCCCAAGTGTGCATTGGTGTCATTATTGCTGGAGTCATGGTATAATAACAGAAAGTCGACAACAAGCACTATTGATTCCTGCATTTAGAGGCACTTCTTGGGATCTGCCATTTTGTTAGTGTATGTTAAGATACTGAAGGTATACTGAGACACCAGGCCGGCTGCAAGAAGTGGAGAGAAAGCAAGCCTTCATATTCATTAGCCGCATAGTTTGTTGATTCTCTGATCCATTTCTTGCTTGCCTCCTGAGACATTTCTTGGTTGGTTGTTGGCTCACCAGCTGCAGGTTGACGAAACCTCAGTAGCTACTGTGTATATATGTACATAGCTGTCCTGATGTTCTCTGTATATGGTTATATACATTCTAAAAGGTGTGTTTCTACACTGTAGATACTGTGTGTGTGTGTGCGTGTGTACGTGCATGCATGTCTGCAGTGTACACGCTTGTACGTAGCTACTGTAATTTAGAGACTAGCTAGCACCAACCAACCCTAGCACATGCTGTTCCCATCCCTGCACCATGCAGTCACATGCACGTATGACAGCATCTATGCTCACAAACATGTATTCACTCTTCACTGGTGCATGGGGTATGTGCACTATGTTGACACTTGATTGATGTGTTTTGTTGTGGAGGTTAGACTCCAAGGTGTGAAGCTGTATCCTCTGAAACCAGCATTACTAAAACATGGAATACGGAATAGTGCAATAACAGAATAGCAATAAAATGGCCGACCACTCGTACACTAACAACTGTCACTGATGTAAGTTATCAGAGCACATTCCTCTGTGTGCTACAGTCCCTGGATCCTTAGGAATGTCTGTGCTGTGTACTTGTGTTGATTCATCACTTTGGCACTCCCAAAACAGGTTGTGGTCACATTGTTACAGTGGACCCTTAAGATGGTAATTGTACAGCCTGTGGTCAAGCAAGTGTGCAGTGACAAAGTAATTGCACTCTTGAAGCCTTTGATCCTCCCCCTACCCATGCAACAATGCACACAAACACATTGATAGCACAGTTCCAGTCTCTTGATGAAGTGGTGCAGTGAAAGTTGATTTAATTCTCCTCTTGTGATGTTGTGTTTGCAGGATGTGTCAGACCCTGACACACTGCAAGCAGTTGAGGTAGCAGTGAGAGAGAACACGTCTCTGAGGAGGATGGAGATTGGGGGCTATAGTATGACATGGACCAATGTTGCTGAGGCCATCTTGAAAGGAGCTACAAAGAATGCAACACTTTGGAGATTGAATCTACATGTACCAGCTGAACCACTCCCTCCCCAGCAGCTTATTGATGACTTAAGAAGATCCAACTCTAAGCTACGGCTAACTGTAAGGGCAGGTGAGTCACCATTACTTGTCATAGCCCATAGCAGTGGGAGTGACTTTGTATGTGTTGAGGTCCTGTATGGTACACCTCATGGGACTAAGTAAGGCTGGCTGGGTATTTTGTGGAATTGCATTTCATCCATTTAATTATGTTACAGTGCACATGGTTTGTAATCAATGGCTTCATCTGTCACTATCCCTTTAATGTGCAGGGGACTTTAACTATTTGTGAAGTTCCAGCTGCAAGGTAAGCCGAGCATACTGTATGTCATTTCTATCTTTGTTATGTCATGGTAGCTGTGTGTGTGTGTGTGTGTGTGTGTGTGTGTGCGCATGCGCGCACGTGTGCATGTGTGTGTGTGCGCGCGCGCATGTGGTGTGTGTGGTGTGTGTGGTGTGTGTGTGTGTGGTGTGTGTGTGTGTGTGTGTGTGTGTGCTTGTGTGTGTGTGTGTGTGTGCGTGCGTGCGTGCGTGCGTGTGTGTGTGTGTGCGTGCGTACGTGCGTGTGCGTGCGTACGTGCGTGTGTGTGCGTGCGTGCGTGTGTGTGTATGTGTGTGTGTGTGTGTGTGTGTGTGTGTGTGTGTCTGCGTGCATGCGTGTGTGCATTTCTTGTGTGTGTTTGTGTGTGTGCATGTGTGCATGCACATGTGTGTACGTGTGTGTGTGTGTTTGCGTGTGTGTGTGCACAAGTGTGTGTGTGTGTGTGTTGGTGTCTAACAGGTGGTGTAGTGTAGTGTGTTAGTGATGTGTGTGTAATACCTCATCCCTGCAGTGTGCCACCATTGTCATGCAATCAACACTCAAAGGTCATTGTTTATTAGTCTAGAGGTAAACCACTTTTGGTAATTTCAGCTGTATTCCTCTAATATCGCATGTGACTGATATCAGTAGTGCTAAGTCTACATTGTAAATTTTGTCTCTGGTACATTTTATCTATTATTTTTAGCTGATTTGTTACTCAGACAAAGTCTGTGCTGTACGTATTATTGTGATTATCAGACAAGAGTGGGTATGGGTACGTGTATGTGCACGCGCAGCACAGTTAATTTTAATTTACTCAACGCCACATTAATTTACATACCAAGACACGGGCAACTATAGCTTCACAGCTGGAGGCCATGCAGCCCCTTCAACTGTTCCAGTCCATGCAATGTGCAGTAATGTTTTAACAACCACATAGTGCATGCATATGGCCCAAACTGATCGAACCCAGTTATATTCTGTAGCTGCAACCGTTTAATTGATGTCAGCCCCCATAATCTGGTCCCACACTATGCATGCAGATACGTACATGCACTACACGTACACATGTACTAGTTAGCGGAAGAGTGACCCATATGATTGGGGTGACCTTTGACCTCTGGTCTGACTATGTAGGGCAGCACTCATTGTGTTAAGGTTAACATTAGTCAAAATTAAACTTGTTAATGTCACCTTCATGCACCCGTTATAGGTAACTAAGAAACTCCAAAGTGAGCAGTGCTATATTGCTGTCAAAAGCACTATGTTCCCCACTTACGGCATGCAGGTCTAATGCTGCCAATTATATTGGTCTGTATGTAGAAGCCTTCGCATCGGGTTGCTTAGTCTATGATTTGACAGCTCACTGGAGCATCAAGGATACCAGCACCATCAGAAACTGTCACACAGTCACATGAATTAAATTATTATATTACACTTAATTGCATAATATATGCATGCACATGTTCCCAGGAAGCTTAAGTTACACAACTGTACCACTAAACGGGAAGCCATTTTGCACTATTAATTACACAATTTATACACTTAATACAGACACACTTACAGAATGGTATGCAATGCATGCAATAAATACAGTGCAAGCTACAATAGTACTATTATGCATGACATTAAACATTATATTATACATGTATGTACAATGCAAATAATACAGTGTGAGAGTGTTTTAACTTCAATGCACACACATACTGTACATTCACATGACATTGTACAATACACCACCTGTACATGTGTGTAGTGCACAAAGGGGACAAAAGAGAAGCACACTTGTTGACATAGTTGCTATCTTCTGATCCGTTTCCTTTATCAGCTGCAAATCGGTATCTTAGCCATTACACTTAAAAGTGTACACAACCAGCTCTAGCGCGATCTCACTGTTACAAGTACTGTTTTGCAGTGTCGTTCCATGGTAGGACAGACAACACAGACATAGCAAAGGCCTACAATGATTGACAGCACTGAATGTCCAAGCGTTGTCGTGTTGTTCGTTTCTTCATCATCTCTTGTGCACTTGCACTTGTTTGCTTGGCATCAGTACATCACCATATTTATATGCATATTTATATGTAAAACAGTTCACTGTTTATACACTTCCTCATACACTGTAACTGTACTGTACAAAACAGTCCTCGATTGCCTTTTCTATAACTTGCATGCACTGCATGTACAAATAAGGTAGTATGTGGCTAGTTCAAGTACAGCACTACATCATAGCAACTTGTGCCGCTACCTGCATGTACACATATGGATGGCTGCAGCATGGACACATGCATCCCCATACAGTTGTACTCCATACACTGTGCACATGCATGCATAATTATTATATGTACCATATGTACAGTCAGCATATATAATTACAGTTGCTCCAATACATATGGTGACATACATGTACAGGGAGTGTGTGTTAAAACAGTATGTACAAGACATAGAGTGTTCTGTTGATATCTCTCATCACTTCTGTGGTTCCAGGAATGTGGCAAGCACCCACCCTTCCTCCAGATCTGGGACGGAGGGGAGGAGAGGGGAGGGGAAGGGAGGGATAGGAAGGGAGGGGAGGAGAGGGGAGAGGGATATTAAGAGCAGAGTTTGAGTGAACTCATATAGTGGCAGCTACCGTAGGGCATACAATACAGTGGCGGCTACTGTAGGGCATACAATACAGTGGCAGCTACTGTAGGGCATACAATACAGTGGCAGCTACTGTAGGGCATACAATACAGTGGCGGCAACCATAGGGCATACAGTGCCGGCTACCGTAGGGCATACAATATAGTGCCGGCTACCGTAGGGCATACAATACAGTGCCGGCTACCGTAGGGCATACAATACAGTGCCGGCTACCGTAGGGCATACAATACAGTGCCGGCTACCGTAGGGCATACAATACAGTGCCGGCTACCGTAGGGCATACAATACAGTGCCGGCTACCGTAGGGCATACAATACAGTGCCGGCTACCGTAGGGCATACAATACAGTGCCGGCTACCGTAGGGCATACAATACAGTGCCGGCTACCGTAGGGCATACAATACAGTGCCGGCTACCGTAGGGCATACAATACAGTGCCGGCTACCGTAGGGCATACAATACAGTGCCGGCTACCGTAGGGCATACAATACAGTGCCGGCTACCGTAGGGCATACAATACAGTGCCGGCTACCGTAGGGCATACAATACAGTGCCGGCTACCGTAGGGCATACAATACAGTGCCGGCTACCGTAGGGCATACAATACAGTGCCGGCTACCGTAGGGCATACAATACAGTGCCGGCTACCGTAGGGCATACAATACAGTGCCGGCTACCGTAGGGCATACAATAAACTGCCGGCTACCGTAGGGCATACAATACAGTGCCGGCTACCGTAGGGCATACAATACAGTGCCGGCTACCGTAGGGCATACAATACAGTGCCGGCTACCGTAGGGCATACAATACAGTGCCAGCTACTGTAGGGTATACAATACAGTGGCGGCATACAATACAGTGGCAGCTACTGTAGGGCATACAATACAGTGTCAGCTACTGTAGGGCATACAATACAGTGCCAGCTACCGTAGGGCATACAATACAGTGCCAGCTACCGCAGGGCATACAATACAGTGGCGGCTACCGTAGGGCATACAATACAGTGCCGGCTACCGTAGGGCATACAATACAGTGCCGGCTACCGTAGGGCATACAATACAGTGGCGGCTACCGTAGGGCATACAATACAGTGGCGGCTACCGTAGGGCATATTATACAGTGCCAGCTACTGTAGGGTATACAATACAGTGGCGGCATACAATACAGTGCCAGCTACTGTAGGGCATACAATACAGTGGCAGCTACTGTAGGGCATACAATACAGTGCCAGCTACTGTAGGGTATACAATACAGTGGCAGCTACTGTAGGGCATACAATACAGTGGCGGCTACTGTAGGGCATACAATACAGTGCCAGCTACTGTAGGGTATACAATACAGTGGCAGCTACTGTAGGGCATACAATACAGTGGCGGCTACCGTAGGGCATACAATACAGTGGCAGCTACCGTAGGGCATACAATACAGTGGCGGCTACTGTAGGGCATACAATACAGTGCCAGCTACTGTAGGGTATACAATACAGTGGCGGCATACAATACAGTGCCAGCTACCGTAGGGCATACAATACAGTGTCAGCTACTGTAGGGCATACAATACAGTGGCAGCTACCGTAGGGCATACAATACAGTGGCAGCTACCGTAGGGCATACAATACAGTGGCAGCTACCATAGGGCATACAATACAGTGCCAGCTACCGTAGGGCATACAATACAGTGTCAGCTACTGTAGGGCATACAATACAGTGGCAGCTACCGTAGGGCATACAATACAGTGGCAGCTACCGTAGGGCATACAATACAGTGGCAGCTACCGTAGGGTATACAATAGAGTGCCAGCTACCGTAGGGCATACAATACAGTGGCAGCTACTGTAGGGCATACAATACAGTGGCAGCTACTGTAGGGCATACAATACAGTGCCAGCTACCGTAGGGCATACAATACAGTGGCGGCTACCGTAGGGCATACAATACAGTGGCAGCTACAGTAGGGCATACAATACAGTGCCAGCTACTGTAGGGTATACAATACAGTGGCGGCATACAATACAGTGCCAGCTACTGTAGGGCATACAATACAGTGGCAGCTACTGTAGGGCATACAATACAGTGCCAGCTACTGTAGGGTATACAATACAGTGGCAGCTACTGTAGGGCATACAATACAGCGGCGGCTACTGTAGGGCATACAATACAGTGCCAGCTACTGTAGGGTATACAATACAGTGGCAGCTACTGTAGGGCATACAATACAGTGGCAGCTACCGTAGGGCATACAATACAGTGGCAGCTACCGTAGGGCATACAATACAGTGGCGGCTACTGTAGTGCATACAATACAGTGCCAGCTACTGTAGGGTATACAATACAGTGGCGGCATACAATACAGTGCCAGCTACCGTAGGGCATACAATACAGTGGCAGCTACTGTAGGGCATACAATACAGTGGCAGCTACCATAGGGCATACAATACAGTGGCAGCTACCGTAGGGCATACAATACAGTGCCAGCTACCGTAGGGCATACAATACAGTGCCAGCTACCGTAGGGCATACAATACAGTGTCAGCTACTGTAGGGCATACAATACAGTGGCAGCTACCGTAGGGCATACAATACAGTGGCAGCTACCGTAGGGCATACAATACAGTGGCAGCTACCGTAGGGCATACAATACAGTGCCAGCTACCGTAGGGCATACAATACAGTGCCAGCTACCGTAGGGCATACAATACAGTGCCAGCTACCGTAGGGCATACAATACAGTGCCAGCTACCGTAGGGCATACAATACAGTGGCGGCTACTGTAGGGCATACAATACAGTGGCAGCTACTGTAGGGCATACAATACAGTGGCAGCTACTGTAGGGCATACAATACAGTGTCAGCTACTGTAGGGCATACAATACAGTGGTAGCTACTGTAGGGTATACAATACAGTGGCAGCTACTGTAGGGCATACAATACAGTGGCGGCTACTGTAGGGCATACAATACAGTGCCAGCTACTGTAGGGTATACAATACAGTGGCAGCTACTGTAGGGCATACAATACAGTGGCGGCTACCGTAGGGCATACAATACAGTGGCGGCTACCGTAGGGCATACAATACAGTGCCAGCTACTGTAGGGTATTCAATACAGTGGCAGCTACTGTAGGGCATACAATACAGTGGCGGCTACCATAGGGCATACAATACAGTGGCAGCTACCGTAGGGCATACAATACAGTGCCAGCTACTGTAGGGTATACAATACAGTGGCCGCTACTGTAGGGCATACAATACAGTGCCAGCTACTGTAGGGCATACAATACAGTGGCAGCTACTGTAGGGTATACAATACAGTGGCAGCTACCGTAGGGCATACAATACAGTGCCAGCTACTGTAGGGCATACAATACAGTGGCAGCTACTGTAGGGCATGCAATACAGTGGCGGCTACCGTAGGGCATACAATACAGTGGCGGCTACCGTAGGGCATACAATACAGTGCCAGCTACTGTAGGGTATACAATACAGTGGCAGCTACTGTAGGGCATACAATACAGTGCCAGCTACTGTAGGGCATACAATACAGTGCCAGCTACCGTAGGGCATACAATACAGTGGCGGCTACCGTAGGGCATACAATACAGTGTCAGCTACTGTAGGGTATACAATACAGTGGCGGCTACTGTAGGGCATACAATACAGTGGCAGCTACTGTAGGGCATACAATACAGTGGCAGCTACTGTAGGGTATACAATACAGTGGCAGCTACTGTAGGGCATACAATACAGTGTCAGTTACTGTAGGGCATACAATACAGTGGCAGCTATTGTAGGGCATACAATGCAGTGGCAGCTACTGTAGGGTATACAATACAGTGGCAGCTACTGTAGGGCATACAATACAGTGGCAGCTACTGTAGGGTATACAATACAGTGGCAGCTACTGTAGGGCATACAATACAGTGGCAACTACTGTAGGGCATACAATACAGTGGCAGCTACCGTAGGGCATACAATACAGTGCCAGCTACTGTAGGGTATACAATACAGTGGCGGCTACTGTAGGGCATACAATACAGTGGCAGCTACTGTAGGGCATACAATACAGTGCCAGCTACTGTAGGGCATACAATACAGTGCCAGCTACTGTAGGGTATACAATACAGTGGCAGCTACTGTAGGGCATACAATACAGTGTCAGCTACTGTAGGGCATACAATACAGTGGCAGCTACTGTAGGGTATACAATACAGTGGCAGCTACTGCAGGGCATACAATACAGTGGCAACTACTGTAGGGCATACAATACAGTGGCAGCTACCGTAGGGCATGCAATACAGTGGCAGCTACTGTAGGGCATACAATACAGTGGCGGCTACCGTAGGGCATACAATACAGTGGCGGCTACCGTAGGGCATACAATACAGTGTCAGCTACTGTAGGGCATACAATACAGTGGCGGCTACTGTAGGGCATACAATACAGTGGCAGCTACTGTAGGGCATAAAATACAGTGCCAGCTACTGTAGGGTATACAATACAGTGGCGGCTACTGTAGGGCATACAATACAGTGTCAGTTACTGTAGGGTATACAATACAGTGGCGGCTACTGTAGGGCATACAATACAGTGGCAGCTACTGTAGGGTATACAATACAGTGGCAGCTACTGTAGGGCATACAATACAGTGTCAGCTACTGTAGGGCATACAATACAGTGGCAGCTACTGTAGGGTATACAATACAGTGGCAGCTACTGCAGGGCATACAATACAGTGGCAACTACTGTAGGGCATACAATACAGTGGCAGCTACCGTAGGGCATGCAATACAGTGGCAGCTACTGTAGGGCATACAATACAGTGCCGGCTACCGTAGGGCATACAATACAGTGCCGGCTACTGTAGGGCATACAATACAGTGCCGGCTACCGTAGGGCATACAATACAGTGCCGGCTACCGTAGGGCATACAATACAGTGCCGGCTACCGTAGGGCATACAATACAGTGCCGGCTACCGTAGGGCATACAATACAGTGCCGGCTACCGTAGGGCATACAATAAACTGCCGGCTACCGTAGGGCATACAATACAGTGCCGGCTACCGTAGGGCATACAATACAGTGCCGGCTACCGTAGGGCATACAATACAGTGCCGGCTACCGTAGGGCATACAATACAGTGCCAGCTACTGTAGGGTATACAATACAGTGGCGGCATACAATACAGTGGCAGCTACTGTAGGGCATTCAATACAGTGTCAGCTACTGTAGGGCATACAATACAGTGCCAGCTACCGTAGGGCATACAATACAGTGCCAGCTACCGTAGGGCATACAATACAGTGGCGGCTACCGTAGGGCATACAATACAGTGCCGGCTACCGTAGGGCATACAATACAGTGCCGGCTACCGTAGGGCATACAATACAGTGGCGGCTACCGTAGGGCATACAATACAGTGGCGGCTACCGTAGGGCATATTATACAGTGCCAGCTACTGTAGGGTATACAATACAGTGGCGGCATACAATACAGTGCCAGCTACTGTAGGGCATACAATACAGTGGCAGCTACTGTAGGGCATACAATACAGTGCCAGCTACTGTAGGGTATACAATACAGTGGCAGCTACTGTAGGGCATACAATACAGTGGCGGCTACTGTAGGGCATACAATACAGTGCCAGCTACTGTAGGGTATACAATACAGTGGCAGCTACTGTAGGGCATACAATACAGTGGCGGCTACCGTAGGGCATACAATACAGTGGCAGCTACCGTAGGGCATACAATACAGTGGCGGCTACTGTAGGGCATACAATACAGTGCCAGCTACTGTAGGGTATACAATACAGTGGCGGCATACAATACAGTGCCAGCTACCGTAGGGCATACAATACAGTGTCAGCTACTGTAGGGCATACAATACAGTGGCAGCTACCGTAGGGCATACAATACAGTGGCAGCTACTGTAGGGCATACAATACAGTGGCAGCTACCATAGGGCATACAATACAGTGCCAGCTACCGTAGGGCATACAATACAGTGTCAGCTACTGTAGGGCATACAATACAGTGGCAGCTACCGTAGGGCATACAATACAGTGGCAGCTACCGTAGGGCATACAATACAGTGGCAGCTACCGTAGGGTATACAATAGAGTGCCAGCTACCGTAGGGCATACAATACAGTGGCAGCTACTGTAGGGCATACAATACAGTGGCAGCTACTGTAGGGCATACAATACAGTGCCAGCTACCGTAGGGCATACAATACAGTGGCGGCTACCGTAGGGCATACAATACAGTGGCAGCTACAGTAGGGCATACAATACAGTGCCAGCTACTGTAGGGTATACAATACAGTGGCGGCATACAATACAGTGCCAGCTACTGTAGGGCATACAATACAGTGGCAGCTACTGTAGGGCATACAATACAGTGCCAGCTACTGTAGGGTATACAATACAGTGGCAGCTACTGTAGGGCATACAATACAGCGGCGGCTACTGTAGGGCATACAATACAGTGCCAGCTACTGTAGGGTATACAATACAGTGGCAGCTACTGTAGGGCATACAATACAGTGGCAGCTACCGTAGGGCATACAATACAGTGGCAGCTACCGTAGGGCATACAATACAGTGGCGGCTACTGTAGTGCATACAATACAGTGCCAGCTACTGTAGGGTATACAATACAGTGGCGGCATACAATACAGTGCCAGCTACCGTAGGGCATACAATACAGTGGCAGCTACTGTAGGGCATACAATACAGTGGCAGCTACCATAGGGCATACAATACAGTGGCAGCTACCGTAGGGCATACAATACAGTGCCAGCTACCGTAGGGCATACAATACAGTGCCAGCTACCGTAGGGCATACAATACAGTGTCAGCTACTGTAGGGCATACAATACAGTGGCAGCTACCGTAGGGCATACAATACAGTGGCAGCTACCGTAGGGCATACAATACAGTGGCAGCTACCGTAGGGCATACAATACAGTGCCAGCTACCGTAGGGCATACAATACAGTGCCAGCTACCGTAGGGCATACAATACAGTGCCAGCTACCGTAGGGCATACAATACAGTGGCGGCTACTGTAGGGCATACAATACAGTGGCAGCTACTGTAGGGCATACAATACAGTGGCAGCTACTGTAGGGCATACAATACAGTGTCAGCTACTGTAGGGCATACAATACAGTGGTAGCTACTGTAGGGTATACAATACAGTGGCAGCTACTGTAGGGCATACAATACAGTGGCGGCTACTGTAGGGCATACAATACAGTGCCAGCTACTGTAGGGTATACAATACAGTGGCAGCTACTGTAGGGCATACAATACAGTGGCGGCTACCGTAGGGCATACAATACAGTGGCGGCTACCGTAGGGCATACAATACAGTGTCAGCTACTGTAGGGTATACAATACAGTGGCGGCTACTGTAGGGCATACAATACAGTGGCAGCTACTGTAGGGCATAAAATACAGTGCCAGCTACTGTAGGGTATACAATACAGTGGCGGCTACCGTAGGGCATACAATACAGTGTCAGTTACTGTAGGGTATACAATACAGTGGCGGCTACTGTAGGGCATACAATACAGTGGCAGCTACTGTAGGGCATACAATACAGTGGCGGCTACCATAGGGCATACAATACAGTGGCAGCTACCGTAGGGCATACAATACAGTGCCAGCTACTGTAGGGTATACAATACAGTGGCCGCTACTGTAGGGCATACAATACAGTGCCAGCTACTGTAGGGCATACAATACAGTGGCAGCTACTGTAGGGTATACAATACAGTGGCAGCTACCGTAGGGCATACAATACAGTGCCAGCTACTGTAGGGCATACAATACAGTGGCAGCTACTGTAGGGCATGCAATACAGTGGCGGCTACCGTAGGGCATACAATACAGTGGCGGCTACCGTAGGGCATACAATACAGTGCCAGCTACTGTAGGGTATACAATACAGTGGCAGCTACTGTAGGGCATACAATACAGTGCCAGCTACTGTAGGGCATACAATACAGTGCCAGCTACCGTAGGGCATACAATACAGTGGCGGCTACCGTAGGGCATACAATACAGTGTCAGCTACTGTAGGGTATACAATACAGTGGCGGCTACTGTAGGGCATACAATACAGTGGCAGCTACTGTAGGGCATACAATACAGTGGCAGCTACTGTAGGGTATACAATACAGTGGCAGCTACTGTAGGGCATACAATACAGTGTCAGTTACTGTAGGGCATACAATACAGTGGCAGCTATTGTAGGGCATACAATGCAGTGGCAGCTACTGTAGGGTATACAATACAGTGGCAGCTACTGTAGGGCATACAATACAGTGCCAGCTACTGTAGGGTATACAATACAGTGGCAGCTACTGTAGGGCATACAATACAGTGTCAGCTACTGTAAGGCATACAATACAGCGGCAGCTACTGTAGGGTATACAATACAGTGGCGGCTACTGTAGGGCATACAATACAGTGTCAGCTACTGTAGGGTATACAATACAGTGGCGGCTACTGTAGGGCATACAATACAGTGGCAGCTACTGTAGGGCATACAATACAGTGTCAGCTACAGTAGGGTATACAATACAGTGGCGGCTACTGTAGGGCATACAATACAGTGGCAGCTACTGTAGGGCATACAATACAGTGGCGGCTACCGTAGGGCATACAATACAGTGGCAGCTACCGTAGGGCATACAATACAGTGGCAACTACTGTAGGGCATACAATACAGTGCCAGCTACTGTAGGGTATACAATACAGTGGCGGCATACAATACAGTGCCAGCTACCTGAGGGCATACAATACAGTGGCAGCTACTGTAGGGCATACAATACAGTGGCAGCTACCATAGGGCATACAATACAGTGGCAGCTACCGTAGGGCATACAATACAGTGGCAGCTACCGTAGGGCATACAATACAGTGCCAGCTACTGTAGGGCATACAATATAGTGTCAGCTACTGTAGGGCATACAATACAGTGGCAGCTACCGTAGGGCATACAATACAGTGGCAGCTACCGTAGGGCATACAATACAGTGCCAGCTACCGTAGGGCATACAATACAGTGGCAGCTACCGTAGGGCATACAATACAGTGCCAGCTACCGTAGGGCATACAATACAGTGGCAGCTACCGTAGGGCATACAATACAGTGGCGGCTACTGTAGGGCATACAATACAGTGGCAGCTACTGTAGGGCATACAATACAGTGGCAGCTACCGTAGGGCATACAATACAGTGTCAGCTACTGTAGGGCATACAATACAGTGGTAGCTACTGTAGGGTATACAATACAGTGGCAGCTACTGTAGGGCATACAATACAGTGGCGGCTACTGTAGGGCATACAATACAGTGCCAGCTACTGTAGGGTATACAATACAGTGGCAGCTACTGTAGGGCATACAATACAGTGGCGGCTACCGTAGGGCATACAATACAGTGGCGGCTACCGTAGGGCATACAATACAGTGCCAGCTACTGTAGGGTATACAATACAGTGGCAGCTACTGTAGGGTATACAATACAGTGGTAGCTACTGTAGGGTATACAATACAGTGGCAGCTACTGTAGGGCATACAATACAGTGGCAGCTACCGTAGGGCATACAATACAGTGCCAGCTACCGTAGGGCATACAATACAGTGGCAGCTACCGTAGGGCATACAATACAGTGGCGGCTACTGTAGGGCATACAATACAGTGGCAGCTACTGTAGGGCATACAATACAGTGGCAGCTACTGTAGGGCATACAATACAGTGGCAGCTACTGTAGGGCATACAATACAGTGGCGGCTACTGTAGGGCATACAATACAGTGCCAGCTACTGTAGGGTATACAATACAGTGGCAGCTACTGTAGGGCATACAATACAGTGGCGGCTACCGTAGGGCATACAATACAGTGGCGGCTACCGTAGGGCATACAATACAGTGCCAGCTACTGTAGGGTATACAATACAGTGGCAGCTACTGTAGGGCATACAATACAGTGGCGACTACCGTAGGGCATACAATACAGTGGCGGCTACCATAGGGCATACAATACAGTGGCAGCTACCGTAGGGCATACAATACAGTGCCAGCTACTGTAGGGTATACAATACAGTGGCGGCTACTGTAGGGCATACAATACAGTGGCAGCTACTGTAGGGCATACAATACAGTGCCAGCTACTGTAGGGTATACAATACAGTGGCAGCTACTGTAGGGTATACAATACAGTGGCAGCTACTGTAGGGCATACAATACAGTGTCAGCTACTGTAGGGCATACAATACAGTGGCAGCTACTGTAGGGTATACAATACAGTGGCAGCTACTGTAGGGCATACAATACAGTGGCAACTACTGTAGGGCATACAATACAGTGGCAGCTACCGTAGGGCATACAATACAGTGCCAGCTACTGTAGGGTATACAATACAGTGGCGGCTACTGTAGGGCATACAATACAGTGGCAGCTACTGTAGGGCATACAATACAGTGCCAGCTACTGTAGGGCATACAATACAGTGCCAGCTACTGTAGGGTATACAATACAGTGGCAGCTACTGTAGGGCATACAATACAGTGTCAGCTACTGTAGGGCATACAATACAGTGGCAGCTACTGTAGGGTATACAATACAGTGGCAGCTACTGCAGGGCATACAATACAGTGGCAACTACTGTAGGGCATACAATACAGTGGCAGCTACCGTAGGGCATGCAATACAGTGGCAGCTACTGTAGGGCATACAATACAGTGGCGGCTACCGTAGGGCATACAATACAGTGGCGGCTACCGTAGGGCATACAATACAGTGTCAGCTACTGTAGGGTATACAATACAGTGGCGGCTACTGTAGGGCATACAATACAGTGGCAGCTACTGTAGGGCATAAAATACAGTGCCAGCTACTGTAGGGTATACAATACAGTGGCGGCTACCGTAGGGCATACAATACAGTGTCAGTTACTGTAGGGTATACAATACAGTGGCGGCTACTGTAGGGCATACAATACAGTGGCAGCTACTGTAGGGCATACAATACAGTGCCAGCTACTGTAGGGTATACAATACAGTGGCGGCTACTGTAGGGCATACAATACAGTGCCAGCTACTGTAGGGCATACAATACAGTGGCAGCTACCGTAGGGCATGCAATACAGTGGCAGCTACTGTAGGGCATACAATACAGTGCCAGCTACTGTAGGGCATGCAATACAGTGGCAGCTACCGTAGGGCATACAATACAGTGGCAGCTACTGTAGGGCATACAATACAGTGGCAGCTACTGTAGGGCATACAATACAGTGGCGGCTACCGTAGGGCATACAATACAGTGGCGGCTACCGTAGGGCATACAATACAGTGGCAGCTACCGTAGGGCATACAATACAGTGGCAGCTACCGTAGGGCATGCAATACAGTGGCAGCTACTGTAGGGCATACAATACAGTGGCAGCTACCGTAGGGCATGCAATACAGTGGCAGCTACCGTAGGGCATACAATACAGTGGCAGCTACTGTAGGGCATACAATACAGTGGCAGCTACTGTAGGGCATACAATACAGTGGCGGCTACCGTAGGGCATACAATACAGTGGCGGCTACCGTAGGGCATACAATACAGTGTCAGCTACTGTAGGGTATACAATACAGTGGCGGCTACCGTAGGGCATACAATACAGTGGCGGCTACCGTAGGGCATACAATACAGTGTCAGCTACTGTAGGGTATACAATACAGTGGCGGCTACTGTAGGGCATACAATACAGTGGCAGCTACTGTAGGGCATATAATACAGTGCCAGCTACTGTAGGGCATACAATACAGTGGCAGCTACTGTAGGGCATACAATACAGTGGCAGCTACTGTAGGGCATACAATACAGTGGCGGCTACCGTAGGGCATACAATACAGTGTCAGCTACTGTAGGGTATACAATACAGTGGCGGCTACTGTAGGGCATACAATACAGTGGCAGCTACTGTAGGGCATATAATACAGTGCCAGCTACTGTAGGGCATACAATACAGTGGCAGCTACTGTAGGGCATACAATACAGTGGCAGCTACTGTAGGGCATACAATACAGTGGCAGCTACTGTAGGGCATACAATACAGTGGCAGCTACTGTAGGGTATACAATACAGTGGCGGCTACCGTAGGGCATACAATACAGTGTCAGTTACTGTAGGGTATACAATACAGTGGCGGCTACTGTAGGGCATACAATACAGTGGCAGCTACTGTAGGGCATACAATACAGTGCCAGCTACTGTAGGGTATACAATACAGTGGCGGCTACTGTAGGGCATACAATACAGTGCCAGCTACTGTAGGGCATACAATACAGTGGCAGCTACCGTAGGGCATGCAATACAGTGGCAGCTACTGTAGGGCATACAATACAGTGGCAGCTACTGTAGGGCATACAATACAGTGGCGGCTACCGTAGGGCATACAATACAGTGGCGGCTACCGTAGGGCATACAATACAGTGTCAGCTACTGTAGGGTATACAATACAGTGGCGGCTACCGTAGGGCATACAATACAGTGGCGGCTACCGTAGGGCATACAATACAGTGTCAGCTACTGTAGGGTATACAATACAGTGGCGGCTACTGTAGGGCATACAATACAGTGGCAGCTACTGTAGGGCATACAATACAGTGCCAGCTACTGTAGGGCATACAATACAGTGTCAGTTACTGTAGGGCATACAATACAGTGGCAGCTACTGTAGGGCATACAATGCAGTGGCAGCTACTGTAGGGTATACAATACAGTGGCAGCTACTGTAGGGCATACAATACAGTGCCAGCTACTGTAGGGTATACAATACAGTGGCAGCTACTGTAGGGCATACAATACAGTGGCAGCTACTGTAAGGCATACAATACAGTGGCAGCTACTGTAGGGTATACAATTCAGTGGCAGCTACTGTAGGGCATACAATACAGTGGCAACTACTGTAGGGCATACAATACAGTGGCAGCTACCGTAGGGCATGCAATACAGTGGTGGCTACTGTAGGGCATACAATACAGTGCCAGCTACTTAGGGCATACAATACAGTGGCAGCTACCGTAGGGCATACAATACAGTGGCGGCTACCGTAGGGCATACAATACAGTGTCAGCTACTGTAGGGTATACAATACAGTGGCGGCACTGTAGGGCATACAATACAGTGGCAGCTACTGTAGGGCATACAATACAGTGCCAGCTACTGTAGGGTATACAATACAGTGGCCGCTACTGTAGGGCATACAATACAGTGCCGGCTACTGTAGGGCATACAATACAGTGCCAGCTACTGTAGGGCATACAATACAGTGGCGGCTACTGTAGGGCATACAATACAGTGACGGCTACTGTAGGGCATACAATACAGTGGCGGCTACTGTAGGGCATACAATACAGTGGCGGCTACTGTAGGGCATACAATACAGTGGCAGCTACCGTAGGGCATACAATACAGTGGCAGCTATCGTAGGGCATACAATACAGTGGCAGCTACCGTAGGGCATACAATACAGTGCCAGCTACTGTAGGGCATACAATACAGTGGCAGCTACTGTAGGGTATACAATACAGTGGCAGCTACTGCAGGGCATACAATACAGTGGCGGCTACCGTAGGGCATACAATACAGTGGCAGCTACCGTAGGGCATACAATACAGTGGCGGCTACTGTAGGGCATACAATACAGTGCCAGCTACTGTAGGGTATACAATACAGTGGCAGCTACTGTAGGGCATACAATACAGTGGCGGCTACCGTAGGGCATACAATACAGTGGCAGCTACCGTAGGGCATACAATACAGTGGCGGCTACTGTAGGGCATACAATACAGTGCCAGCTACTGTAGGGTATACAATACAGTGGCGGCATATAATACAGTGCCAGCTACCGTAGGGCATACAATACAGTGGCAGCTACTGTAGGGCATACAATACAGTGGCAGCTACCATAGGGCATACAATACAGTGGCAGCTACCGTAGGGCATACAATACAGTGGCAGCTACCGTAGGGCATACAATACAGTGCCAGCTACCGTAGGGCATACAATACAGTGCCAGCTACTGTAGGGTATACAATACAGTGGCGGCTACTGTAGGGCATACAATACAGTGCCAGCTACTGTAGGGCATGCAATACAGTGGCAGCTACTGTAGGGCATACAATACAGTGCCAGCTACTGTAGGGCATACAATACAGTGGCAGCTACTGTAGGGCATACAATACAGTGGCAGCTACTGTAGGGCATACAATACAGTGTCAGCTACTGTAAGGCATACAATACAGTGGCAGCTACTGTAGGGCATACAATACAGTGGCAGCTACTGTAGGGTATGCAATACAGTGGCAGCTACTGTAGGGCATACAATACAGTGGCAGCTACTGTAAGGCATACAATACAGTGGCAGCTACTGTAGGGCATACAATACAGTGGCAGCTACTGTAAGGCATACAATACAGTGGCAGCTACTGTAGGGTATACAATACAGTGGCAGCTACTGTAGGGTATGCAATACAGTGGCGGCTACTGTAGGGCATGCAATACAGTGTCAGCTACTGTAAGGCATACAATACAGTGGCAGCTACTGTAGGGCATACAATACAGTGGCAGCTACTGTAAGGCATACAATACAGTGGCAGCTACTGTAGGTTATACAATACAGTGGCAGCTACTGTAGGGCATACAATACAGTGGCAACTACTGTAGGGTATACAATACAGTGACAGCTACCGTAGGGCATACAATACAGTGGCAGCTACTGTAGGGCATACAATACAGTGGCAGCTACTGTAGGGCATACAATACAGTGGCAACTACTGTAGGGTATACAATACAGTGACAGCTACCGTAGGGCATACAATACAGTGGCAGCTACTGTAGGGCATACAATACAGTGCCAGCTACTGTAGGGTATGCAATACAGTGGCAGCTACTGTAGGGCATACAATACAGTGGCAACTACTGTAGGGTATACAATACAGTGACAGCTACCGTAGGGCATACAATACAGTGGCAGCTACCGTAGGGCATACAATACAGTGGCGGCTACTGTAGGGCATACAATACAGTGGCGGCTACCGTAGGGCATACAATACAGTGGCAGCTACCGTAGGGCATACAATACAGTGGCGGCTACTGTAGGGCATACAATACAGTGGCGGCTACCGTAGGGCATACAATACAGTGGCGGCTACCGTAGGGCATACAATACAGTGGCGGCTACCGTAGGGCATACAATGCAGTGGCGGCTACTGTAGGGCATACAATACAGTGGCGGCTACTGTAGGGCATACAATGCAGTGGCGGCTACCGTAGGGCATACAATACAGTGGCAGCTACTGTAGGGCATACAATACAGTGGCAGCTACTGTAGGGCATACAATACAGTGGCAGCTACTGTAGGGCATACAATACAGTGCCAGCTACTGTAGGGCATACAATACAGTGGCAGCTACCGTAGGGTATACAATACAGTGGCAGCTACTGTAGGGCATACAATACAGTGGCAGCTACTGTAGGGCATACAATGCAGTGGCAGCTACTGTAGGGCATACAATACAGTGGCAGCTACTGTAGGGCATACAATACAGTGGCAGCTACTGTAGGGCATACAATACAGTGGCGGCTACTGTAGGGCATACAATACAGTGACGGCTACTGTAGGGCATACAATACAGTGGCAGCTACTGTAGGGCATACAATGCAGTGGCAGCTACTGTAGGGCATACAATACAGTGTCAGCTACTGTAGGGTATACAATACAGTGGCAGCTACTGTAGGGCATACAATACAGTGGCAGCTACTGTAGGGCATACAATACAGTGACGGCTACTGTAGGGCATACAATACAGTGGCAGCTACTGTAGGGCATACAATACAGTGGCGGCTACCGTAGGGCATACAATACAGTGGCAGCTACTGTAGGGCATACAATACAGTGGCAGCTACTGTAGGGCATACAATACAGTGGCAGCTACTGTAGGGCATACAATACAGTGGCAGCTACTGTAGGGCATACAATACAGTGGCGGCTACCGTAGGGCATACAATACAGTGGCAGCTACTGTAGGGCATACAATACAGTGCCAGCTACTGTAGGGCATACAATACAGTGGCAGCTACTGTAGGGTATACAATACAGTGGCAGCTACTGTAGGGTATACAATACAGTGGCAGCTACCGTAGGGCATACAATGCAGTGGCAGCTACTGTAGGGCATACAATACAGTGGCGGCTACTGTAGGGCATACAATACAGTGGCGGCTACTGTAGGGCATACAATACAGTGGCAGCTACTGTAGGGCATACAATACAGTGGCAGCTACTGTAGGGCATACAATACAGTGGCAGCTACTGTAGGGCATACAATACAGTGGCAGCTACTGTAGGGCATACAATACAGTGGCAGCTACTGTAGGGCATACAATACAGTGGCAGCTACTGTAGGGCATACAATACAGTGGCAGCTACTGTAGGGCATACAATACAGTGGCAGCTACCGTAGGGCATACAATACAGTGGCAGCTACTGTAGGGCATACAATACAGTGGCAGCTACCGTAGGGCATACAATACAGTGCCAGCTACCGTAGGGCATACAATACAGTGCCAGCTACCGTAGGGCATACAATACAGTGCCAGCTACCGTAGGGCATACAATACAGTGGCAGCTACCGTAGGGCATACAATACAGTGGCAGCTACTGTAGGGCATACAATACAGTGGCGGCTACTGTAGGGCATACAGTACAGTGGCAGCTACTGTAGGGCATACAATACAGTGCCGGCTACCGTAGGGCATACAATACAGTGGCGGCTACTGTAGGGCATACAATACAGTGCCAGCTACTGTAGGGCATACAATACAGTGGCAGCTACTGTAGGGCATACAATACAGTGGCAGCTACTGTAGGGCATACAATACAGTGCCGGCTACCGTAGGGCATACAATACAGTGTCAGCTACCGTAGGGCATACAATACAGTGCCGGCTACTGTAGGGCATACAATACAGTGGCAGCTACCGTAGGGCATACAATACAGTGGCAGCTACTGTAGGGCATACAATACAGTGGCAGCTACTGTAGGGCATACAATACAGTGGCAGCTACTGTAGGGCATACAATACAGTGCCGGCTACTGTAGGGCATACAATACAGTGGCAGCTACTGTAGGGCATACAATACAGTGGCGGCTACCGTAGGGCATACAATACAGTGGCGGCTACTGTAGGGCATACAATACAGTGGCGGCTACCGTAGGGCATACAATACAGTGGCGGCTACTGTAGGGCATACAATACAGTGGCGGCTACTGTAGGGCATACAATACAGTGGCAGCTACTGTAGGGCATACAATACAGTGCCAGCTACTGTAGGGCATACAATACAGTGGCAGCTACTGTAGGGCATACAATACAGTGGCAGCTACTGTAGGGCATACAATACAGTGGCAGCTACTGTAGGGCATACAATACAGTGGCAGCTACTGTAGGGCATACAATACAGTGGCGGCTACTGCAGGGCATACAATACAGTGGCAGCTACTGTAGGGCATACAATACAGTGGCAGCTACTGTAGGGCATACAATACAGTGGCAGCTACTGTAGGGCATACAATACAGTGGCAGCTACTGTAGGGCATACAATACAGTGCCAGCTACCGTAGGGCATACAATACAGCGGCAGCTACTGTAGGGCATACAATACAGTGGCGGCTACTGTAGGGCATACAATACAGCGGCAGCTACTGTAGGGCATACAATACAGTGGCAGCTACCGTAGGGCATACAATACAGCGGCTGCTACTGTAGGGCATACAATGCAGGGGCAGCTACTGTAGGGCATACAATACAGTGGCAGCTACTGTAGGGCATACAATACAGTGCCAGCTACCGTAGGGCATACAATACAGCGGCAGCTACCGTAGGGCATACAATACAGTGGCAGCTACTGTAGGGCATACAATACAGTGCCAGCTACCGTAGGGCATACAATACAGTGGCAGCTACTGTAGGGCATACAATACAGTGGCAGCTACCGTAGGGCATACAATACAGTGCCGGCTACCGTAGGGCATACAATACAGTGGCAGCTACTGTAGGGCATACAATACAGTGGCAGCTACTGTAGGGCATACAATACAGTGCCGGCTACCGTAGGGCATACAATACAGTGGCAGCTGCTGTAGGGCATACAATACAGTGCCGGCTACCGTAGGGCATACAATACAGTGGCAGCTACTGTAGGGCATACAATACAGTGGCAGCTACTGTAGGGCATACAATACAGTGGCAGCTACCGTAGGGCATACAATACAGCGGCAGCTACCGTAGGGCATACAATACAGTGGCAGCTACTGTAGAGCATACAATACAGTGGCAGCTACCGTAGGGCATACAATACAGTGCCGGCTACCGTAGGGCATACAATACAGTGGCAGCTACTGTAGGGCATACAATACAGTGGCAGCTACTGTAGGGCATACAATACAGTGCCGGCTACCGTAGGGCATACAATACAGTGGCAGCTACTGTAGGGCATACAATACAGTTCCGGCTACCGTAGGGCATACAATACAGTGGCAGCTACTGTAGGGCATACAATACAGTGGCAGCTACTGTAGGGCATACAATGCAGTGGCAGCTACTGTAGGGCATACAATACACTGTTTGTGTGTTTCATACAATGTGTGTGTGAAGTAGATGATTTCATAACCATTCAGACAAGTACAACAGTATAGGCACACATGTGCAATGCAATGACAAAATAAAAGTGAGGAACTATTTAGATAAGATTCAGTAAGGTTCAGTGAAGTAGATGATTACATGTGTGCATGTGAAGTGAAATGTGTATAGGTCTCTATACGCCTCCATGATAAGTGAACAGACAGTGCGGGGGCTACACAGACTTGTACCGATCTCTTGCAACAATTTTCTGAAACCTGCGTTCCAGACTACTGAGAAAACTATCAAAGCACGCAACCAGTCGATGATTCCAGTTGCTCACCTTCACCACATACCCTACATCTTCTGTACACCGTCCACCAACAGAGCTGGGTATACTAAAGGTCTTGCCAAAATGACGTCGGGGTCAATAATTGATAACCGATAACTGATTGCACCCATCCGGTCGGGACAACTAACCCAAAAGTACAGTAAACACATGGTGTGTGTGTCTACATGTCAAAGTGTGTTTGTGTGTGGCACTCTTGTGTCAACTGACTCACTTTTAACTTGGTCTTTGGAAGATGACTCCTCTAGTCAAGGGCTGTTGTTCATATGGAGGGAGTGTTGTCAGGGTAGGACCATATGACCAGTCACTGCAAGAGGGAAGGGAAGAGAACCATCCTTACTGCCATATTCAATGACAGTCAGACTGCCAGTCCCACAATGTGTACTGTGTAGTACTAGAAGGCACACAGTGTGTGAGGGGTAGGAATGTATGCATACACGCACGCACACACACACACACACACACACACACACACACACACACACACACACACACACACACACACACACACACACACAAGTACAGCACACAAGATGAAGCAATACATACATGAGATGATGCAACAAGTACACAAGATGAAGCAATACATACATGAGATGAAGCAACAGCCTTCACACCAGTCCCACCTTGCTCATCTCTTTGGAGAGTGCCATCATTGTCTCCCGCACCTCCCCCACCTTCATCAGACTCTGCATGGCCTTCATCACATCAGTACTCTTCTCCATTGCACCAGCCATACGGACAGTGGCTGTGTGAGGGGTGGTAAGTCAAGGACACATGGGCTGCAATATGGCTGACACAACAACTGACAATAATGTATTGCTAGTATACAGTTCATGAGCAGGTGGTTGTGGGACAGCAGGTTCAGTCAATCCCAATGATGGTCTCTCTCATCAGTTACGTTAAGAGTTTCTAAACACAGCACTGATAGCTACTGGGTGTCTTGGTGGAGAGACAAGCAGTAGGTGGTACAGAGGGGTAAGCATAGTATAGTATCTATGGTGTAAAGGTAGCCAGAAGATAACATTTTATGAGTTCTTGATTACAGGAATGGTTATTGCGTGTGTGGAGGATGCCCCTACCATTGATTAGCTAGCTAGTCTCTGAGTCTCTGGAACCCTTCGCTCCTGCCTCATCTGTGACTTCCATACTTTGAGCTAGACACAGCCAACGAGGGGAGGAGACACGTAGCTAGGGGTAACACATGGCTATATCCACAGCCACGTCTCCCACCATCAGCCGTCTCACCTGCTCCTTCGGGTCTTTCTAGAAATGAAATAAGCGAACTGTGGAACAGCGGCGCCGAGGGAACAGCTGGACGGTTGGAAGTTCTAATAGAAGCGCACCACTACACGGCCCCGCCCACTCCACACCAGGGGAGACGCCCCTCAGTGTGGAAAGGCTGACTGCAGTGCTTCTGACAGCTGTCTGACAGGAATGAGCCGACGGAACCTCAGGAAGAGGACTTCGGACGATAGACCTGGAGGCAGCGAAGACCACTCCTCAAGTGAGAATTCCGCCCCATCCACCAACTAACGCTACTCAGCTTGTTATCAGTGTGTCATGTAGTACGGACCATAGACAAACTGACTAGACTAGTGTAGCTGTACGTGGCTAGGCCGTACGTGTGTGAAGGCGACGATACGGGCCGCGCACAGCGTTCGGTCACTTGTCCACGATCGTCAGTAGCTGTAAGTGTCTCGCGATCACTGTATGGTAGGCAAACTACCCGTACAGCTATTCAGGCAAACTTCCACACTCGCTTGTTCTGATCATTGAAAACAACAGTGCTCACGACAGAGGTGCTTTAAAGTAGACTGTGTATCAGTGTGCCTTTGTCCTCCAGTGGACGTCTAGCTAATAGTTGATTCTTGGACCAAGGAAGTGTTGAAGAACTAGAACAGGCGGAAACAGACCATATTGTATAGCTGTGTTTAGCTACGTGGGCGTCACAGGGTGTCCTGTGGCTACCACTGAATAGCTACCCTGTACACTATCCCATAGTGACTTTTGTTTACAGATATTATATCCCATAGTGTATTGTTTAGCTGTCTCCCTGTGTATTGCCATTGTCCCCTGGCCACTAGTCTGGAGTGGCTATGAGTGATGTATGTATAGTGTGTGGTAGGGGCATGTATATCTGATAGTGGCAAGCTATTATTTGTGCACGTCCTGTAGTCTGTCGTTTGGCACCCGCAGAGACAAGCGTAGTCTGCAATCTCTACAGATGGATATGGTGCAGTGATTTAGTCATTGTGTGTCTTATGTGTTTGTGCAGGTAAAGCATCTCGATATGAGAAGGGAAGTGATGCTTCCAGCAGTAAAGACCATGTCCTTCATCAGTCTGTTCAGTGTGAGTGGGCATGGATTGATGAGTGCTTGATCCACTGTGTGTGTGTGTGTGTGTGTGTGTGTGTGTGTGTGTGTGTGTGTGTGTGTGTGTTGTGTGTGTGTGTGTGTGATGGTGAAGGATTGATGGTGTGCCCTTGTCCACCAACCCAAGTCTGCCACTGTGAGAAATCTGTGAGTCCTTAGTTCCTGCCCAGTAACCTCAGCAGACAAGGCATGAAGCAGTAGTAGTGGTAGTTGTAGCAGTGCTGACAGCAGCTGTCCATCACAAGCACCTTCTCTTTTCTCCTGCAGCCCGTGAAGGGTATGCTGTCCTCCTAAGGAAACATGTTAGCAGGAACAGTGCCGGCAAAGGTCGAGCAGTTCTGGAGGGGGTGGGGCTTACCACAGAAAGGATTGAAATGCATTTTAGCAATAATCCTAGGAATGAGGAGGAAGCAGTCCAGTCAGGTCTGGCAGAATGGAGTGGAGGCCGCTACAGCAACCCCACGTGGAGAGTGCTCCTGGATGCTATGGACTATGCCGGCATCGGATGTCAGCTCATTGACAGCTTGAAAGCAGAGCTCCTGAACGAGACAGGTAGGTGTGCTGCTTATTCTATCATCACACAAGGCTCACACGACATATCCTTAGACATGCCTTGTGTGAGCTTTTATGTAACATGTGGAGGTGACCTGTGTGTGTGTGTGTGTGTGTGTGTGTGTGTGTGTGTGTGTGTGTGTGTGTGTGCACGTGTGGGTTTGCGTGTGGGCCTGGCTAGTTCACCCAATTGAAAGACTTGCCTTGTGTAACAGGTTACAGAGTGGGTCCTGACCTACTCCCTTATGAGGGCAAAGTGATCAGTAGAAGTGTGTCAGTGTGTGTGTTGTGTGTGTGCATGTACGCATGTGTGTGCATGTGTGTGTGTGTGTGTGCATGTGTGTGTGTGTGTGTGTGTGTGTGTGTGTGTGTGTGTGTGTGTGTGTGTGTGTGTGCATGTGTGTGTGAATGTGTGTGGGCTTATGTACCAGAGTTTCAGAGCTACAGTATGTACCCTTTACAACCCATGCATGTGTGTATGGACACTTTATTAGTGCAATGGTGTTTACTGTTCACCTACTTAACTTTGTGTTGTTCACTGTTCAATGCAGTGTCTGAAGGGAGCCAACAAGAACTGGAAGAACCTGTTCCTCCTTCAGCCAAGGTATGACAGTGCCTGTAGATGTATCCACCCTTGGGTGGGTAGAGCATCTTTGGAAGTGCTACTTCCTGTCTGTGTGTGTTAGAATGACCTATCTAAGGCTACGTTTACACGACAACGCTGTCCCACATTAACGTTTCCTGCGGTTAACTAGTCTAGCTAGCTAGATCGTCCTAACAAACGCCCAGGAGGCGCGGGAGGGAAAGGACGGTCTAGCAAACATAGCGATTAGTTCACACCTTGCACGTGACTTGTGACCAATGAGATGCTACTGCCCAGAAACTGGGGCAATAGTATTCATAGAGTGTGGTAAGCCGGCGATCGACGAGTACGGTTATTGGAGCGGAAGATGGCGGAGATGCCGGACCCTACCAGTGCCATTGTGCTTTCTTCATCGAGTTTGAAGCTTAGAATCTTCATCTACCATAGCTAGGCTGAACCGTCGATGTGCTACGTACTTTGCGGTTAGTCACGTGCAAGGTGTGAACTAATTGCTATGTTTGCTAGACCGTCCTTTCCCTTCCGCACCTCCTGGGCGCTTGTTAGGACGGTCTAGCTGGCTAGACTAGCGGTTAACATCTGGTAAAATTGGTTTGCATTTACATGGCAACTTTACGTAACCAAATAATGTAATTCAGGGTATTTCCAGAAACCTGAAACATCTGCGCTTGTCGGCCAAGCACTGCAAAATTAACACAGACTTTGCTTCGATTTTTTAACTTACTATCACCTCACCTTCTAGTACGAAGCTTTCAGGGGAACGAAATGCGCTACAAGACAGTTTCCGCCACCATTTTGTATGGCAAATCATTTACACTCAGATAATGACTTTGTCAGAAACTTTGTCCGCGTTGGTGGGAATGCTAGAATATTCCAGTGAGAGCGTCACTGTAGCTACCTTATCATCCTTGGAACATGTACAAGGGAGCAAACAGCAGCTAGATCGAGAAATTGATGGAGGTAGGGAGGTTGAAGTGTGGTAAGCCGGCGATCGACGAGTACGGTTATCGGGAGGTTGAAGTGAAGAAATATGGAGCTTTTTCAGCGTCCACATCACACAATGTGACTATAAAGTGAAGAAAGAGCAAAGTACCAGCCATATCGACAAGTTTAGAAGAAGAGGACACAGAGGGTACTGCTGCTAGGTGGTCCAGGATGTTAGGTTTGTGCCAACAGAGGAATTGCAGGGCCAGTGTTCTATTGTCAACGACTTCCTGCTACTGCGCTCCCTGTTAGTGAAATTTCTCTTAGGGAGGCACTCTCAGTTACAGGGCTGTCCCGTGGCTTTGCAGAGACATCTGCAGATCTTCTGCAAAAGTCCTCTGCTGCCTCCAACACTCGCAAAATGTTAAATTTCCGGAATTATCCGGAAGTATAGATTTTGGACTAAGTGAGAAAATGGAGCGTATTTCGTCGTCGACTGAGCAGCTCCCTCGAAATGTTGTGTGTCTTGAGACAACAGGTTGGGCCACATATGTTGCAAGTTTCAGAAAGTTTGGTACAATAGTTGTGGTGGTGCTACGTACGATTCCTGTGAAGTATTTCCGGAATTACCCCAGTTTACCTTAGTTGGTATAAATGGCTGTCAGAACTTTAAAAATGGCTGCCGGGGAGTGGCCTGCGTCATCGTTTGCTTGGCGCAGCTGTGAATCGAGTGTATTGTTGTGATAACACGTGTAAATCGAGTATATCGTTGTTGTAGCAGGTGTAAATCAACTGAGCCACTTGATCTACATTCACAATCATATTAGGATGACCCTTTTGTGTTGTGGTGATGATGACAGAGATGACGATGACACCACTGACCATGGAGAAGGCAGTGACAATACATAATCTATGCTGACCTTTGATTTGTTTCTAATGTACTTTCTAATGAAGTTCCCCCTACAACTTGCACCCTGGTAGAACGTATACCAGATAAATGTGGCTACCATTTACATGGCTTTGTACATTTGCACACCTTCTTATATATAATCTGTCCACTTCATCTGTGTTTGTTGTAGCCCCTCCGTGCCAAGCTGGGTTCGTACTACTCCAAGGGGTGTGTCCCAGACAACCCTCTGCTGGTCTCATCCAACATGCAGCACGTGAGGCTCAATTTGATACAGCCAGAACAATTGAAACCGATGGCAGGGAGGGCTGACGAGGCTGTGTCAGTGTGTCTTGCTAGGGGTGGAGCTGAGCAGGTGCCACTCTCCAAAGAGCCAATTGAATATGCAAACGTCCTCACTTTCTCGCCATCTCCTGTAATGAGCAGGAAGAGGGTTTTGATAGAAGGAGTGCCAGGCAGCGGCAAGAGCACTCTCGTCCAGCGAATGTGCCACGATTGGTCGGTCGGTGGATTTGCACATGACTATGAACTAGTCATCCAAGTGACTCTGAGGACCCTCCCCAAGGACCAGAAGCTGAGCTTAGAGGATCTCATTTACACATCAGTTGCTGATGAGGCTGTCATTCAGGAAATTGTTCGCTATGTTTCGTTGCACCAAGGAGCTGGTGTTCTCTTTGTCTTTGATGGATTCGACGAGATGTCAGAAGAAATGAAGCAGAAATCAATCATTTGTGATATCTTGGATGGCCGTCTTGCTCCATTGTCGTCTTTCGTGATAACAACTCGCCCCATCTCTGCTGAGAGCCTCTACTCCTGTGTAGACAGGAGAGTTGAAATCTGTGGTTTCGGAGACAAAGAAGTGAAGGACTACATCACGAAATATTTTGTATGGTTCAACCCAGCAGCAGGAAAGAAGCTCCTGTCAACCCTCTCCACCCGCCCTAACATCAAAAGGCTCTGCTATGTACCTCTGCTGTTGACGATGATCTGTTTTCTAACAGCACATGGCGGTGACACTCAAGGGATCCCTCCCACAATGCACCAACTGTATGTGGACATCATCATCCACACAGTCAACTACAACCTAAAGCGAGAAGGGAAGAAAGAGCGTGCAGGTAGTCTTGAGGACGTAATGGAACTGTGCCCGAGTTTTGCTAAACTAGCTGATTTAGCCTTGGATGGTATTGTAACGGACAATATAATTTTTGGCAACTTGAATTTTGAAGTAGATGATGCTCTCCTTGGGCTGATAAATTGCATTCAATCTCAGACTCGTTTTGGAACGATCACTCGCTCGTGGCACTTCTTGCACCGGACCCTGCAGGAGTTCATGGCAGGCCTCGCCATGGCCAAGAAACCATCAGAGGAGCAGGTTCTGTTTTGGAGGAAACATCTCAGCCCTAGATATGACAGGGTGGGGCATTTTGTCCTTGGTGACGATAATAGCAAGTCAGCGTTTCTCTTTTATTGTGGAGAGAGTCGCCTCAGCAACCCAGGCATCCAGAGCATGCTGCTCGACAGCCTGGACACAGCAGTGGAGCCCACTATTAGTGGAGGCACCCCGTTAGCCGAACTGTGTGAAGTAGTGTCAGAAAGTGGCAATGAGGAATTTGCACATTCCATTTTATCTGTATGTGGCACCACAGTGGATATAGATGACCCCAACCTCCAAGGAGCTGTCTGGGTTGTGGCTCAGTACTGCAAACGGGTGGAAGGCGTGAGACTGAGCATTGGTCCAGCCACATTATCCCATCTCTCTAACATTGCCTCTCAGTTGGAGTCAGTTTGCAGTCTTGCTGCAGTACATCTACGCAGTGTAGACATTGATTCCCCTCCT
>OZ025877.1:297500-320000 GCA_964019415.1 Ianthella basta | reverse complement strand
ATGCCTCTGAACGTGAGAAACTGCCTTCATCAGAACGTGCGAAAGAGTGTTTTGCAGAGAAGAACAATCTGAGATGCCTCGCAAAGCGAACGAAATTGCCGTAAAGTGGCTGGAATCGAGAGACGCTGGCAAGACGAACCGGGTGAACGTCAAGCACATCGTCGGGCAGCTCTCGGAGATCGTGGTGGGGACAGAAGTCGTGGTGAGGTTTAATTCAAAGCGATACCGCGCCACGGTGGACGATCTGCTCGACTGGGCTCCTCCTCCGAAGAAGACGAAGCCATCAAAAAAGCCGACGCTGGAGAAGGAAATCGAAAAGTCAACGAAGGAGAAGGCAGCGAAGGAGACGGAGATAGATAAGCCTGCGAAGAAGGAGGAGACGGAGAAGGATAAGCCAGCGAAGAAGAAGGATACGGAAAAGGAGAAGCCAGCGAAGAAGAAGGAGAAGCCAACGAAGGAGAAGGAATCAGCAAAGGTATACTCACTCTTTTAAATATACGTACGTATGAGCATAATAGGACGAATCTTCGACTTCGGTCACCCCATTTCTTCTTACCTTTCCTCTTACAAGAAGCCAGTATGGCTAGGATGCGGCTTTCCTGCTTTAGATGCAAGTGACAGTGCCCTTTCAGATGAGGACAGCGATCAAGAGAATGTACCATTGCAGGACATAACCAATCAGCCTACCATCCCTCCCCCACGTCAGCCTGCCATCCCTCCCTCACATCAGCCTACCATCCCTCCCCCACGTCAGCCTGCCATCCCTCCCTCGCATCAGCCTACCATCCCTCCCCCACGTCAGCCTGCCATCCCTCCCTCACATCAGCCTACCATCCCTCCCTCACATCAGCCTACCATCCCTCCCCCACGTCAGCCTGCCATCACTCCCCCGCATCAGCCTACCATCCCTCCCCCACGTCAGCCTGCCATCACTCCCCCGCATCAGCCTGCCATCCCTCCCCCTTCGCCACATCAGCCCCCCATCCCTCCCCCTATCCCACATCAGCCCACCATCCATCCCACATCAGCCCACCATCACCTGCCTTACCCTTACAATTCTATGCCACCGTTCTCTCCATATTCATCCTATTCACTGCCTCCCCACTCTTACCCTTTACACCCTGGCCTACCATACTCACCCCACATGTGCCCACAACTAAGTGGGCACTGTTCATGTTCCCTTCACTCACACCATCAGAGCTGTACCCCACACCGTCAGTGCCACACCCTACACCATCAGGGCTGTACCTCACACCAACAGAGCAGTATGCCCATGACTCATCAACAATGTGAAGATGCAGAGCCAGAAGATGATTGGGTTGACTTCGAGGAGGTGTTTGAAGATTATGAGCGTGGACCTCCACTAAAGATCAGAAAGGAGGTAGCTGAGGAGTGCTACAAGAAGGCAAGCTCAAGGCAAAATTTTGCAGTCCAGCTAGTCAAGCAAGCTTACTCCAAAGCAGAGAGATCAACATCAAACTGTAGTGGGGATCATCGGTACAGCAAGAAGAAGCTTTCACCGACCAGGATGAGGGCAGTGAAAGATGCCCTCTATTCTATTTTCCCGGTTCGGCCGATGGAAAAGGAAGAAACAGTGTGGAAGGCATACAAAATAGCAATAGACAGTAGCTGTCGTCAGCTCAACAGGTCAAAGAAGACACATGTACATGTTATGTAACAGAGTACTCTACGTATTACTTTGTATATTATATTACAGGTATACTTGTACATTTTCCTTATTACATATTAACATTGCACATGTTTATGATATTATCATGATACTTCAGAAAATGGCATGTAGAAAACTCGCATCAATATTATAATGTCTATTACAGTACAAGTTGCAAAATGTGTTAATATATTGAGGTGATAATATACGATAGCAGTAAAAAGTAAAGCGTTGAACTTCATGCACTTCTTGGAAAGTTCTTTTCCATGTGCCTCATGTCATTCTCCCGGGATTCCTCCTTCTGCTTCTAGAATCTTTGGCAGTACAACATGTGTGTGGTCGATGTACTTTTTGCACTTTGCCACAGTCATTCTTTGTCCCCAGAAAAGGCAAATGCCATCTACCAGCTCCTTCTTTGTTAGTGGCTTCACCTGCCTGGCAATGAAATACTTCAGCTCTCTCCATACACGCTCTATTGGGTTAAAATCAGCGCTACTGGCTGGGGTGGGCCACCAATTTATTCCCCTCTCCTTGTAGAAGTTCTTAGCCAAACGACTTGTGTGTTTCGGGTCATTGTCCTGCATGAACCGATACTGTCGACCCTGAAGTGAATCCTCTAAGAAAGGGAGAAGGAAATCTTCTAAAATCTTCACATACAAGTGAGCATCCATTATCTGATCAAAAATGCAGATTTTGGTAGCTCCCATCTTTGAAATGCCTGCCCAAACATGTACTTTGACAGTGTGCTTGGCAGCGGGCTTCAAAATCCTTTCCTTTCCAACTTTCACTCTCATTATGTGGCTGTGTCTTCTTAATTGCACTGAAGACTCATCAGTCCAGATTACATTGTCAAATTCATCCTTTGTGTCAAGGCACATCTTGGCAAATGCCACTCTCTTCACCTTGTTCTGGTCTGATATCATTGGGCCATACCTAGTTCGAACCACTGACCACTGCAACGCTATCCTTAGGTACCTGCGTATGGTAGCAGAAGTGAGTTTCACATCAAACCTTCGAGTCACCAAGCGCTGTAGTTCCACCGAAGTGAGTTCATCATCCTCTTCAAGTTGTTGCTCCAAGAAAACGGCCATATCCAGGGTAATCTTGGAAGGGCGTCCGCTACGATGATCATCCTCCAGACCGCGACGTTCCTCCCAACGATAGATCCACTTTCGTACAGTTGCGCGAGTAGTTTCACCTCCTTCCGCGCGCAAGATCGTCATAATAGACGAGATGTTCTCTCCTTCCTTCCACAATCGAACGATTCTCTCTCTCAGGTACGGCAACAAGCGGGTAGGCATTACTTCACTGCTCAGCTCAACCGTTGGATCTTTCCGAGGTGCCAAAGAAATGTCACGAATTAACACGACCGCTCTTTGAAATGTTTTGTCCTGTGCTAACTCCGATTGCATCAACAGTTTAGAGACGAAGCGATTCTGCTTTGATCGTCTGTGTAACGTTCAAAACGCCTTACGAGTCGCGATGTTACATAGCTAATTCCGGCGAGATTTACACCTGCCATTTTTTTACTCGTACGAGTACGTAAATTACTCGCACGAGTACACATTTACACGCATCACATCTGCGTGTTGTCTGGCAAGTTACTTTTAATCACTACTGTACCTGTCCTGATGTTCTCTGTATATGGTTATATACATTTTAAAAGGTGTGTTTCTACACTGTAGATACTGTGTGTGTGAGTGCGTGTGTACGTGCATGCATGTCTGCAGTGTACACACTTGTACGTAGCTACTGTAATTTAGAGACTAGCTAGCACCAACCAACCCTAGCACATGCTGTTCCCATCCCTGCACCATGCAGTCACATGCACCTATGACAACATCTATGCTCACAAACATGTATTCACTCTTCACTGGTGCATGGGGTATGTGCACTATGTTGACACTTGTTTGATGCGTTTTGTTGTGGAGGTTAGACTCCAAGGTGTGAAGCTGTATCCTCTGAAACCAGCATTGCTAAAACATGGAATACGGAATAGTGCAATAACAGAATAGCATTAAAATGGCCGACCACTCGTACTCTAACAACTGTCACTGACGTAAGTTATTAGAGCACATTCCTCTGTGTGCTACAGTCCCTGGATCCTTAGGAATGTCTGTGCTGTGTACTTGTGTTGATTCATCACTTTGCCACTCCCAAAACAGGTTGTGGTCACATTGTTACAGTGGACCCTTAGGGTGGTAATTGTACAGCTTGTGGTCAAGCAAGTGTGCAGTGACAAAGTAATTGAAGCCTTTGATCCTCCCCTACCCATGCAACAATGCACACAAGCACATTGATAGCACAGTTCGAGTCTCTTGATGAAGTGGTGCAGTGAAAGTTGATTTAATTCTCCTCTTGTGATGTAGTGTTTGCAGGATGTGTCAGACCCTGACACACTGCAAGCAGTTGAGGTAGCAGTGAGAGAGAACACGTCTCTGAGGAGGATGGTGATTTTTAAAAGTATGGGAACTGGGGGGACATTGACATGGACCAATGTTGCTGTTGTCATCCTAAAAGGAGCTACAAAGAATGCAACACTTCGGAAATTGTATCTAGATGTACCAGCTGAACCACTCCCTCCCCAACAGCTTATTGATGACTTGAGAAGTTCCAACTCTAAGCTACGGCTAACTGTAGTGGCAGGAGGTGAGTCACCATTGCTTGTCATAGCCCATAGCAGTGGGAGTGACTTTGTATGTGTTGAGGTCCTGCATGGTACACCTCATGGGACTAAGTAAGGCTGGCTGGGTATTTTGTGGAATTGTATTTCATCCATTTAATTACGTTACAGTGCACATGGTTTGTAATCAATGGCTTCATCTGTTACTATCCTTTTAATGTGCAGGGAAGATTTTGTGAAGTTACATCTGCAAGGTAAGCAGAGCATACTGTATATCATTTCTATCTTTGTTATGTCATGGCAGGTGTGTGTGTGTGTGTGTGTGTGTGTGTGTGTGTGTGTGTGTGTGTGTGTGTGTGTGTGTGTGTGTGTGTGTGTGCGTGCGTGCGTGCGTGCATGTGTGTGTGCATTCCTTGTGTTTGTGTGTGTTTGCGTGTGTGCATGTGTGCATGTACATGTGTGTGTATGTGTGTGTGTGTGTGTGTGTGTGTGTGCGTGCGTGTGTGCATGTGTGTGTGCATTCCTTGTGTTTGTGTGTGTTTGCGTGTGTGCATGTGTGCATGTACATGTGTGTGTATGTGTGTGTGTGTGTGTGTGTGTGCGTGCGTGCGTGCATGTGTGTGTGCATTCCTTGTGTTTGTGTGTGTTTGCGTGTGTGCATGTGTGCATGTACATGTGTGTGTATGTGTATGTGTGTGTGTGTGTGTGTGTGTGTGTGCGTGCGTGCGTGCATGTGTGTGTGCATTCCTTGTGTTTGTGTGTGTTTGCGTGTGTGCATGTGTGCATGTACATGTGTGTGTGTGCGTGTGCGTGTGTATGTGTATGTGTTTTTGTGTGTGTGCGTGCGTGCGTGCGTGCGTGCATGAGTGTATGCATTTCTTGTGTGTGTGTGTTTGCGTGTGTGCATGTGTGCATGCACATGTGTGTGCGTGTGTATGTGTATGTGTTTTTGTGTGTGTGTGCGTGCGTGCGTGCATGAGTGTATGCATTTCTTGTGTGTGTGTGTTTGCGTGTGCATGTGTGCATGCACATGTGTGTGTGTGTGTGTGTGTTTGCATGTGTGCATGTGTGTGTGTGCACATGTGTATGCACATGTGTGTGTGTGTGTGTGTGTGTGTGTGTGTGTGTGTGTTGGTGTCTAACAGGTGGTGCAGTACAGTGTGTTAGTGATGTGTGTGTAATACCTCATCCCTGCAGTGTGTCACCATTGTCATACAGTCAACACTCAAAGATCATTGTTTATTAGTCTAGAGTACAGTCTAATCTCACTTTTGTTAATTTGAGCTGTATTCCCTCTAACTCTACATGTCACTGATATCAGTATTGAAGCTTATAGCTATTCATTTTCTTTTGTACAGTGCATTTGATCATTAATTTTGTAGCTGTTTTGTTACTCAGACATGATGTCTGTGTTGTGTATATAGTTAGTATATGATGGAGTGTACAGACTGTGAGATAGTGTAATTGGGACTGGCTATATAGCCGTGACAACCTGCCTGGATATGATGGTATAATTTTATAAGAGTGGGACACATTTCTTATGCAACTGATTTTATAGTGTGTGCGCGCGTGTGTGTGTGTGTGTGTGTGTGTGTGTGTGTGTGTGTGTGTGTGTGTGTGTGTGTGTGTGTGTGTGTGTGTGTGTGTGTGTGTGTGTGTGTGTGTGTGTGTGTGTGTGTGTGTGTGTGTGTGTGTGTGTGTGCATGTGTGTACGTGTGTGCGTGTGTGTATGTTCCACATACGTTCCTATGGCAACATGTGAGTTACCATATTGCAAAACCAAACATGTACAGGTTTCAGGGTTTCTATAGTCACTATTGACTTTTGAGTTCTGCACTCAATCATGTGAATAAAGTATTGGAAGGACAGGTTTGCACATGCTCCGATCTTCGCTTCCTTTCAATGATTTGACAAAATGAGACCATCTTATTGAATAGCAATTTTCATTTGATTGTTACTTTGTTTTACATAAATGTATATATTGTATCACAGGCAGTGCATATGTGTGCCTGGAGGTGCTGTCATCCTTGCTATCTTCGTTTGGAGCACGTGCGAAAGTACCTTTCCAATACTTTATTCACGTGATCTAGTGAAGAATGCAAAAGTCAATTGGGACTAGTCTACATGCCTGGTGGAACTGCCCAGGCTGCCCAGGCCATGGCTTTTTAGGTCTGGTCGTGCCTTTCTATAGATAAGGTACTTCCTGGCCTGTGCAAGTGGCTGTCTAGGCAAATTGTTCTGACTTGGCCTGACCACCTTTAAAGTGCTTCCTCTGGGCCAGCTAGAGACCCTGAAGCCACTGTATCCTGTTTGCAAAGTACAAAGTACAAAGTACATTGTGAGAACAACACAAGGGATGTCAACTTGACCTTTGTGTTGTGCTACCCCACACACACAGACAGAGAGTCACACATACGTACACTGCAGTCAGACACAGTGGTGCCGCTCTGCAGCCACACATCATCATTCACTGCAGTGACAACAGTCACACACAGTGGTGCCGCTCTGCAGCCACACATCATCATTCACTGCAGTGACAACAGTCACACACAGCAGTCACACAGGGAGGGGAAACGGCTCTAGGAGCATATACGTATACATCTCCACGCTGCTAATATAATGTGCTACAAGTCACATGCATGCAGATGTCTAGTATAAGCCATGCAGAATGGCCAGCAAATCCTGTTGGAAGAACAGCTACTGTTGTCTGTCACTTCACTAATGATCTCTCTATATCAATGGAACATTCGATTACAATGACCACCTTAGACAAGAATAAACAATGTGAATGGAAAAATCATAACCAGCTACACTATAGCTACAATTGATTTCATGATGGCTGTCTATGATAGTAAACCTTGCACAGAAGTCACTCAGACAGGCTGCGGTCAAACTGATCAAACACACATGCACTGCACCAGCTATGTCATTATGCACACTTTCAGGTGTAGCTCACTCATTTCATGCATGTGAGATGACTAACCCGAACTGTCATCAGTGACAGCTCTGTGTAGCCCTATATACCCTACATGCATATAAGATCACAAATGAGAGGCAATGGACAACAGTGCTCTCTACTAGTGGATGAAGTGCAAGTACACAACTGTGTGTGGTCCAATTATCAGGAACAGTAAACAGTCACGAAGTATCGTTCCAGTTAAGGCAGGAGGCGTGGTTTGGAAATGAATGACGTCACCACTAATTATATGGGCGAATGGGCAGCTTCGAATACATTGTGGCGCAGCAGTCACAATTTCATATAATTATATAGCCACCTTTGGTTGTTCTTGGGTGAGTTTTGGAGCAGGATAATCTGCCCGTTATTCTTAGTGCATGTGTTGGCTCGTTTTGTTGATATTTGCAGACTATCGGTGCGGGCACGTCGGAAAACGTGTGCCAAAGAGTAGACGAGCGACGGTGGAACTCCATGCTGCTTAAACCCGTTTGTTTGTTAGGAGCCTAGCGATTTCAGGGGTTCTGTCGCGATGATAACGATCCTCCCTCCCCCCCCCCCCCCCCCGAAACTGATCAACCAGGAACTCTATCAACAACGTTTAGCTAGGATTGTTTCAATCCCCCGCCGTCTGTAGTTGGAGATTTGTTGCCGTAGGACGTCGTCCTCGGTCGAAAGCGGCCTACTGACTTTTGGTGCAGTATGTATAATCTGACCGTTGTTCGTAATGCGTGTGTTCGCTCGTTCTGTTTACTGCTGACCATCTGCGCGGGCATGTCGGACAAGGTGTGCAAAAGAGTAGAAGGGCGAGATAATGCGGACGGTGGAGCTGTATGCTGCTTGAACGTACCGTTTGTTGTTGCGCACCTGGTGATTTCAGGAGTTCCGTCACGGCGATAATGACCCCCCTTGAAACCGATCCCCCTAGAACGTTTTAACAACGTTTAGTGCTGTTTTCTATCCCCCCCGGTCTGTTTTAGGCGACTTCGTCGTTGCCGTAGGGTGTCCCCCTCGGTCGAAAGCGGACTCCGGACTTTTGGTGCAGTGTAATCTGACCCTTGTTCGTAGTGCATGTGCTCGCTCGTTTTTAATTTGCAGACTGTCCGCGCGGGCTTGTGCGAAAGAGTAGACGGGCGAGATTCAAGAAGCCAACATTAAAGTGTTCAGAGAGCTGTAGACATTATGAAGTATGCTCTTCTCTTTGAGGTGAGTGCGGTACTGTTTTCACTAGCTTGTTCTTGCTAGCTCTAGTTGTGTTAAAGTACTCTTCTCATTTTTCTCATCTTGCTACAGCTGATGCAGTATCTGCTTATAGAACGTGCTATTTATAGAATAACTAGCTGCAAGGCCCGCCTTTGGTAAGCCCTAAATTTGGCCCTGTTTGCCCGTTCCCTATCCCTTGCGACGCTCTATGCCACAGTGCAGTCCCTGTGCCTCTTGAAGTTTGATGGTGAACTGTTCCCATGCACCGGAGGTTGATGAGTGAAATTATCTTGCCTAATCTTGCCTTATCTTGCTTCATTTTGCAATTTATTGCCTAATCTTGCAATATCTTCCTCATCTTGCCTCATCTTCCTTCATTTTGCTATATCTTGCTATATCTTGCCTCATCTTGCCTCATCTTCTTTCATCTTGCCTCATCTGCCTCATCTTGCTATATCTTACCTCATTTTGCTTCTTCTTTCTATATCTTGCCTCATCTTGCAATATCATGCCTCATCTTGCCTCATCTTGATATATCTTGCCTCATCTTTCCTCATCTTGCCTCATCTTGCTATGTCTTGCCTCATCTTGCAATATCTTGCCTGATCTTTCCTCATCTTGTACTATCTTGCCATATCTTGCCTCATCTTGTCTCATCTTGCTTCATCTTGCTATATCTTGCCTCATCTTGCTATATCTTGCCTCATCTTGCTTCATCTTGCTATATCTTGCTTTATCTTGCTATATCTTGCCTCATCTTTCCTCATCTTGCTTCATCTTGCTGTTTCTTACCTTATCTTGCCTCATCTTGCTATTTCTTGCCTCCTCTTGCCTCATCTTGCTTCATCTTGCTATATCTTGCCTCATCTTGCTTCATCCTGCTATATCTTACCTCATCTTGCTACATCTTGCCTCATCTTGCTATTTCTTACCTCATCTTGCTTCATCTTGCTATATCTTGCCTCATCTTGCCTCATCTTGATATATCTTGCCTCATCTTTCCTCATCTTGCCTCATCTTGCAATATCTTGCCTGATCTTTCCTCATCTTGTACTATCTTACCATATCTTGCCTCATCTTGTCTCATCTTGCTTCATCTTGCTATATCTTGCCTCATCTTGCTTCATCTTGCTATATCTTGCCTCATCTTTCCTCATCTTGCCTCATCTTGCTTCATCTTGCTGTTTCTTACCTTATCTTGCCTCATCTTGCTATATCTTGCCTCTCTCTATATCATGCCTCATCTTGCCTCATCTTGCTTCATCTTGCTATATCTTACCTCATCTTGCTTCATCTTGCCTCATCTTGCTATTTCTTACCTCATCTTGCTTCATCTTGCTATATCTTGCCTCGTCTTGCTTCATCTTGCCTCATCTTGCTTCATCTTGCTATTTCTTACCTCATCTTGCTTCATCTTGCTATATCTTGCCTCATCTTCCTTCATCTTGCTTCATCATCCCTCATCTTGCAATAACTTCCCTCATCTTGCTATATCTTTCCTCATCTTGCCTCATCTTGCTATATCTTGCCTCATCTTGCAATACCTTGCCTCATCTTGCCTCATCTTTCTGTATCTTGCCTCATCTTGCTATATCTTGCCTCATCTTGCTTCATCTTGCTATATCTTGCTTCATCTTGCCTCATTTTGCCTCATCTTGCAATACCTTGCCTCATCTTGCCTCATCTTTCTGTATCTTGCCTCATCTTGCTATATCTTGCCTCATCTTGCTTCATCTTGCTATAACTTGCTTCATCTTGCCTCATTTTGCCTCATCTTGCAATATCTTGCCTCCTCTTGCCTCATCATGCTATATCTTGCCTCCTCTTGCTTTATCTTTCTTCATCTTGCCTCATCTTTCTTCATCTTGCTATTTCCTGCATCATCTTGCCTCATCTTGCTATTTCTTGCCTTATCTTGCTTCATCTTCCCTCATCTTGCAATAACTTCCCTCATCTTGCTATATCTTTCCTCATCTTGCTATATCTTGCTTCATCTTGCTTCATCTTGCCACATCTTACCTCATCTTGCCTCATCTTGCTATATCTTGCCTCATCTTGCAATATCTTGCCTCATCTTGCCTCATCTTTCTGTATCTTGCCTCATCTTGCCTTATCTTGCTATATCTTGCCTCATCTTCCTTCATCTTGCTATATCTTGCCTCATCTTGCTTCATCTTGCTATTTCTTGTCTCATCTTGCCTCATCTTGCAATATCTGGCCTCATCTTGCTTCATCTTGCCTCATCTTGCCTCATCTTGCTATATCTTGCCTGATCTTGCCTTATCTTGCTATATCTTGCCTCATCTTGCTTCATCTTAAAATATCTTGCCTCATCTTGCCTTATCTTGCTATATCTTGCCTCATCTTGCCTCATCTTGCTTCATCTTAAAATATCTTGCCTCATCTTGCTATATCTCGCCTCCTCTTGCCTCATCTTGCCTTATCTTGCTATATCTTGCCTCATCTTGCTTCATCTTGCTATTCATCTTGCTATTTCTTGCCTCATCTTGCCACATCTTGCTATGTCTTGCCTCATCTTGCTTCATCTTGCTATTTCTTGCCTCATCTTGCCACATCTTGCTATGTCTTGCCTCATCTTGCTTCATCTTACTATATCTTGCCTTATCTTGCCTTATCTTGCTATATCTTGCCTCATCTTGCTTCATCTTGCTATATCTTGCCTCATCTTGCTATATCTTGCTTCATCTTGCCTCATCTTGCTTCATCTTGCAATATCTAGCTTCATCTTGCTTCATCTTGCTATATCTTACCTCATCTTGCCTAATCTGCTATATCTTGCCTCATCTTGCTTCATCTTGCTATTTCTTGCCTCATCTTGCAATATCTTTCCTCAACTTGCTTCATCTTGCTTCATATTGCCTCATCTTACTATATCTTGCCTTATCTTGCTTCATCTTGCTATATCTTGCTATATCTTGCTTCATCTTGCCTCATCTTGCTTCATCTTGCAATATCTTGCTTCATCTTGCTTCATCTTGCTATATCTTCCCTGATCTTGCCTAATCTTGCTATATCTTGCCTCATCTTGCTTCATCTTGCTATATCTTGCCTCATCTTGCTTCATCTTGCTATATCTTGCTATATCTTGCTTCATCTTGCCTCATCTTGCTTCATCTTGCTTCATCTTGCTATATCTTACCTCATCTTGCCTAATCTTGCTATATCTTGCCTCATCTTGCCTCATCTTGCTATTCATCTTGCTATTTCTTGCCTCATCTTGCTTCATCTTGCTATATCTAGCCTCATCTTCCTTCATCTTGCAATATCTTGCTATATCTTGCTTCATCTTGCAATATCTTGCTTCATCTTGCTTCATCTTGCTATATCTTACCTCATCTTGCCTAATCTTGCTATATCTAGCCTCATCTTCCTTCATCTTGCAATATCTTGCTATATCTTGCTTCATCTTGCAATATCTTGCTTCATCTTGCTTCATCTTGCTATATCTTACCTCATCTTGCCTAATCTTGCTATATCTTACCTCATCTTGCCTCATCTTGCTATTCATCTTGCTATTTCTTGCCTCATCTTGCTATATCTAGCCTCATCTTCCTTCATCTTGCAATATCTTGCCTCATCTTGCTATTTTTGCCTCATCTTGCTTCATCTTGCTATATCTAGCCTCATCTTCCTTCATCTTGCAATATCTTGCCTCATCTTGCTATATCTTGCCTCATCTTGCTTCATCTTGCTATTCATCTTGCTATTTCTTGCCTCATCTTGCTTCATCTTGCTATATCTTACCTCATCTTGCCTCACCTTGCAATATCTTTCCTCATCTTGCAATATCTTGCCTCATCTTGCTTCATCTTGCTTCATCTTGCCATATCTTGCTTCATCTTACTTCATCTTGCTATATCTTGCCTCATCTTGCCTCATCTTGCTATATCTTGTCTCATCTTGCCTCATCTTGCAATATCTTGTCTCATCTTGCCTCATCTTGCCTCATCTTGCCTCATCTTGCTATTCATCTTGCTATTTCTTGCCTCATCTTGCTATTTCTTGCCTCATCTTGCTTCATCTTGCTATATCTAGCCTCATCTTCCTTCATCTTGCAATATCTTGCCTCATCTTGCTATATCTTGCCTCATCTTGCTTCATCTTGCTGTATCTTACCTCATCTTGCCTCACCTTGCAATATCTTTCCTCATCTTGCAATATCTTTCCTCATCTTGCTTCATCTTGCTTCATCTTGCCATATCTTGCTTCATCTTACTTCATCTTGCTATGTCTTGCCTCATCTTGCTTCATCTTGCTATATCTTACCTCATCTTGCCTCACCTTGCAATATCTTTCCTCATCTTGCAATATCTTGTCTCATCCTGCTTCATCTTGCTTCATCTTGCTTCATCTTGCTATATCTTGCCTCATCTTTCTTCATCTTGCTATATCTTGCCTCATCTTGCTTCATCTTGCTATTTCTTGCCTCATCTTGCCTCATCTTGCCTCATCTTTCTTCATCCTGCTTCATCTTGCCTCATCGTGCCTCATCTTGCTATATCTTGCCTCATCTTCCTTCATCTTGCAATGTCTTGCCTCATCTTGCTATATCTTGCCGTATCTTGCTACATCTTGCTATATCTTGCCTCATCTTGCTTCATCTTGCAATATCTTACCGCATCTTGCCTCATCTTGCCTCATCTTGCCTCATCTTGCAATATCTTGCCTCATCTTGCTTCATCTTGCTATATCTTGCTATATCTTGCTTCATCTTGCTATGTTGTGCTTCATCTTGCTTCATCTTGCTATGTTGTGCTTCATCTTGCTTCATCATGCCATATGTTGCTTCATCTTGCTTCATCTTGCTATATTTTGCTTCATCTTGCAATATCTTGCCTTATCCTGCTTCATCCTGCTATATCTTGCCTCATCTTTCTTCATCTTGCTATGACTTACCTCATTTTGCTTCATCTTGCTATATCTTGCCTCATCTTGCTTCATCTTACTATATCTTAACTCGTCTTGCTTCATCTTGTAATATCTTGCCTCATCTTGCAATATCTTGCCTCATCTTGCTATATCTTACCTTAACTTGCCTCTTCGTGCTTTATCTTGCTATATCTTACCTCATCTTGCCTCATCTTGCAATATCTTACTTCATCTTGCTTCATCTTGCTATATCTTGCCTCATCTTGCTATTTCTTGCAATATCTTGCCTTATCCTGCTTCATCTTGCTACATCTTGCCTCATCTTGCTTCATCTTGCTATATCTTGCCTCATCTTCCTTTATCTTGCTATTTCTTGCCTTATCTTGCTTCATCTTGCCTCATCTTGCCATATCTTGCCTCATCTTGCTATATCTTTCCTCATCTTGCCTTATCTTGCTATATCTTGCTTCATCTAGCCTCATCTTGCTTCATCTTGCTATATTTTGCTTCATCTTACTTCATCTTGCCATATCTTACCTCATCTTGCCTCATCTTGCTATATCTTGTCTCATCTTGCCTTATCTTGCTATTTCTTGCAATTTCTTGCCGTATCTTGCTACACCTTGCTATATCTTGCCTCATCTTGCTTCATCTTGCAATATCTTACCGCATCTTGCCTCATCTTACCTCATCTTTCCTCATCTTGCTATTTCTTGCCTCTCCTTGCTTCATCTTGCTATATCTTACCTCATCTTGCCTCATCTTGCAATATCTTGCCTCATCTTGCAATATCTTGCCTCATCTTGCTTCATCTTGCTTCATCTTGCTTCATCTTGCTTCATTTTACTACATCTTGCTATATCTTGCCTCATCTTGCTTCATCTTGCAATATCTTACCGCATCTTGCCTCATCTTGCCTCATCTTTCCTCATTTTACTATATCTTGCCTCATATTGCTTCATCTTGCTATATCTTGCCTCATCTTACTATATCTTGCCTCATCTTCCTTCATCTTGCCATATCTTGCCTCATCTTGCTATATCTTGCCATATCTTGCCTCATCTTGCTATATCTTGCCTCATATTTCTATATCTTGCCTCATCTTGCTATTTCTTGCAATATCTTGCCTTATCCTGCTTCATCTTGCTACATCTTGCCTCATCTTGCTTCATCTTGCTATATCTTGCCTCATCTTCCTTTATCTTGCTATTTCTTGCCTTATCTTGCTTCATCTTGCCTCATCTTGCAATATCTTGCCTCATCTTGCTATATCTTTCCTCATCTTGCCTTATCTTGCTATATCTTGCTTCATCTAGCCTCATCTTGCTTCATCTTGCTATATTTTGCTTCATCTTACTTCATCTTGCCATATCTTACCTCATCTTGCCTCATCTTGCTATATCTTGCCTCATCTTGCCTTATCTTGCTATTTCTTGCAATTTCTTGCCGTATCTTGCTACATCTTGCTATATCTTGCCTCATCTTGCTTCATCTTGCAATATCTTACCGCATCTTGCCTCATCTTGCCTCATCTTTCCTCATCTTGCTATATCTTGCCTCATCTTGCTATATCTTGCTTCATCTTGCAATATCTTGCCTGATCTTGCTTCATCCTGCTTCATCTTGTCTCATCTTGCAATATCTTGCCTCATCTTGCCTCATCTTGCTATGTCTTCCCTCATCTTGCAATATCTTGCCTCATCTTGCTTCATCCTGCTTCATCTTGTCTCATCTTGCCATATCTTGCCTCATCTTGCTATATCTTGCTTCATCTAACTATATCTTGCTTCATCTTGCCTGATCTTGCTTCATCCTGCTTCATCTTGTCTCATCTTGCAATATCTTGCCTTATCTTGCCTCATCTTGCAATGTCTTGCCTCATCTTGCAATATCTTGCCTCATCTTGCTATTTCTTTCCTCATCTTGCAATATCTTGTCTCATCTTGCTATTTCTTTCCTCATCTTGCAATATCTTGCCTCATCTTGCTATTTCTTTCCTCATCTTGCTGCATCTTGCTTCATCTTGCTATTTCTTTCCTCATCTTGCAATATCCGGGAAACACTTGCACATTATTATATGGATTCATACACATGCTTACAGTATAATTGCGATTCTAGTGTTGACGTAGATCGCGAGCTAGAGATTTTTTTATGGCGAGACGACTAATGTTCATGTACTACAATTTTGATTCCAGTGCCCAGTTTGGACAACCGACCCAAAAACTTCTATATCTTGCCTCATCATGCTACATCTCGCCATATCTTGCCGTATCTTTTTTATCCTTCTCATCTTCCTATATTCTATCTTGCCTAATCCTGTACATCTTGCCTCATCTTGCTGTATTGTGTATGTCCATGCATGCATGAGGTCAATACCAGCATTGTTTTCTGCAAAGAGAAGCATGGAGAAGGTATAGTTTACATGACTGCAAACAGAATGCATGCATCTACATATACATGAGAGACTGATAGTTTTCACTTAAGGTATTGTTTTTCTGTATTGTATAATAATCTGAACCTGAATGATTAAAGTTTAGACTGGATCCACTGCGAGGCCATTTTGTTGGCAATACGCCACAGTATGTGGTAGTAGTATCCACCATAAAATGGATGGATATTCTCCACCAGCATTGGTGTTTATGTATTCACCCTTTTCCACCAATTTTGGCGGAATATTTCCACTAGTGACGTACATGTAGCTTCTCTCTATTGCACTACAGTTGCCATGCAATTAGCAAACTAGGCTAATGTTTTCAAACTGAAATTTATGAAGCTTGACTACATAGGGGACAGCACTCAAATGAAGCTTGGCTACATAGGGGCCAGCACTCAAATGAAGCTTGGCTACATAGGGGCCAGCACTCAAATGAAGCTTGGCTACATGGGGGCCAGCACTCAAATGAAGCTTGGCTACATAGGGGCCAGCACTCAAATGAAGCTTGGCTACATAGGGGCCAGCACTCAAATGAAGCTTGGCTACATAGGGGCCAGCACTCAGTGCATTAAGGTTATCATTAGACAACAGTAACTTTACTAATGTTATAACCTTCTGAAGATGCACATATTATATTTGGCAACTAATATAAACTCCTAAGTGAGCAAATTAAAGGCTGTTTCTGCCAAAAGCACTATGCTCCCCACATTTAGCAGTCTAATGCTGCCCATACACATGTATATACACTCGGCATGGGTGTCCACTTGTCCATGCCATTTCTAAGCTAAGTATGAAAGGTGTGGAAATTGGCAGAGTAAAAGCCTTCATATCGGGTCACTTAGTCTACAATTTGACAGCCCACCGGAGCAGCAAGCCAGCACAATCAGGAAGTGTCATTACACACAGTCACATATATTACACATTAATAGCTAGGTATGCGCACATGTTCACAGGAAGGTACACTACTGCATGCACTACTAAACAGGAGACCATTTTGTCACAAATGCATTTCAAAATCCTATAGCTAGCTGCATGCATTCAAACTGTATGTCAGTGCGACCTGCCATGCATGTTCACAGTGTGGATGGATGGGCTGTACAGCTATTTGTCATTATACATACATGTGTACCTAGCTAGTAAACTACCACAATGACTGGTGACCTGCCTTAGATGCAGCATGGCCATGCCAATTTGATTCCCTATAAATTGTCCTCGTCTGTATGTAAGCTCTATTTCACATGGCGAGTCCAAATTTGTTCATTTACGCTGCACATGATCACTGTACACTGCTCAGGGTATGTACGCAGGTGGTCACCAGTGGTAAACACATTAAGCAAGACCTGTGGCTGCTGCAGCTAAAACACAAGTTGTATGTGTTATATATGTAGCACCAGCATTGTACCTAACCTGAGTGCACTCTTACACAGTACACACATTAATACTGACACACAACAGAATGGTATACAGTGCAATATGCATGACAATATAATACATGAACAGTGCTTGTATGGTGTTTTATAATTAACTTAAATACATGCATATTGTACACATACATTCACTGTACATTCACATGACATTGTACAATACACCACCTGTACATGTGTGTGTAATGTACATGCAAAGAGGACAGAGAGAGAAGTACATTTGAAGGCATTGCTGTTATCTACTCATTTGCCTTTATCATGCTCTAATGCTGCAAATTGCTACCTTAGTACTCATTGCACCTAAAGTTGTATCCATGCACAACTTGCACTCACTGTTTCAAGTATATTATCAGACTGAGCGGTGCCATTCTATGGTACAAACACCACAAACAAAACGAGCCCAAATTCATGTTTTCACTTATAGTGCACCTGCATGAGCATGCACTCAACATTGCTCAACGTACATAGGTGTTCACCAGTGATAAACACATTAATAATTGTTAACTTCAACACATACACACGCATACATTCACTGTACATTCACTTGACATTGTACATATACAATGCACCACCTGTGTGTGTGTACTGTACATGCAAAGGGGATAAAAGGGAAATACATTTGCATGTACAAAAGGACAGAAAGAAGTACGTTTGTTGATGCTATCTACTCATTAGTTCTTATCATGCTCTGATGCTGCAAAATGCTACCTAATTAGCTATCCATTACGCCTAACGCCTGAACTCATTGTTTAAAGTACTATCAGACTGAGTGGTGTCATTCCATGGTACAAACACATCAAAGGCCAGCCTTAGGATGACTGCCAGCACTGAATGTCGAAGCGTTGTGGTCCTGTTCCATTTCTTCATCATCTCTTGTGCACTTGCACTTGTTTGCTCAGCCTCAGCTGGTGCTGGAGTGTCCAGGTGCACTCCCATTGATGGCCGCTGTGCTCCAGGGCTGATCAGATCAGGCCACAACTGTGTCTGTCCAGGGGAAGATTTTCTAAGCATTAACAGATGCAATGAACAGAGTTGTAGGGTGTATTTACAGAATGGCTACTGGGTGGGCTACGTCCTGCATCCAGCAGGCTTTAACAGTAGCAGGCTCGAATTGTACATGGGAATTTGTCCAAGGGGATTCTGCAGAATTGGAGATGATGGGAATCCTCTCCTCCTCCCTTCTTCCTTCAACAGTTCAGACCCAACAGGAGAACTGAATGAAGTCGTGTGTGGGAAGACGCGGAAAGGACTTCTTTGTGGGGAGTGTAGTCCTGGTTATGGCCCAGGGGTGAATCTCTTCTTATCACATTGTGTGCACTGTGCAACCGACCCACTGAGTTAAGTGGGCTGGCTCCTCTGGCTACTACTGGAAGCTCTCCCTATGCTGCTTATGTTGGCTGCCTTTCTCATCTTTGACATCAACCTCTTGGCAGGGCCGCTCAATTCATACTTGGTGTATGCACAATTTGTTTCCTCAAGTTGGCCAGTCAGCACAATTGGGCCCATCAGAATTGACAGTACTGCAAGCAGTGTGATCGCACGTTTTCTGTATGTCCTCTTCTTTGGAATGTTCAACTTGCAATTCTTTTCATTCCTTCTCCCTCTATTCTGCATCTCCCCCGGTGCAGCCAACCTGGATCAGTTGGACATGATCCTGGTCAAGGCATTGACTCGTTTACTGCCTTTTATCATCATTCTGGCCATCATTGCTCTGCAGTGGTGCAATCAGTATGGCTATTGTGGAGTCCCCAAATGCTGGCAACATCTTTCTCAGCGCTTCAAGGCAGTCTGTTGGCTGTCTGGTCGAATGTCAGGTCAGTCTGCTGCCCACGGTTTGTCAGCATTCTTCATTCTCACCTACACCAGATTCCTGAGCTATGGAGGAGTGCTGTACAGCAGGAGCTTGCTTGAGCCCATCAACCCATCCAATGCCTCTGCCATTCCGGTTCTGGCACTGCAAGGAAATCACGGCTTCTTCGCAACCCCTAAACACATTATAATTGCTATTACGTTTTTGCTGCTAATCATATTCATGATCTTGCTCCCCACCTGCCTACTACTGGCCTACCCAGCACTGCCACAAGTGCAAGCAAAACTGCAACAGTCCAAATACAGAGTTCTGCAGCGTGTCTCTGGAATAAAGTGCCTGGACATCTTCTCAAGACCAAATATTCAGCATTTTGGTGATCTATTCCAAAGCAGCTACAAGGACGACTGTCGGTTCTTTGCTGGTCTGCTCCTCCTTGTGTGGATTGTGGTAGTGGTGGCGTGGAACGTCAGCAGGTCCCAGGAGGAGGGCTATGTGATAATGACTGCTCTCAGCCTTGCAGTTCTTGCACTTCACTCACTTCTTCATCCCCACCGAAGAGGTTGGATCAATGTGGTGGACTCCCTCATGTACACACATCTTGCAGCCACAAACATTCTGGCAGTCTACATCTACTCAAACCCGGACAACCGACGCTTCTTGGAGGGCTCCTGGACCACTCTCTACCTGTTTGCTCTCTTTGCTCCAGGAGCCCACCTGGTGCTCTATTTAGCCTATGTGCTGCACAAGAGATGGAGGAGGTCATTTAAAAGACAGCCATCTGCAACCACACCAGAAGTTGCTCTGGACACACACCTCCCCAATGAACATGTTGTGGTGGTGGATGCAAAGGATGAGGAGGATCCAGCGTAGGGAAGGGAGCAGCAAGAGATGGAGACATCCTTTGGAAGCATAGCTGATAAGAGTGAAAGGCATCAGGAACTGTGGTTCCAGGATAAATAGGCAAAGTGTGTTCCTTAGTTAGCACAGGCTGAGGAGTGTGTATGCATGAATAGTTAGCAAGTGACTGCCATGTGTGTATTAGCTGTCCACATGCATGACAAGGCTCATGCAACAAGTTTTGGGAGTTGTTAAAAGTGATGAATAATGTGTTACATGTGGTCAGCCTTGAGTGTGAGCTCAGGTCCGTGACTGACTGTTGACAGAGCTACAAGCTCAGGTATGCATGTGTGCTGCATATAGTGAAACCTGTCTAAGATGGTCACTGCAGTGCGTTAGGCAGCCACACCTCTCTTAAATAGTCACTCTGCCTGGCCCAAATACCACACCATTGCAGTCTACCTCTATAGAGCAACCACCTCTCTATAAAGGCCACTTATAGCTACACAGCCCATGCACAGGTGACTGCAATAGACAGGTTCCACTGTAACACTATCTGCTGTAGCATATTAAATTTAAACTGTTAACTGTCCAAACTAGTACTTTGGGTCACATGCAGCTGCTACCTAGCTCATTATTACTGCATACACACAAGAGTACACACCGTACGTCAAACAAGTACAAATTGTGTACTGTATACAATAACTGGACATGGCCCAATGCTTGGACAATACTCACATGACGGGACATTGCTATTATACCAAACACATTATATTATTAGTGTTATAATTATGTGTATGTGTATACACATGTATGGAATTCATTGCACCACTTTATGCATGCATGTGGTGGTCCAAGGCACACTGTCCCAAGTATTATACTCATTGTGCCATTAAAATGAACATTATAATACACTGCATCATGAATAACAAGTTTAAAGGGGCAGTAATTCAAATGTCAATTAAATCAAATTTGCTTAATATAACTGTGTAGTACGATGAAATGTATTGCAAGTGAGAGAAGCCAGAATACATGCATACCCCAAGCAGCTGCAGGCATATATAATTATGCATGTGATGAGATACGCTATAGTCAATTGTCACCAAACCACAGTTCGCTATTCCCGCTGCTCTTGTCAGCAATGTTCCCAAATGATGTCTCCATCTCTTGCTCCCTCTCTCTTGAAATTGCTGGGTCCTCCTCAGCCTTTGGATCCACCTCCACCACATGCTCAACATACGCACAATCATCACCTACAGCTGTGTCTGCAGCAGCTGCTGGTGGCTGTCTTGTACATGACCTCCTCCATCTCTTGTGCAGCACACAGACTAAATAGAGCACCAGGTAGGCACCTGGAGCAAAGAGAGCCATTTGTATACCACACATTAGGTACATGCAGTCAGCAGCACAGCATGCACTGCTATCTCAGCTTGCACTGTACATACAGTCACTGTAGCTATGTTGGGGACATTTACTAAAACCATAGATTCTCTGTATAGCTTTAGAAGCCTCCATTTTCAGATGACGTAATGGGGCGGCCCCGCAAGTCACGAAATCTAGAAATGTAGTTGAGGGACGGCTTGAGCGAGGGCCTGAGATTCTATGCTAAAACAGACAACAACTGATAAACACATTGGGAGACACAGGTAGTCAAGGTGTTGCTATGGTGTACATTACATAGGGCTGCTCCATCTGGCCGGCATAGCTAGCCAGCTGTGGTTATCATGGCCGTGCTGACAGGGAATTTGTACAAGGCATAAAGTGTTCTAGTGATATCCCTCATCATTTCCGAGGAAATTCCCACGAATGTGATGTGCACTCACACTTCCGCACCTGAGGGTCATAACACCATGGCCACACAGCTGGGCATCTCCCTGCATGCCTCCATTTTTCAGATGACGTAATGGGGCGGCTCCGCAAGTCGCGAAATCTAGAAATGTAGTTGAGGGCCAGGAGAGGTGAGGTGTGTCCGAGCCAATGGCGGGTTGTATACGCGAGGCCTTTCGTACGCTGACAAGAAGGAACAGACGAAACGTCAGAGATGGGACCTCGGACGATGTACCTGGAGAAAGCGAAGCCGTCTCATCAAGAGAGCTCGATAATCCTCCCCGATCCACCACAAGTGAGTTAGACCATCTGTAGGTTTCATACAGCTAGCTGGCTATAGACCGCACAGTCCCATTTTGTGTGTGTACATTCTGTTGTGCGGACTGTCCACGAGGGAAGGTTCGATACGTGGAACGGTGTTAGGAGAAGCACCATGGTCTGGTCTTCATGTTAGCTAGGTGTGTAGCTAGCTGTGTTGGTGTGGTTAGGGTCCCCAGCCTTAAGTGTTGTGACCTGTACATCTGTGGAGTGGCAACTTGGCCTCCTGTTGACGTTCATACACACACAGCTAGCTAAAGGTAAAGAGAGTGTCAGCTGTAGCTATGTGATATCACCACATGTACAAGGCAGTCTGTACCCAGGTGCACCCGTCTAGCACTGTTGTAGCTAGCAGCTTCTTCTGTGTGCTAACTCTGTGACATGGTGTGTGCACGTGTGTGTGTGTGTGTGTGTGTGTGTGTGTGTGTGTGTGTGTGTGTGTGTGTGTGTGTGTGTGTGTGTGTGTGTGTGTGTGTGTGTGTGTGTGTGTGTGCATGTGTGTGTGTCAATAG
>OZ025877.1:50000-295000 GCA_964019415.1 Ianthella basta | reverse complement strand
GTGTTGTTCACTGTTCAATGCAGTGTCTGAAGGGAGCCAACAAGAACTGGAAGAACCTGTTCCTCCTTCAGCCAAGGTATGACAGTGCCTGTAGATGTATCCACCCTTGGGTGGGTAGAGCATCTTTGGAAGTGCTACTTCCTGTCTGTGTGTGTTAGAATGACCTATCTAAGGCTACGTTTACACGACAACGCTGTCCCACATTAACGTTTCCTGCGGTTAACTAGTCTAGCTAGCTAGACCGTCCTAGCAAACGCCCAGGAGGCGTGGAAGGGAAAGGACTGTCTAGCAAACATAGCAATTAGTTCACACCTTGCACGTGACTTGTGACCAATGAGATGCTACTGCCCAGAAACTGGGGCAATAGTATTCATAGAGTGTGGTAAGCCGGCGATCGACGAGTACGGTTATCGGAGCGGAAGATGGCAGAGATGCCGGACCCTACCAGTGCCATTGTGCTTTCTTCATCGAGTTTGAAGCTTAGAATCTTCATCTACCATAGCTAGGCTGAACCGTCGATGTGCTACGTACTTTGCGGTTAGTCACGTGCAAGGTGTGAAGTAATTGCTATGTTTGCTAGACCGTCCTTTCCCCCTCCGCGCCTCCTGGGCGCTTGTTAGGACGGTCTAGCTGGCTAGACTAGCGGTTAACATCTGGTAAAATTAGTTTGCATTTACATGGCAACTTTACGTAACCAAATAATGTAATTCAGGGTATTTCCGGAAACAGGGTATTTCTGGAAACCTGAAACATCTGCGCTTGTCGGCCAAGCACTGCAAAATTAACACAGACTTTGCTTCGATTTTTTAACTTACTATCACCTCACCTTCTAGTACGAAGCTTTCAGGGGAACGAAATGCGCTACAAGACAGTTTCCGCCACCATTTTGTATGGCAAATCATTTACACTCAGATAATGACTTCGTCAGAAACTTTGTCCGCGTTGGTGGGAATGTTAGAATATTCCAGTGAGAGTGTCACTGTAGCTACCTTATCATCCTTGCAACATGTACAAGGGAGCAAACAGCAGCTAGATCGAGAAATTGATGGAGGTAGGGAGGTTGAAGTGTGGTAAGCCGGCGATCGACGAGTACGGTTATCGGGAGGTTGAAGTGAAGAAATATGGAGCTTTTTCAGCGTCCACATCACACGATGTGACTATAAAGTGAAGAAAGAGCAAAGTACCAGCCATATCGACAAGTTTAGAAGAAGAGGACACAGAGGGTACTGCTGCTAGGTGGTCCAGGATGTTAGGTTTGTGCCAACAGAGGAATTGCAGGGCCAGTGTTCTATTGTCAACGACTTCCTGCTACTGCGCTCCCTGTTAGTGAAATTTCTCTTAGGGAGGCACTCTCAGTTACAGGGCTGTCCCGTGGCTTTGCAGAGACATCTGCAGATCTTCTGCAAAAGTCCTCTGCTGCCTCCAACACTCGCAAAATGTTGAATTTCCGGAATTATCCGGAAGTATAGATTTTGGACTAAGTGAGAAAATGGAGCGTATTTCGTCGTTGACTGAGCAGCTCCCTCGAAATGTTGTGTGTCTTGAGACAACAGGTTGGGCCACATATGTTGCAAGTTTCAGAAAGTTTGGTACAATAGTTGTGGTGGTGCTACGTACAATTCCTGTGAAGTATTTCTGGAATTACCCCAGTTTACCTTAGTTGGTATAAATGGCTGTCAGAACTTTAAAAATGGCTGCCGGGGAGTGGCCTGCGTCATCGTTTGCTTGGCGCAGCTGTGAATCGAGTGTATTGTTGTGATAACACGTGTAAATCGAGTATATCGTTGTTGTAGCAGGTGTAAATCAACTGAGCCACTTGATCTACATTCACGATCATATTAGGATGACCCTTTTGTGTTGTGGTGATGATGACAGAGATGACGATGACACCACTGACCATGGAGAAGGCAGTGACAATACATAATCTATGCTGACCTTTGATTTGTTTCTAATGTACTGTCTAATGAAGTTCCCCCTACAACTTGCACCCTGGTAGAACGTATACCAGATAAATGTGGCTACCTTTTACATGGCTTTGTACATTTGCACACCTTCTTATATATAATCTATCCACTTCATCTGTGTTTGTTGTAGCCCCTCCGTGCCAAGCTTGGTTCGTACTACTCCAAGGGGTGTGTCCCAGACAACCCTCTGCTGGCCTCATCCAACATGCAGCATGTGAAGCTCAATTTGGTACAGCCAAAGCAAAGGAGGCCGATGGCAGGGAGGGCTGACGAGGCTGTGTCAGTGTGTCTTGCTAGGGGTGGAGCTGAGCAGGTGCCACTCTCCAAAGAACCAATCGAATATGCGAACGTCCTCACATTCTCGCCATCTCCTGTAATGAGCAGGAAGAGAGTTTTGATAGAAGGAGTGCCAGGCAGCGGCAAGAGCACTCTTGTCCAGCGAATGTGCCACGATTGGTCGGTCGGTGGATTTGCACATGACTATGAACTAGTCATCAAAGTGACTCTGAGGAGCCTCCCCAAGGACCGGGAGCTGAGCTTAGAGGATCTCATTTACACGACAGTTGGTGATAAGGCTGTCATTCAGAAAATCGTTCAGTTCATTTCCACCTACGATGGAACTGGTGTTCTCTTTGTCTTTGATGGGTACGACGAGATGTCAGAGGAAATGAGGCAGAAATCAATCATTAATGATATCTTGAATGGGCATCTCGCTCCATTGTCATCATTCGTGATAACAACTCGCCCCATCTCTGCTGAGAGCCTCTACTCCTGCGTAGACAGGAGAGTTGAAATCTGTGGTTTCGGAGATGAAGAAGTGAAGGACTATATCACAAAGTATTATGCATCCTTCAACCCAGCAGCAGGAAAGAAGCTCCTGTCAACCCTATCCACCCGCCCTAACATCAAAAGGCTCTGCTATGTACCTCTGCTGCTGACGATGATCTGTTTTCTAACAGCACATGGCGGTGACACTCAAGGGATCCCTCCCACAATGCACCAACTGTATGCGGACATCATCATCCACACAGTCAACTACAACCTAAAGCGAGTAGGGAAGAAAGAGCGTGCAGATAGTCTTGAGGACGTGATGAAACTGTGCCCGAGTTTTGATAAACTAGCTAATATAGCCTTGGATGGTATTGTAACGGACAATATTGTTTTTGGCAAGTTGAATTTTGAAGTAGATGATGCTCTCCTTGGGCTGATAAATTGCATTCAATCTCAGACTCGTTTCGGAACAACTACTCGCACGTGGCACTTCTTGCACCGGACCCTGCAGGAGTTCATGGCAGGCCTTGCCATGTCCAAGAAGCAACCAGAGGAGCAGGTTCTGTTTTGGAGTAAACATCTCAGCCTTAGATATGACAAGGAGGGACGTTTTGTCCTTGGTGACGATAACAGCAAGTCAATGTTTCTCTTTTATTGTGGAGAGAGTGGCCTCAGCAACCCAGACATCCAGAGCATGCTGCTCAACACCCTGGACACAGCAGTGAAGCCCACTATTAGTGTAGACACCCCGTTAGCAGAACTGTGTGAAGTAGTGTCGGAAAGTGGCAATGAGGAGTTTGCACATTCCATTTTATCTGTATGTGGCACCACAGTGGATATACCTGACCCCAACCTCCAAGGAGCTGTCTGGGTTGTGGCTCAGTACTGCAAACGGGTGGAAGGCGTGAGACTGAGCATTGGCAGGGGAGTGGTAGGCATCCCATTTTCTCAATTCTCTAACATTGCCTCTCAGTTGGAGTCAGTTTGCAGTCTTGCTGCAGTACATCTACACAGTGTAGACATTCGTACCCCTCCTGCCCCAGTTGGTAAGCTCCATAGCCCTAAACTGCATGAGCACATGTGTGCCCTTCATGGTACTGTGTAGACTTGATATAATGAGAGACATGGTGTGTACATAATCATGTAGGTTGTTCCTAATTGAGAATTATGTGTTGAAAGTGAACCTATCCCAGTTTGTGAATGTTGTATACATGGTCCCTTGGAACACTGAGGGGCAGTACGCATAGACTGCATTGTTTGTCTGAGTGCATGGTTTGACTCTTCTGTGTGTGTGGGTTGGATTTGCTTGCAGACGTTGAGAATGTGAAGCAGTTTCTACTCAAACAGAAGTGCCTAAAGAGCTTCACACTGACAGTCGGCATTCATACACAACACAGCAAGGTATAGCTGCCATGTTGATTGTTATATGTTACCTTGTTGTGATTGTCAATGTCAGGTTTGTTTATTGTCAGTGCATGTCCGTTTTGTGTACTCACCAGACAGGTGTGCATGCTTGTGGTGATGTAAGCAGCAGATGGGGTAGTTTAATTAGGTTGCTACTTCCACATCATTTCCTGTGTGTACTTGATCACTTGTTAACTCTTCATTCATTGACTGATTCAACAGTGGATTTCCTCTTGTTAATTGAGTGCTCATTGGAGTGGTCACACTGAATGCACATTGAAATCATTGTACACTGAATGTGCATCCTCCCAAACAACCTTGGGAGGTGGTTTTGATCTGAGCCCATTCCTTTGAACCAGTTCTGCAGAAATGTATATTTGTGAATTTGGACATTATTGGACGATTGTGAAATAATTATTTGAAACGCCTCTAGTGCCTAAGACACTATACACACATTGTATGTGAGGTTACTGGGTAGGTGAAGTGAACAAGTGTTTCCCTCATTTGGAAGACGATCAGAGGTTACTTTTAGACTGCATGCAGACGCTTGACTGGGGACTTGTCACCAACCATCCATCCGGCACTCCAGTAGTCTAGAAGTCATTTAAGAGCACACCGACAGAAAGAGGGGGCGAGTACCAGAAGATGTCATACTGTGTGTTGCCAAGAACGACACTTGACTATATAAGTGATACTTTGTGTAATGGTATGTTCCCTTGGGCTCGAAGCTTGTTAATGAAGCTTGGCTTGGCTGCAGGCCTTGGAAGTGGTCCTTGGCTGATCAGCACAGTTTGTGGGTATAGGAATCCTTGTAAACTTGATTGAAAGCAAGTGTCTTCTTAAGTGCCCAAAGTGCTTGCTAAACACTTGACCTCTGTGTATGTTGTGACACTGTGTATGTTGTGTATCTACTGATTGCTTAGGGTGAGGAGACACTCATCAGTCTGTGGAGAGATGTGATTTTGCACCACAAAGATTCGCTTGAAGTAGTAGCAATTGGTGGCAGCCTTCTTCCTGATATAATTTCCCTGGACCCTTTGGTGCCAGCCCTGGTTGTGTGCCAGAAAATGACTGTATTGAAGCTTGAAAGAGCTAGACTGTCTCATGAGAACATGTTGACATCATTGGAAGAGTTGCCGAAGTTACAGGAACTTGTACTAGAGAATGTGTCAGTGGAAGATATTGTGAGTGATAGATAGTGTCTGCCTCTTCCACTGGTTGAGGTATGCTTACATTGTAATTGTATTGTAATTGTGTGGTATTCATTGTAGTATAGTTGTGTTTTATAGTGTGCATTAAATGTATTATAGTTGTGTGGTGTACCTGTATTAATTGTAAGTCCCTTGCTGTGCTTTTATCTCTATAGGACAATAGTAAAGCTGTGCATGATTTTGACGTCAACCTCACCAAGCGAGTGCAGGACCACCCCAGTCTGAAGGCACTGACAATCAAAGGGTATTATCGTAATATGCCACTTGTCAAGGGAGCTGTTGCTGGGATGTCTAAGAGAGGCAGTGTGGAGAAGCTGGTTGTGGGACGTTATGATGGTAAGGAACCCCTTTGTAGGGTGAGCCTGAGTGAGTCCCCCACTTGTCAGTTGATAGTGTGTTTGTCCTGCTTGTGTGCGTGGTATGGTGGTACAGTGTGGTGTATGTCCTGTTTGCACACACTGTTGTCCAAGTGCCCCTATGTGTGTAGAATAGTGTGTATGCAGTAGACCCTAGGAGGATAGAGTGTAGAGACCGTGAGATAGTATAATTTGGACTAGTGTGTGTGTGTGTGTGTGTGTGTGTGCACGTGCGTGCGTGTGAGTGTTACATACAGGTGTATGTATCTGTACAGAGACCCAGTGGTGTACAGAGTCTCGTTAGATGTCATTTTGATGTGTTTGATAAAGTGTTTGTAGATTGTTACATGTGAGTGCTTTCATCTTTTGATGATGTTTACATGGATGTTTGCTAACAGTGTGTAGTGTTTGGTTGTAGCTGTTGCTGTTAATTGTATGCAGTGATATGGAACTGAGTGGTTTGATGTTTTAGGTGTACTTACACAATACATCCTCACTGATGAAATGGTCTCACAAGTTGCTCTTATGATGAAGACTGGATGTCTGAAGGTCTTGGAGATTGGAGAAATAACCTGTTCCCAGTGTATGAGTTTGTTGAAGGAACTCCCCCACTGCGCCTGCCTGCAAACATTAGGGATAACCTTGCCAAGGCCACGTCATGAGGTATGCTGCCCTGAGTTTCACAGTGTCCTGTTTTGTCTTTCCAGCTGTTTGTTTGTTGTTATGTTTGCTGTGTCACCTTTATTATGTCACATGACATGCATGTGACATCCTTTCTTAATGTTGTAGAGGCTCATTACTATGTCATAAATAACTTGAAATGGCGAATTCTTGAACAGTATATATGTAGCAGTCAATGAAGTGAATGATAACATTTCAGCCGTGGGGGCCAAAACTGTTATCATTGACTTCATCCTTTCCTTCTTCATACTGAACTGTTGATTCATTTGTTATTGACACTCTAGTCTCCACCTCTCTGGTACTGCCCACCATTGCAGGAGGCACCAGTTGGAAAGCCAGCTTCCTCCTGTACTGCAGCCCTCCTCAAGGCTGTGTCTCAGTGTGTATCCTTGGAGGAGGTAGTCCTAGAGAAGTGTCCATTTGGTATGTAAGTGTGTGAGGTTTATTGGCATGTGTGCACTGTGTAGGATTGCATGTACCAAAATTATCTAAACACACACACACACAACCTATTGATGACTATTGTCCTGTGTTCCTCTACAGATGGTATTGATGACGCAGTGGAAAAGTTTGCCAAACACTTAAAGGATAGCAAATTGACGAAATTGAGGATGGCGCAATGTTATGAGCTGTCCCCCCTTCATATTGCGACCCTGTGCAGAGGCCTACACTGGAGTAGGTCACTGGAGGAGCTTCACATTGATTGTTACTCTTCACAAGGCAACGTGAGTCTTCTTGTCTTCCTTGAAATTGCTACTACAGTACTTTTGTCTAGTGCGTGTGCAGTTTGTGTGAAGATTAATGCATTGTGTTGTAAGTGGTAGTTATGGCACCCCCAAGTGTGCATTGGTGTCATTGTTGGAGTCATGGTATAATAACAGAAATGGACAACAAGCACTATTGATTCCTGCCTTTAGAGGCACTTCTTGGGATCTGCCATTTTGTTTGTGTATGTTAAGATACTGAAGGTATGCTGAGACACCAGGCCGGCTGCAAGAAGTGGAGAGAAAGCAAGCCTTCATATTCATTAGCCGCATAGTTTGTTCATTCTCTGATTCATTTCTTGCCTGCCTCCTGAGACATTTCTTGGTTGGTTGTTGGCTCGCCAGCTGCAGGTTGCCAAAACCTCAGTAGCTACTGTGTATACATGTACATAGCTGTCCTGATGTTCTCTGTATCTGGTTATATACATTTTAAAAGGTGTGTTTCTACACTGTAGATACTGTGTGTGTGAGTGCGTGCGTACGTGCATGTGTGTCTGCAGTGTACACGCTTGTACATAGCTACTGTAATTTAGAGACTAGCTACCACCAACCAACCCTAGCACATGCTGTTCCCATCCCTGCGCCATGCAGTCACATGCACCTATGACAACATCTATGCTCACAAACATGTATTCACTCTTCACTGGTGCATGGGGTATGTGCACTATGTTGACACTTGTTTGATGTGTTTTGTTGTGGAGGTTAGACTCCAAGGTGTGAAGCTGTATCCTCTGAAACCAGCATTACTAAAACATGGAATATGGAATAGTGCAACGACAGAATATCATTAAAATGGCCGACCACTTGTACACTAACAACTGTCACTGACGTAAGTTATCAGAGCACATTCCTCTGTGTGCTACAGTCCCTGGATCCTTAGGAATGTCTGTGCTGTGTACTTGTGTTGATTCATCACTTTGCCACTCCCAAAACAGGTTGTGGTCACATTGTTACAGTGGACCCTTAGGGTGGTAATTGTACAGCTTGTGGTGAAGCAAGTGTGCAGTGACAAAGTAATTGCACACTTGAAGCCTTTGATCCTCCCCCTACCCATGCAACAATGCACACAAGCACATTGATGGCACAGTTCCAGTCTCTTCATGAAGTGGTGCAGTGAAAGTTGATTTAATTCTCCTCTTGTGATGTTGTGTTTGCAGGATGTGTCAGACCCTGACACACTGCAAGCAGTTGAGGTAGCAGTGAGAGAGAACACGTCTCTGAAGAGTATGGGGATTTGGGGCCCTAGAGTGACATGGACCAATGTTGCCGAGGCCATCCTGAAAGGAGCTACAAAGAATGCAACACTTCGGGAATTGCATCTACAAGTACCAGATGAACCACTCCCTCCCCAGCAGCTTATTGATGACTTAAGAAGATCCAACTCTAAGCTACAGCTAACTGTAGAGGCAGGTGAGTCACCATTACTTGTCATAGCCCATAGCAGTGGGAGTGACTTTGTATGTGTTGAGGTCCTGTATGGTACACCTCATGGGACTAAGTAAGGCTGGCTGGGTATTTTGTGGAATTGCATTTCATCCATTTAATTATGTTACAGTGCACATGGTTTGTAATCAATGGCTTCATCTGTCACTGTTCTTTTTAGTTGCAGGGGACTACCGACCTAACTATTTGTGAAGTTCCAGCTGCAAGGTAAGCAGAGCATACTGTATATCATTTCTATCTTTGTTGTGTCCTTGCATGTGTGTGTGTGTGTGTGTGTGTGTGTGTGTGTGTGTGTGTGTGTGTGTGTGTGTGTGTGTGTGTGTGTGTGTGTGTGTGTGTGTGTGTGTGTGTGTGTGTGTGTGTGTGTGTGTGTGTGTGTGTGTGTGTGTGCGTGCGTGCACGTGTGTGTGCGTGTGCGCGCGCGCATGGTGTGTGTGTGCATGTGTGCGTGCGTGTGTGCGTGTGCGCGCGCGCGTGTGGTGTGTGTGCGTGTGTGCGTGTGGTATGTGTGTGTGTGTGCGTGTGCGTGCGTGCGTGTATGTGTGTGTGTGTGTTGTGTGCGTGTGCGCGCGCGCGTGGTGTGTGTGCGTGTGTGTGTGTGTGTGTGCGTGTGTGGTGTGTGTTGTGTGTGTGTATGTGCGTGCGTGCGTGTGTGTGTTGTGTGTGTGTGCGTGCGTGCATGCGTGTGTGTGTGTGTATATGTGTGTGTGTGTGCGTGTGTGGTGTGTGTGCGTGTGTGTGGTGTGTGTGGGTGTGTGTGCGTGCGTGCATGCGTGCATGCGTGTGTGCATTTCTTGTGTGTGTTTGCGTGTGTGCATGTGTGCATCCACATGTGTGCGTGTGTGTGTGTGTGTTTGCGTGTGTGCATGCGTGCATGTGTGTGTGTGCACAAGTGTGTGTGTGTGTTGTGTGTGTGTGTGTGCGTGCGTGTGTGTGTGTGTGTGTGTGTTGTGTGTGTGCGTGCATGTGCGCGCGCGCGCACGCGCGCGTGTGTGTGTGTGTGTGTGTGTGTGTGTGTGTGTGTGTGTGTGTGTGCATTTCTTGTGTGTTTGCGTGTGTGCATGTGTACATGCACATGTGTGTGCGTGTGTGTGTGTTTGCGTGTGTGCATGCATGCGTGTGTGTGTGGACAAGTGTGTGTGTGTGTGTGTGTGTGTGTGTGTGTGTGTGTGTGTGTGTGTGTTGGTGTCTAACAGGTGGTGCAGTGTAGTGTGTTAGTGATGTGTGTGTAATACCTCATCCCTGCAGTGTGCCACCATTGTCATGCAATCAACACTCAAAGGTCATTGTTTATTAGTCCAGAGTACATTGTAAACCACTTTTGGTAATTTCAGCTGTATTCCTCTAATATCGCATGTGACTGATAACAGTGGTGCTAAGTCTACATTGTAAATTTTGTTTCTGGTACATTTAATCTATTATTTTTAGCTGATTTGTTGCTCAGACAAAGTCTGTGCTGTACGTATTATCGTGATTATCAGACGAGAGTGGGTATGGGTACGTGTATGTGCACGCACAGCACAGTTAATTTTAATTTACTCAATGCCACATTAATTTACATACCAAGGCACGGGCAACTATAGCTTCACAGCTGGAGGCCATGCAGCCCTTCTCAACTGTTCCAGTCCATGCAACGTGCAGTAATGTTTTAACAACTACATAGTGCATGCATATGGCCCAAACTGATCGAACCCAGTTATATTCTGTAGCTGCAACCGTTTAATTGATGTCAGCCCCCATAATCTGGTCCCACACTATGTATGCAGATACGTACATGCACTACACACATGTACTAGTTAGCGGAAGAGTGACCCATATGATTGGGGTGACCTTTGACCTCTGGTCTGACTATGTAGGGCAGCACTCATTGTGTTAAGGTTAACATTAGTCAAAATTAAACTTGTTAATGTCACCTTCATGCACCCATTATAGGCAACTAATAAACTCAAAAGTGAGCAGTGCTATATTGCTGTCAAAAGCACTATGTTCCCCACTTACGGCATGCAGGTCTAATGCTGCCAATTATATTGGTCTGTATGTAGAAGCCTTTGCATCGGGTTGCTTAGTCTATGATTGACAGCTCACTGGAGCATCAAGGATACCAGCACCATCAGAAACTGTCACATAGTCACATGAATTATAATTATTATATTACACTTAATTGCTTAATATATGCATGCACATGTTCCCAGGAAGCTTAAGTTACACAACTGTACCACTAAACGGGAAGCCATTTTGCACTATTAATTACACAATTTATACACTTAATACAGACACACTTACAGAATGGTATGCAATGCATGCAATAAATACAGTGCAAGTTATAATAGTAATATTATGCATGACATTAAACATTATATTATACATGTATGTACAATGCAAATAATACAGTGTGAGAGTGTTTTAACTTCAATGCACACACATACTGTACATTCACATGACATTGTACAATACACCGCCTGTACATGTGTGTGTAGTGCACAAAGGGGACGAAAGAGAAGCACACTTGTTGACATAGTTGCTATCTTCTGATCCGTTTCCTTTATCAGCTGCAAATCGGTATCTTAGCCATTACACTTAAAAGTGTACACAACCAGCTCTAGTGCAATCTCACTGTTACAAGTACTGTTTTGCAGTGTCGTTCCATGGTAGGACAGACAACACAGACATACAGTAGCAAAGGCCTACAATGATTGACAGCACTGAATGTCCAAGCGTTGTCGTGTTGTTCGTTTCTTCATCATCTCTTGTGCACTTGCACTTGTTTGCATGGCATCAGTACATCACCATATTTATATGCATATTTATATGTAAAACAGTTCACTGTTCAAGTACAGCACTACATCATAGCAACTTGTGCCACTACCTGCATGTACACATATGGATGGTTGCAGCATGGACACATGCATCCCCATACAGTTGTACTCCATACACTGTGCACATGCATGCATAATTATTATATGTACCATATGTACAGTCAGCATATATAATTACAGTTGCTCCAATACATATGGTGACATACATGTACAGGGAGTGTGTGTTAAAACAGTATGTACAAGACATAGAGTGTTCTGTTGATATCTCTCATCACTTCTGTGGTTCCAGGAATGTGGCAAGCACCCACCCTTCCTCCAGATCTGGGACGGAGGGGAGGAGAGGGGAGGGGAAGGGAGGGATAGGAAGGGAGGGGAGGAGAGGGGAGAGGGATATTAAGAGCAGAGTTTGAGTGAACTCATATAGTGGCAGCTACTGTAGGGTATACAATACAGTGGCAGCTACTGTAGGGCATACAATACAGTGGCAGCTACTGTAGGGCATACAATACAGTGGCGGCTACTGTAGGGCATACAATACAGTGCCAGCTACTGTAGGGCATACAATACAGTGGCAGCTACTGTAGGGCATACAATACAGTGGCAGCTACTGTAGGGCATACAATACAGTGGCAGCTACTGTAGGGCATACAATACAGTGGCAGCTACTGTAGGGCATACAATACAGTGGCGGCTACTGTAGGGCATACAATACAGTGGCGGCTACTGTAGGGCATACAATACAGTGGCGGCTACTGTAGGGCATACAATACAGTGGCAGCTACTGTAGGGCATACAATACAGTGGCGGCTACTGTAGGGCATACAATACAGTGGCGGCTACTGTAGGGCATACAATACAGTGGCGGCTACTGTAGGGCATACAATACAGTGGCAGCTACTGTAGGGCATACAATACAGTGGCAGCTACTGTAGGGCATACAATACAGTGGCAGCTACTGTAGGGCATACAATACAGTGGCGGCTACTGTAGGGCATACAATACAGTGGCGGCTACTGTAGGGCATACAATACAGTGGCGGCTACTGTAGGGCATACAATACAGTGGCAGCTACTGTAGGGCATACAATACAGTGGCAGCTACTGTAGGGCATACAATACAGTGGCAGCTACTGTAGGGCATACAATACAGTGGCAGCTACTGTAGGGCATACAATACAGTGGCAGCTACTGTAGGGCATACAATACAGTGGCAGCTACCGTAGGGCATACAATACAGTGGCAGCTACTGTAGGGCATACAATACAGTGGCAGCTACTGTAGGACATACAATACAGTGCCAGCTACTGTAGGGCATACAATACAGTGGCGGCTACTGTAGGGCATACAATACAGTGGCGGCTACTGTAGGGTATACAATACAGTGGCGGCTACTGTAGGGCATGCAATACAGTGGCAGCTACTGTAGGACATACAATACAGTGCCAGCTACTGTAGGGCATACAATACAGTGGCAGCTACCGTAGGGTATACAATACAGTGGCAGCTACTGTAGGGCATACAATACAGTGGCAGCTACTGTAGGGTATACAATACAGTGGCGGCTACCGTAGGGCATGCAATACAGTGCCAGCTACCGTAGGGCATACAATACAGTGGCGGCTACTGTAGGGCATACAATACAGTGGCAGCTACTGTAGGGCATACAATACAGTGTCAGCTACTGTAGGGCATACAATACAGTGGCGGCTACCGTAGGGCATGCAATACAGTGCCAGCTACTGTAGGGCATACAATACAGTGTCAGCTACTGTAGGGCATACAATACAGTGGCGGCTACTGTAGGGCATACAATACAGTGGCAGCTACCGTAGGGCATACAATACAGTGGCAGCTACTGTAGGGCATACAATACAGTGTCAGCTACTGTAGGGTATACAATACAGTGGCGGCTACTGTAGGGCATGCAATACAGTGCCAGCTACCGTAGGGCATACAATACAGTGGCGGCTACTGTAGGGCATACAATACAGTGGCAGCTACCGTAGGGCATACAATACAGTGGCAGCTACTGTAGGGCATACAATACAGTGGCAGCTACTGTAGGGCATACAATACAGTGGCGGCTACCGTAGGGCATACAATACAGTGCCAGCTACTGTAGGGCATGAAATACAGTGGCAGCTACTGTAGGGCATACAATACAGTGGCAGCTACTGTAGGGCATACAATACAGTGGCAGCTACTGTAGGGCATACAATACAGTGCCAGCTACTGTAGGGCATACAATACAGTGGCGGCTACCGTAGGGCATACAATACAGTGGCAGCTACTGTAGGGCATACAATACAGTGGTTGCTACTGTAGGGCATACAATACAGTGCCAGCTACCGTAGGGCATACAATACAGTGGCAGATACCGTAGGGCATACAATACAGTGGCAGCTACTGTAGGGCATACAATACAGTGGCAGCTACTGTAGGGCATACAATACAGTGGCAGCTACTGTAGGGCATACAATACAGTGGCAGCTACAGTAGGGCATACAATAAAGTGGCAGCTACTGTAGGGCATACAATACAGTGGTTGCTACTGTAGGGCATACAATACAGTGACAGCTACTGTAGGGCATACAATACAGTGGCGGCTACTGTAGGGCATACAATACAGTGCCAGCTACCGTAGGGCATACAATACAGTGGCAGCTACTGTAGGGCATACAATACAGTGGCAGCTACTGTAGGGCATACAATACAGTGGCAGCTACTGTAGGGCATACAATACAGTGCCAGCTACTGTAGGGCATACAATACAGTGGTAGCTACTGTAGGGCATACAATACAGTGGCAGTTACTGTAGGGCATACAATACAGTGGCAGCTACTGTAGGGCATACAATACAGTGGTTGCTACTGTAGGGCATACAATACAGTGACAGCTACTGTAGGGCATACAATACAGTGGCGGCTACTGTAGGGCATACAATACAGTGGTAGCTACTGTAGGGCATACAATACAGTGGCAGTTACTGTAGGGCAAACAATACAGTGGTAGCTACTGTAGGGCATACAATACAGTGGCAGCTACTGTAGGGCATACAATACAGTGGTAGTTACTGTAGGGCATACAATACAGTGGCAGTTACTGTAGGGCATACAATACAGTGGCAGTTACTGTAGGGCAAACAATACAGTGGTAGCTACTGTAGGGCATACAATACAGTGGTAGCTACTGTAGGGCATACAATACAGTGGCAGCTACTGTAGGGCATACAATACAGTGGCAGTTACTGTAGGGCATACAATACAGTGGTAGCTACTGTAGGGCATACAATACAGTGGCAGTTACTGTAGGGCAAACAATACAGTGGTAGCTACTGTAGGGCATACAATACAGTGCCAGCTACTGTAGGGCATACAATACAGTGGTAGCTACTGTTGGGCATACAATACAGTGGCAGTTACTGTAGGGCATACAATACAGTGGCGGCTACTGTAGGGTATGCAATACAGTGGCAGCTACTGTAGGGCATACAATGCAGTGGCAGCTACTGTAGGGCATGCAATACAGTGGCAGCTACTGTAGGGCATACAATACAGTGGCAGCTACTGTAGGGCATACAATACAGTGGAAGCTACTGTAGGGCATACAATACAGTGCCAGCTACTGTAGGGCATACAATACAGTGGTAGCTACCGTAGGGCATACAATACAGTGCCAGCTACTGTAGGGCATACATACAGTGGCAGTTACTGTAGGGCATACAATACAGTGGCAGCTACTGTAGGGCATACAATACAGTGGCAGCTACTGTAGGGCATACAATACAGTGGCAGCTACCGTAGGGCAAACAATACAGTGGCAGCTACCGTAGGGCATACAATACAGTGGCGGCTACTGTAGGGCATAGAATACAGTGCCAGCTACTGTAGGGCATACAATACAGTGGCAGCTACTGTAGGGCATACAATACAGTGCCAGCTACTGTAGGGCATACAATACAGTGGCAGCTACCGTAGGGCATACAATACAGTGGCAGCTGCCGTAGGGCATACAATACAGTGGCATACAATACAGTGGCGGCTACCGTAGGGCATACAATACAGTGGCAGCTACCGTAGGGCATACAATACAGTGGCAGCTACTGTAGGGCATACAATACAGTGCCAGCTACTGTAGGGCATACAATACAGTGGCGGCTACTGTAGGGCATGCAATACAGTGGCAGCTACTGTAGGGCATGCAATACAGTGCCAGCTACTGTAGGGCATACAATACAGTGCCAGCTACTGTAGGGCATACAATACAGTGGCAGCTACTGTAGGGCATGCAATACAGTGGCAGCTACCGTAGGGCATACAATACAGTGGCAGCTACTGTAGGGCATACAATACAGTGCCAGCTACTGCAGGGCATACAATACAGTGGCAGCTACGGTAAGGCATGCAATACAGTGGCAGCTACCGTAGGGCATACAATACAGTGGCAGCTACTGTAGGGCATACAATACAGTGACAGCTACCGTAGGGCATACAATACAGTGCCAGCTACCGTAGGGCATACAATACAGTGCCAGCTACCGTAGGGCATACAATACAGTGCCAGCTACTGTAGGTCATACAATACAGTGGCAGCTACTGTAGGGCATACAATACAGTGCCAGCTACTGTAGGGCATACAATACAGTGGCAGCTACTGTAGGGCATACAATACAGTGGTAGCTACTGTAGGGCATACAATACAGTGGCAGCTACCGTAGGGCATACAATACAGTGTCAGCCAGGGCATACAATACAGTGGCAGCTACTGTAGGGCATACAATACAGTGGCAGCTACTGTAGGGCATACAATACAGTGGCAGCTACTGTAGGGCATACAATACAGTGGCAGCTACTGTAGGGCATACAATACAGTGGCAGCTACTGTAGGGCATACAATACAGTGGCAGCTACTGTAGGGCATACAATACAGTGGCAGCTACTGTAGGGCATACAATACAGTGGCAGCTACCGTAGGGCATACAATACAGTGGCAGCTACTGTAGGGCATACAATACAGTGGCAGCTACTGTAGGGCATACAATACAGTGCCAGCTACTGTAGGGCATACAATACAGTGTCAGCCAGGGCATACAATACAGTGGCAGCTACTGTAGGGCATACAATACAGTGGCAGCTACTGTAGGGCATACAATACAGTGGCAGCTACTGTAGGGCATACAATACAGTGGCAGCTACTGTAGGGCATGCAATACAGTGGCAGCTACTGTAGGGCATACAATACAGTGGCAGCTACTGTAGGGCATACAATACGGTGGCAGCTACTGTAGGGCATACAATACAGTGGCAGCTACTGTAGGGCATGCAATACAGTGGCAGCTACTGTAGGGCATACAATACAGTGGCAGCTACTGTAGGGCATACAATACAGTGGCAGCTACTGTTGGGCATACAATGCAGTGCCAGCTACTGTAGGGTATACAATACAGTGGCAGCTACTGTAGGGCATACAATACAGTGGCAGCTACTGTAGGGCATACAATACAGTGCCAGCTACTGTAGGGCATACAATACAGTGCCAGCTACTGTAGGGCATACAATACAGTGGCAGCTACTGTAGGGCATACAATACAGTGGCAGCTACTGTAGGGCATACAATACAGTGGCAGCTACTGTAGGGCATACAATACAGTGGCAGCTACTGTAGGGCATGCAATACAGTGGCAGCTACTGTAGGGCATACAATACAGTGGCAGCTACTGTAGGGCATACAATACAGTGGCAGCTACTGTAGGGCATACAATACAGTGGCAGCTACTGTAGGGTATACAATACAGTGGCAGCTACTGTTGGGCATACAATGCAGTGGCAGCTACTGTTGGGCATACAATGCAGTGCCAGCTACTGTAGGGTATACAATACAGTGGCAGCTACTGTAGGGCATACAATACAGTGGCAGCTACTCTAGGGTATACAATACAGTGGCAGCTACTGTAGGGCATACAATACAGTGGCAGCTACTGTAGGGCATACAATACAGTGGCAGCTACTGTAGGGCATGCAATACAGTGGCAGCTACTGTAGGGCATGCAATACAGTGGCAGCTACCGTAGGGCATACAATACAGTGTCAGCTACTGTAGGGCATGCAATACAGTGGCAGCTACTGTAGGGCATGCAATACAGTGGCAGCTACCGTAGGGCATACAATACAGTGTCAGCTACTGTAGGGCATACAATACAGTGGCAGCTACTGTAGGGCATACAATACAGTGGCAGCTACTGTAGGGCATACAATACAGTGGCAGCTACTGTAGGGCATGCAATACAGTGGCAGCTACCGTAGGGCATACAATACAGTGTCAGCTACTGTAGGGCATACAATACAGTGGCAGCTACAGTAGGGCATACAATACAGTGGCAGCTACTGTAGGGCATACAATACAGTGGCAGCTACTGTAGGGCATGCAATACAGTGGCAGCTACTGTAGGGCATACAATACAGTGGCAGCTACCGTAGGGCATACAATACAGTGTCAGCTACCGTAGGGCATACAATACAGTGTCAGCTACTGTAGGGCATACAATGCAGTGCCAGCTACTGTAGGGCATGCAATACAGTGGCAGCTACTGTAGGGCATACAATACAGTGGCAGCTACCGTAGGGCATACAATACAGTGTCAGCTACTGTAGGGCATACAATACAGTGGCAGCTACTGTAGGGCATACAATACAGTGGCAGCTACTGTAGGGCATACAATGCAGTGGCAGCTACTGTAGGGCATACAATACAGTGGCAGCTACTGTAGGGCATACAATGCAGTGGGCAGCTACCTTAGGGCATACAATACAGTGTCAGCTACTGTAGGGCATACAATGCAGTGGGCAGCTACCTTAGGGCATACAATACAGTGTCAGCTACTGTAGGGCATACAATGCAGTGGCAGCTACTGTAGGGCATACAATACAGTGGCAGCTACTGTAGGGCATACAATACAGTGGCAGCTACTGTAGGGCATACAATACAGTGGGCAGCTACTGTAGGGCATACAATGCAGTGGGCAGCTACTGTAGGGCATACAATACAGTGGCAGCTACTGTAGGGCATACAATACAGTGGCAGCTACTGTAGGGCATACAATACAGTGGCAGCTACTGTAGGGCATACAATACAGTGGCAGCTACTGTAGGGCATACAATACAGTGGGCAGCTACTGTAGGGCATACAATACAGTGGGCAGCTACTGTAGGGCATACAATACAGTGGCAGCTACTGTAGGGCATACAATACAGTGGCAGCTACTGTAGGGCATACAATGCAGTGGGCAGCTACCTTAGGGCATACAATACAGTGTCAGCTACTGTAGGGCATACAATGCAGTGGGCAGCTACCTTAGGGCATACAATACAGTGTCAGCTACTGTAGGGCATACAATGCAGTGGCAGCTACTGTAGGGCATACAATACAGTGTCAGCTACCGTAGGGCATACAATGCAGTGGCAGCTACTGTAGGGCATACAATGCAGTGGGCAGCTACCTTAGGGCATACAATACAGTGGCAGCTACTGTAGGGCATACAATGCAGTGGGCAGCTACCTTAGGGCATACAATACAGTGTCAGCTACTGTAGGGCATACAATACAGTGGCAGCTACTGTAGGGCATACAATACAGTGCCAGCTACCGTAGGGCATACAATACAGTGGCAGCTACTGTAGGGCATACAATACAGTGGGCAGCTACCGTAGGGCATACAATACAGTGGCAGCTACTGTAGGGCATACAATACAGTGGCAGCTACCGTAGGGCATACAATACAGTGTCAGCTACTGTAGGGCATACAATACAGTGGGCAGCTACCGTAGGGCATACAATACAGTGGCAGCTACCGTAGGGCATACAATACAGTGCCAGCTACCGTAGGGCATACAATACAGTGGCAGCTACTGTAGGGCATACAATACAGTGGCAGCTACTGTAGGGAATACAATACAGTGGCAGCTACCGTAGGGCATACAATACAGTGGCAGCTACTGTAGGGCATACAATACAGTGCCAGCTACTGTAGGGCATACAATACAGTGGCAGCTACTGTAGGGCATACAATACAGTGGCAGCTACTGTAGGGCATACAATACAGTGCCAGCTATTGTAGGGCATACAATACAGTGGCAGCTACTGTAGGGCATACAATACAGTGGCAGCTACTGTAGGGCATACAATACAGTGCCAGCTACTGTAGGGCATACAATACAGTGCCAGCTACTGTAGGGCATACAATACAGTGGCAGCTACTGTAGGGCATACAATACAGTGGCAGCTACTGTAGGGCATAGAATACAGTGGCGGCTACTGTAGGGCATACAATACAGTGGCAGCTACTGTAGGGCATACAATGCAGTGTCAGCTACTGTAGGGCATACAAGAGCACACACAGCTCCAAACAGCTTTAGACCTGTCACTTACAGTAGCCCAGCTTAGTGTGGCACTGTGACTCCACAAGTGACACTTGTCATGACACAGCACAGACTGCAGCTCACACACTAGTGAGCAGTGCAGTGCATTAGGAATGGAACTCAGTCAAAGGGGCCATTTTGTTAGTTCACCGACTGCAGCAGTGTACAACTGGCAGTCGTGTGTGTGTGTGTGTGTGTGTGTGTGTGTGTGTGTGTGTGTGTGTGTGTGTGTGTGTGTGTGTGTGTGTGTGTGTGTGTGTGTGCGTGCATGGTTGAATGTGTACAGAACTGTTCACACTGAATGAACCAATCCAATGTCAGTTATAATGCTATAATCTGGTTATGGGAATGTCATACCTCTGTTGTCATTCAGCAATACTTTTGCCTATGGAGAATACACCTCGAGTATGATTGTGTCACACTTGAAGAATGCTCACGTTCAAGGCTAATTCACTGTGACTGCTATAAGCCATTTACATCATTATTTGTATGTGAATGTACGTGTCACTGGGGAAGAAATGGATTAATTAAACCACTTTCGACCCACTTTACTCTAGTGCAAACAAGCCCTATTGTGTCCAGCATGTTTGTGTGTTTCATACAATGTGTGTGTGAAGTAGATGATTTCATAACCATTCAGACAAGTACAGCAGTATAGGCACACATGTGCAATGCAATGACAAAATAAAAGTGAGGAACTATTTAGATAAGATTCAGTAAGGTTCAGTGAAGTAGATGATTACATGTGTGCATGTGAAGTGAAATGTGTATAGGTCTCTATACGCCTCCATGATAAGTGAACAGACAGTGCGGGGGCTACACAGACTTGTACCGATCGCGTGCAACAATTTTCTGAAACCTGCCTTCCAGACCACTGATCAAAGCACGCAACCAGTCAATGATTCCAGTCGCCTGCCTTCACCACATACCCTACATCTCCTGTACACCGTCCACCAACAGAGCTGGGTATACTAAAGGTCTTGCCAAAATGATGTCGAGGTCAATAATTGATTACCGATAACTGATTGCACCCGTCCGGTCGGGACAACTAATCCAAAAGTACAGTAAACACATGGTGTGTGTGTCTGCATGTCAAAGTGTGTTTGTGTGCGGCACTCTTGTGTCAACTGACTCACTTTTAACTTGGTCTTTGGAAGATGACTCCTCTAGTCAAGGGCTGTTGTTCATATGGAGGAGTGTTGTCAGGATAGAACCATATGACTAGTCACTGTAAGAGGGAAGGGAAGAGAACCATCCTTACTGCCATATTCAATGACAGTCAGACTGCCAGTCCCACAATGTGTACTGTGTAGTACTAGAAGGCACACAGTGTGTGAGGGGTAGGAATGTATGCATACACACACACGCACACGCACACGCACACACACACACACACACACACACACACACACACACACAAGTACAGCACACAAGATGAAGCAATACATACATGAGATGATGCAACAAGTATACAAGATGAAGCAATACATGCATGAGATGAAGCAACAGCCTTCACACTAGTCCCACCTTGCTCATCTCTTTGGAGAGTGCCATCATTGTCTCTCGCACCTCCCCCACCTTCATCAGACTCTGCATGGCCTTCATCACATCACTACTCTTCTCCATTGCACCAGCCATACGGACAGTGGCTGTGTGGGGGGTGGTAAGTCAAGGACACATGGGCTGCAATATGGCTGACACAACAACTGACAATAATGTATTGCTAGTATACAGTTCATGAGCAGGTGGTTGTGGGACAGCAGGTTCAGTCAATCCCAATGATGGTCTCTCTCATCAGTTACATTAAGAATTTCTAAACACAGCACTGATAGCTACTGGGTGTCTTGGTGGAGAGACAAGCAGTAGGTGGTACAGAGGGGTAAGCATAGTATAGTATCTGTGGTGTAAAGGTAGCCAGAAGATAACATTTTATGAGTTCTTGATTACAGGAATGGTTATTGCGTGTGTGGAGGATGCCCCTACCATTGATTAGCTAGCTAGTCTCTGAGTCTCTGGAACTCTTCGCTCCTGCCTCATCTGTGACTTCCATACTTTGAGCTAGACACAGCCAACGAGGGGAGGAGACACGTAGCTAGGGGTAACACATGGCTATACCCACATCCTTCTACAGCGCCATCATTTGCTCCAACTGCACAGAGGGGCTTGCGTGAGGAGGGCCACAGCTAGCTAGGCATCCCTGCAGTTCCTCCATTTTTCAGAATGACGTCATGGGGCGGATCCCTTGAGTCGCAAAATTTAAAAATGTAGTCGAAGGAGGGCTGAGTGTGCGTCCGAGCAGATGGCGAGTTGTCTACGCAAGGCCTTTCGTGCGCTGACAAGAAGGAACCGACGACGAGTAGGAGATGGGACCTCGGACGATGTACCTGAAGAAAGCGAGGCCCTCTCATCACGAGAGCTCAACGATTCTCCACCATCTACCACAAGTGAGTTAGACCATCTGTAGGTTTCACACAGCTAGCTGGCTATAGGCCGCACAGTCCCATTTTGTGTGTGTACATTCTATTGTGCGGACTGTCCACGCGGGAAGGTTCGATACGTGGAACCGTGTTAGGAGAAGCACCATGGTCTGGTCTTCATGTTAGCTAGGTGTGTAGCTAGCTGTGTTGGTGTGGTTAGGGTCCCCAGCCTTAAGTGTTGTGACCTGTACATCTGTGGAGTGGCAACTTGGCCTCCTGTTGACATTCATACACACACAGCTAGCTAAAGGTAAAGACCACCAAATGTGTCCATTGTAGTGGCTGAACCAGGGAGAGCCTCATGACACAGTGTGTGGTGAGGTATGTGTGTAGGCATAGGGTTAGGCATGCTGTGTGACATGTGATGTGAGGTAATGTCACTGACCACAGTGCAGGTACCTTTTGAGTAGCCCTGCGTAGCCAGACCGCCATTTTGTATGGAGGGCGTAGTCTACAAAATGGTGGCCTGGCTACGTGAGACTACCTTTAGAGTTCCAAGTGAGTTGTTCCATCATGTGCCGTGACATGGACCACTGTGCAGACATGTCTGCCTATTGATTCCTTTGGTTTGTATTCTTGTTGAGTAGTGAGATCAAAGTGGCAATGTGTGAGCTGTCCCTTACAACCCATCCATGTGTGTTTGAACACTTTATTATTCTGTAATAGTAAGTACAAGTGCAATGGTGTTTACTGTTCACCTACTTCACTTTGTGTTGTTCACTGTTCAATGCAGTGTCTGAAGGGAGTCAACAAGAACCACAGGGCAGAGCACAATCAGATCAACATGGAGTGAGTCCCAGCAGTGTGAGGGCCCTCACAGCCCTCCCCTCAGGTGAGTGTGTACAAATGTAAGGATGTTTACTGGTTCTAAAAATGTTGTGACCCACATTAGCTACGTAGCTACAGCTACAGATATGGTGCATTGATTTAGTCATTGTGTGCCTTATGTGTTTGTGCAGGTAAAGCATCTCGATATGAGGAGGGAAGTGATGCTTCCAGCAGCAAAGACCATGTCCTACATCAGTCTGTTCAGTGTGAGTGGGCATGGATTGATGAGTGCTTGATCCACTGTGTGTGTGGTGTGTGTGTGTGTGTGTGTGTGTGTGTGTGTGTGTGTGTGTGTGTGTGTGTGTGTGTGTGTGTGTGATGGTGATGGATTGATGGTGTGCCCTTGTCCACCAACCCAAGTCTGCCACTGTGTGAAAGCTGTGAGTCCTTAGTTCCTGCCCAGTAACCTCAGCAGACAAGGCATGAAGCAGTAGTAGTGGCAGTTGTAGCAGTGCTGACAGCAGCTGTCCATCACAAGCACCTTCTCTTTTCTCTTGCAGCCTGTGAAGGGTATGCTGTCCTCCTAAGGAAACATGTCAGCAGAAACAGTGCTGGCAAAGGTCGAGCGGTTCTGGAGGGGGTGGGGCTTACCCCAGAAAGGATCAGAATGTGTTACAGCAATCACTCGTCAGATGAAGAGGAAGCAGTCCAATCAGGTCTGACAGAATGGAGTGAAGGCCGCTACAACAAACCCACGTGGAAAGTGCTCCTGAATGCTATGGGCTATGCCGGCATCAGATGTCAGCTCATTGACAGTCTGAAAGCAGAGCTCCTGAACAAGACAGGTAGATGTGCTGCTTATTCTACCATCATGTGTTGTCCTTAGACATGCCTCGTGTGAGCTGCGTATTATGTAACATGTGACCTTTATGTGTGTGTGTGTGTGTGTGTGTGTGTGTGTGTGTGTGTGTGTGTGTGTGTGTGTGTGTGTGTGTGTATGTGAGCCTAGCCAGCTCACCCAATTCAAAGGCTTGGCTTGTATAACTGCCTCAGGTTACAGAGTGGGTCCTGACCTACGCCATTATGAGGGCAAAGTGATCAATAGAAGAAGTGTGTGTGCGCATGTGTGTTGTGTGTGTGTGTGTGCGTGTGTGCGTGTGTGTGTGTGTGTGTGTGCATGTACGCATGTGTGTGCACATGTGTGTGTGCGTGTGTGTGTGTGTGTGTGTGTGTGTGTGCATGTACGCATGTGTGTGCGCATGTGTGTGTGCGTGTGTGTGTGTGTGTGTGTGTGTGTGTGCATGTACGCATGTGTGTGCGCATGTGTGTGTGCATGTGCGTGTGTGTGTGGGCTTATGTACGTACCAGAGGTTCAGAGCTACAGTGTGTTGCCACCCTTTACAACCCACCCATGTGTGTGTACGGACACTTTATTAGTGCAATGGTGTTTACTGTTCACCTACTTCACTTTGTGTTGTTCACTGTTCAATGCAGTGTCTGAAGGGAGTCAACAAGAATTGGAAGAACCTGTTCCTCCTTCAGCCAAGGTATGACAGTGCCTGTAGATGTATCCACCCTTGGGTGGGTAGAGCATCTTTGGAAGTGCTACTTCCTGTCTGTATCCCCTTTTTCACATGGACACCACGAACCGGTTTGGCGTGTTCACATGCGCAACTTATCCGGATTTGAACCCGAATGGCTTTAACATGGTTCTAGAATCGGTTTGAAAAAACCTCGTGAGCAACTGTATTTTGAACCGGCTCTGGGCGCACAACCGTATTTGAGGTGGGCAAATATGGCGGCTACAGAGGACAGCTTCGATATGCAGCCCGATGGAGACGAGGATACCGAGATACATTGAGCCAGGACTAGTAGCAGCTGATAATTGCTGAGCGAAACAATAGACTGTGGAGAACGTAACGAAGATGGCGAAGCGAGGATACCATCTATTGTTTCAATGCCGCATGAAGATAAGGGCCAGTGGTCAAGTCGCGCATTACTGTAGCCTCTATGGGAGTCGTTCTGCCGTGTTCTGAGCTGCTAGAGCCCTAAGGACGCGATCATCCACATTGTCATCGCCATTTTATCTTACGTCATTGATTAGGCTTGCGTCTCGATGCAAAAAAGCCCATGTGAACGTAACCGGGTTGAGAGTGCACAAACTGGTTTCGTATCCACATATGAATTCTGAGTGTGCATGTGAAAAGGAGGTATGTGTTAGAATGGCCTATCTAAGTATGCATGGTTCTACACATGTACATGTAAGTGTAGTGTGTATACCATGGTCAGGGACATAACAAGCATGTGATCTGACCAATGTGTGAGAAACATCACAAGTGAAGTCAGTGCTGAAGCTATATACACTGTTAAGCTGTAGTCACACTTTGTTTATATTCGCAGTACAAAATGTGATCGTGTGCAATCTTGTGTATACACCATGTTTATCAGGGTATACTGTGTGATCTGGGGTGCATGAGGTTTATGTTGATTCTCCATCCACTGAATGAAATGGAGTATTAGGATGACCCTTTTGTGTTGTGGTGATGATGACAGAGATGACGATGACACCACCGACCATGGAGAAGGCAGTGACAATACATAATCTATGCTAACCTTTGATTTGTTTCTAATGTACTGTCTAATGAAGTTCCCCCTACAACTTGCACCCTGGTAGAATGTATACCAGATACATGTGGCTAGCTTTTACATGGCTTTGTACATTTGCACACCTTCTTATATATAATCTGTCCACTTCATCTGTGTTTGTTGTAGCCCCTCCGTGCCAAACTGGGTTCGTACTACTCCAGGGGGTGTGTCCCAGACCACCCTCTGCTGGCCTCATCCAACATGCAGCACGTGAGGCTCAATTTGGTACAACCAAAGCAAAGGAGGCCGATGGCAGGGAGGGCTGACGAGGCTGTGGCAGTGTGTCTTGCTAGGGGTGGAGCTGAGCAGGTGCCACTCTCCAAAGAACCAATCGAATATGCGAACGTCCTCACATTCTCGCCGTCCCCTGTAATGAGCAGGAAGAGGGTTTTGATAGAAGGAGTGCCAGGCAGCGGCAAGAGCACTCTCGTCCAGCGAATGTGCCACGATTGGTCGGTCGGTGGATTTGCACATGACTATGAACTAGTCATCAAAGTGACTCTGAGGAGCCTCCCCAAGGACCAGGAGCTGAGCCTAGAGGATCTCATTTACATGACAGTTGGTGATAAGGCTGTCATTCAGAAAATTGTTCAGTTCATTTCCACCTACGATGGAACTGGTGTTCTCTTTGTCTTTGATGGGTACGACGAGATGTCAGAGGAAATGAGGCAGAAATCAATCATTTGTGATATCTTGAATGGGCATCTCGCTCCATTGTCATCATTCGTGATAACAACGCGCCCCATCTCTGCTGAGAACCTCTACTCCTGTGTAGACAGGAGAGTTGAAATCTGTGGTTTCGGAGATGAAGAAGTGAAGGACTACATCACGAAATATTATGCATCCTTCAACCCAGCAGCAGGAAAGAAGCTCCTGTCAACCCTCTCCACCCGCCCTAACATCAAAAGGCTCTGCTATGTACCTCTGCTGTTGACGATGATCTGTTTTCTAACAGCACATGGCAGTGACACTCAAGGGATCCCTCCCACAATGCACCAACTGTATGCGGACATCATCATCCACACGGTCAACTACAACCTAAAGCGAGAAGGGAAGAAAGAGCGTGCAGGTAGTCTTGAAGACGTGATGGAACGGTACCCAAGTTTTGATAAACTAGCTGATTTAGCCTTGGATGGTATTGGAACGGACACTATAATTTTTGTCAACTTGAATTTTGAAGTAGATGATGCTCTCCTTGGGCTGATAAATTGCATTCAATCTCAGACTCGTTTCGGAACAACCACTCACACGTGGCACTTCTTGCACCGGACCCTGCAGGAGTTCATGGCAGGCCTTGCCATGGCCAAGAAGCCACCAGAGGAGCAGGTTCTGTTTTGGAGGAAACATCTCAGCCTTAGATATGACAAGAGGGGGCATTTTGTCCTTGGTGACGATAATAGCAAGTCAATGTTTCTCTTTTATTGTGGAGTGAGTGGCCTCAGCAACCCAGGCATCCAGAGCATGCTGCTGGACACCCTGGACACAGCAGTGGAGCCCACTATTAGTGTAGTCACCCCGTTAGCAGAACTGTGTGAAGTAGTGTCAGAAAGTGGTAATGAGGAGTTTGCGCATTCCATTTTATCTGCATGTGGCACCACAGTGGATATACGTAACCCCAACCTCCAAGGAGCTGGCTGGGTTGTGGCTCAGTACTGCAAACGGGTGGAAGGCGTGAGACTGAGCATTGGTGAGGGAATACTTAGATTCCCATTATCCCATCTCTCTAACATTACCTCTCAGTTGGAGTCAGTTTGCAGTCTTGCTGCAGTACATCTATATGTATACATTGATTCCCCTTCTGCCCCAGTTGGTAAGCTCCATAGCCCTAAACTGCATGAGTACATGTGTGCCCTTCATGGTACTGTGTAGACTTGACATAATGAGAGACATGGTGTGTACATAATCATGTAGGTTGTTCCTAATTGAGAATTATGTGTTGAAAGTGAACCTATCCCAGTCTGTGAATGTTGTATACATGGTCCCTTGGAACACTGAGGGGCAGTACACATAGACTGCATTGTTTGTCTGAGTGCATGGTTTGACTCTTCTGTGTGTGTGGGTTGGATTTGCTTGCAGACGTTGAGAATGTGAAGCAGTTTCTACTCAAGCAGAAGTGCCTAAAGAGCTTCACACTGACAGTCAGCAGACGTTCACAACCCGTCAAGGTATAGCTGCCATGTTGATTGTTATATGTTACCTTGTTGTGATTGTCAATGTCAGGTTTGTTTATTGTCAGTGCATGTCTGTTTTGTGGAGTCACCAGACAGGTGTGCATGCTTGTGGTGATGTAAGCAGCAGATGGGGTAGTTTAATTAGGTTGCTACTTCCACATCATTTCCTGTGTGTACTTGATCACTTGTTAACTCTTCATTCGTTGACTGATTCAGCAGTGGATTTCCTCTTGTTAATTGAATGCTCATTGGAGTGCTCCCACTGAATGCACATTGAAATCAATGTACACTGAATGTGCATCCTCCCAGACAACCTCGGGAGGCGGTTTTGCTCTGAGCCCATTCCTTTGAACCAGTTCTGCAGAAATGTATATTTGTGAATTTGGACATTATTGGACATTTGCGAAATAATTATTTGAAACGTCCTCTAGTGCCTAAGACACTATACACACATTGTATGTGAGGTTACTGGGTAGGTGAAGTGAACAAGTGTTTCCCTCATTTGGAAGACAATCAGAGGTTACTTTTAGACTGCATGCAGACGCTTGACTGGGGACTTGTCACCAACCATCCATCCGGCACTCCAGTATTCTAGAAGTCATTTAAGAGCACAGCGACAGAAAGAGGGGGCGAGTACCAGAAGATGTCATACTGTGTGTTGCCAAGAACGACACTTGACTATATAAGTGTTACTTTGTGTAATGGCATGTTCCCTTGGGCTTGAAGCTTGTTAATGAAGCTTGGCTTGGCTGCAGGCCTTGGAAGTGGGCCTTGGCTGATCAGCACAGTTTGTGGGTATAGGAATCCTTGTAAACTTGATTGAAAGCAAGTGTCTTCTTAAGTGCCCAAAGTGCTTGCTAAACACTTGACCTCTGTGTATGTTGTGACACTGTGTATGTTGTGTATCTACTGATTGCTTAGGGTGAGGAGCCACTCATCAGTCTGTGCAAAGGTGTGATTTTGCACCACAAGACTTTCCTTAAAGAAGTAGCAATTGGTGGCAGCCTTTTTACAATTGGTGGTGGTTATACAATTCCCCTGGACCCTTTGGTGCCAGCCCTGGTTGTGTGCCAGAAAATGGCTGTTTTGGAGCTACACATCGCTAGACTGTCTCATGAGAACATGTTGACATCATTGGAAGAGTTGCCGAAGTTACAGGAACTTGTACTAGATCGTGTGTCAGTGAGAGATATTGTGAGTGATAGATTGTGTCTGCCTCTTCCACTGGTTGAGGTATGCTTACATTGTAATTGTATTGTAATTGTGTGGTATTCAGTGTAGTATAGTTGTGTTTTATAGTGTGCGTAAATTGTATTATAGTTGTGTGGTATACCTGTATTAATTGTAACTCCCTTGCTGTGCTTTTATCTCTATAGGACAATAGTAAAGCTGTGCATGATTTTGAAGTCAACCTCACCAAGCGAGTGCAGGACCACCCCAGTCTGAAGGCACTGACAATCAGAGGGGAGTGTAGTATGCCACTTGTCAATGGAGCTGTTGCTGGGATGTCTAAGAGAGGCAGTGTGGAGAAGCTGGTTGTGACACCTTCAGGTAAGGAACCCCTTTGTAGGGTGAGCCTGAGTGAGTCCCCCACTTGTCAGTTGATAGTGTGTTTGTCTTGCTTGTGTGTGTGGTATGGTGATAGAGTGTGGTGTATGTCCTGTTTGCACACACTGTTGTCCAAGTGCCCCTATGTGTGTGGAATAACGTGTATGCAGTAGACCCTAGGAGGATAGAGTGTAGAGACCACGAGATAGTATAATTTGGACTAGTGTGTGCGTGTGTGCGTGTGTGTGTGCGTGTGTGTGTGTGTGTGTGTGTGTGTGCGTGCGTGCATGCGTGCAGACCCAGTGGTGTACAGAATCTCGTTAGATGTCATTTTGATGTGTTTCATAAAGTGTTTGTAGATTGTCACATGTGAGTGCTTTCATCTTTTGATGATGTTTACATGGATGTTTGCTAACAGTGTGTAGTGTTTGGTTGTAGCTGTTGCTGTTAATTGTATGCAGTGATATGGAACTGAGTGGTTTGATGTCTTAGGTGATTACATCACTGGTCTATGGAAGCACATCATCCTCACTGATGAAATGGTCTCACAAGTTGCTCTTATAATGAAGACTGGATGTCTGAAGGTCTTGGAAATTGAAGAAATAACCTGTTCCCAGTGTATGAGTTTGCTGAAGGACTCCCCCACTGCACCTGCCTGCAAACATTAAGGGTAATCTTGTCAAGGCCACATCGTGAGGTACGCTGCCCTGAGTTTCACAGTGTCCTGTCTTTCCAGCTGTTTGTTTGTTGTTATGTTTGCTGTGTCACCTTTATTATGTCACATGACATGCATGTGACATCCTTTTCTTAATGTCGTAGAGGCTCATTACTATGTCATAAATAACTTGAAATGGCGAATTCTTGAGCAGTATATATGTAGCAGTCAATGAAGTGAATGATAACGGAACGTTTCAGCTGTGGGGGCCAAAACTGTTATCATTGACTTCATCCTTTCCTTCTTCATACTCAACTGTTTATTCATTTGTTATTGACACACTAGTCTCCACCTCTCTGGTACTGCCCACCATTGCAGGAGGCACCAGTTGGAGAGCCAGCTTCCTCCTGTACTGCAGCCCTCCTTAAGGCTGTGTCTCAGTGTGTATCCTTGGAGGAGGTAGTCCTAGAGGGGTGTTCATTTGGTATGTAAGTGTGTGAGGTGTATTGGCATGTGTGCACTGTGTAGGATTGCATGTACCAAAATTATCTAAACACACACACACAACCTATTGATGACTATTGTCCTGTGTTCCTCTACAGATGGTATTGATGGTGCAGTGGAAAAGTTTGCCAAACACTTAAAGGATAGCAAATTGACGAAATTGAGAATGACACAATGTCGTGAGCTTTCCCCCCTTCATATTGCGACCCTGTGCAGAGGCCTACACTGGAGTAGGTCACTGGAGGAGCTTCACATTGATTATCTCTCTTCACAAGGCAACGTGAGTCTTCTTGTCTTCCTTGAAATTGCTACTACAGTACTTTTGTCTAGTGCGTGTGCAGTTTGTGTGAAGATTAATGCATTGTGTTGTAAGTGGTAGTTATGGCACCCCCAAGTGTGCATTGGTGTCATTATTGTTGGAGTCATGGTATAATAACAGAAATGGACAACAAGCACTATTGATTCCTGCCTTTAGAGGCACTTCTTGTGATCTGCCATTTTGTTTGTGTATGTTAAGATACTGAAGGTATGCTGAGACACCAGGCCGGCTGCAAGAAGTGGAGAGAAAGCAAGCCTTCATATTCATTAGCCACATAGTTTGTTCATTCTCTGATCCATTTCTTGCCTGCCTCCTGAGACATTTCTTGGTTGGTTGTTGGCTCACCAGCTGCAGGTGGACGAAACCTCAGTAGCTACTGTGTATATATGTACATAGCTGTCCTGATGTTCTCTGTATATGGTTATATACATTTTAAAAGGTGTGTTTCTACACTGTAGATACTGTGTGTGTGAGTGTGTGCGTACGTGCATGCGTGTCTGCAGTGTACACGCTTGTACGTAGCTACTGTAATTTAGAGACTAGCTACCACCAACCAACCCTAGCACATGCTGTTCCCATCCCTGCACCATGCAGTCACATGCACCTATGACAACATCTATGCTCACAAACATGTATTCACTCTTCACTGGTGCATGGGGTATGTGCACTATGTTGACACTTGTTTGATGTGTTTTGTTGTGGAGGTTAGACTCCAAGGTGTGAAGCTGTATCCTCTGAAACCAGCATTACTAAAACATGAAATATGGAATAGTGCAATAACAGAATAACATTAAAATGGCCGACCACTCGTACACTACCAACTGTCACTGACGTAAGTTATCAGAGCACATTCCTCTGTGTGCTACAGTCCCTGGATCCTTAGGAATGTCTGTGCTGTGTACTTGTGTTGATTCATCACTTTGCCACTCCCAAACAGGTTGTGGTCACATTGTTAAAGTGGACCCTTAGGGTGGTAATTGTACAGCTTGTGGTGAAGCAAGTGTGCAGTGACAAAGTAATTGCACACTTGAAGCCTTTGATCCTCCCCCTACCCATGCAACAATGCACACAAGCACATTGATAGCACAGTTCCAGTGTCTTGATGAAGTGGTGCAGTGAAACTTGATTTCGTTTTCCTCTTGTGATGTTGTGTTTGCAGGATGTGTCAGACCCTGACACACTGCAAGCAGTTGAGGTAGCAATGAAAGAGAACATGTCTCTGAGGAGGATGGAGATTGGGGGCTATAGTATGACATGGACCACTGTTGCTGTGGCCATCCTGAAAGGAGCTACAATGAATGCAACACTTTGGAGATTGAATCTACATATACCAACTGAACCACTCCCTCCCCAGCAGCTTATTGATGACTTAAGAAGATCCAACTCTAAGCTACGGCTAACTCTAAGGGCAGGTGAGTCACCATTACTTGTCATAGCCCATAGCAGTGGGAGTGACTTTGTATGTGTTGAGGTCCTGTATGGTACACCTCATGGGACTAAGTAAGGCTGGCTGGGTATTTTGTGGAATTGTATGTCATCCATTTAATTATGTTACAGTGCACATGGTTTGTAATCAATGGCTTCATCTGTCACTATCCCTTTAATGTGCAGGGAACTACTTTAACTATTTGTGAAGTTCCAGCTGCAAGGTAAGCAGAGCATACTCTATCTTTGTTATGTCATGGCAGGTGTGTGTGCGTGTGCGTGCGTGCGTGTGTGTGTGTGTGTGTGTGTGTGTGTGTGTGTGTGTGTGTGTGTGTGTGTGTGTGTGTGTGTGTGTGTGTGCATGTGTGTGTGTGTGGGTGGGTGTGTGAAGTCCATGGCCAGTTAATGAGTAAGGTAGTGGAATGGTCCACTGGAGGAGAAGGAATACAGTTAGAGGTAGGGAGGGAATTGAGCACAAAGTCAGTGAGGTCAACGTCAATGGGAACTGAGTGGCCAATACTGTCCCATTTCAAACTTCACTAGTGCTAGTCTAGAGTGGCTAGACCCTCTCCACTCCTGCTATTGCCCAATACCCCATGGGGAGGAAAGGGTCTGGAAGGTTTCCCATTCCCATTTCATGTACTGTGCCCATAGCAGTGATTACATCACCTTTTGAAGGTGTTATAGTGAAGGAGGTGTTACAGTGTGGTCAGAGTGACAGTGTGACAATGGCAGTAAAGTAAGGAAGGCTGTTTTGGTAAGAGTTACATAAACTGGAAGCTGCTGTTTGTTTTGTGTTGCCAGCATCACTGCACCTTGTCCAACCAGCGGCTTCACCAGTCGTTCACTGTTTGGAGTATGACCGGCGTAGTTCTCCTAATGGTTGGAACACATCGGGTGACCAAGTTGTAGTCAGAATGGGACGGTCACACTAATGACAGCCTCTTGCTCTCTCTACTGCTCATGTCCCTTGTCTCTGCATTCTCTGCTCATTTCAACATTTGCAGTGTACATGTCCAGTTAATTTGTGTTTGTCCTGTAACTCTACCTGTCCTTCTCTCTCTTTTCTGTAGGTCCGTGCTACCGTGTATTGAGGGATACAACACAAGACCAACTCTACACATGTGCAGACAATGCATGGGAGTTGTACACACAATTTATGTAAACTTTGTGTCTTCATTTATATACATACACTGTGATACTTTCATCACTGTTTTTATACATGCACTGTCACAGTGTAGTACAGTCCTCACCATTTATATACATGCACTGTAATGATGTTGATACAATTAATATGCATGTACCTTTAATTTTATACACACACTGCAGTAACTGGTTCATACTTTCTGACCTGTATGTATCCTATGTACCATGCATGCAAGTTAACCTAGCTACCTATACGTACATGCAGGGAGTGTGTGCATGTATTACACACTATATACGTGTATAGAGCTATTAGAATGGGAGTGTATGCAGGCTCACACCATGGCCGGCTGTGCACACATCGCCATATTCTATAACTCAAGTATGTACATGGGTACGGACAGTATTGTGTGTATGACTGTACAGGCACTTCGCATGCATGTTGTGGACATTACTAAAACAGTCAACAACTGACAACACATTGGGAGACACAGTGTAGTCAAGGTGTTGCTATGGTGTGCATTAAATAGGAGTGCTCCAACTGTTTGCCATGGTGACACACAGGGAGTATACTAACAGTATGTACAAGACATAGAGTGTTCTGTCGATATCTCTCGTCACTTCTGTGGTTCCAGGAATGTGGCAGGAGCCCACCCTTCCTCCCCTGAGGGCCGGCGCACCTTCCACCAACCATCGTCACACTCCTCCAGCACACTCACCCTCTCACCCTCACTCAACCCCACACACCCTGGGTCAGCACCGTCATAGTCAGCCACTGCAGTGTACAGCTTGGAGCGCACTGCCGCAACAGGTGGTGGGCGGGAGGGCTTAACCGCCAGTGTGTCAGCCCCGCCCCTCTCCAGGTAGGTGGAGGGGACCCACCCCTCCACCCCCTTGATGGTCACATACCACCAGTCGTCTGCTTTCTCAATCACTTCCACTTCCTCTCCTTTCCCGAAACCCATCCCCTCCCCGCTGTAGCTGTCCACCGTGAACCACACGTCATTCTTTGTCACTGACGGACCTGCTGACGGCCTGGGAGGAGCAGACTTCTTGGTCACGCCCCCTGAAGACTTCCCCATTGACGGAGGAAGTGGTTTGGCAGGGGGGTGTCGTGACATGCCTCCCTGTGGTGGAGTGCGACGTGGGGACTTGGAACCAGGTTGGACAGGGGAGGTAGTTGGTCTAGCTGGTGGACGGCTGGGCTTAGACCCACTTCCACTTGTTGGTTTAGAAACTGGTTTTGAAACCGGTGTGGGTCTTGGGGGTGCACTGGACACTTTGCTGACTGGCTCCTCCACTTGGCCACTTCTCTTTGCAAAGATGGCCGCCAGTTCTGCGCTAACCTTCGTAGAGGGCTCTGCAGTGCTGTTGGCAGTTGGCCTGCGAGGCTGAGGCTTGGCGGGGTGACTTAGTGAAGGCTGTGCCGACGTGGTAACTGTGCTAGAGGGAGGGGTGGGTTTTGGGTGAGCTAGGGGTTTTGGCTTGCTGGCCAACGGTGGTTTACTGGTGAGCGAGGGTTTATCTACATTTGAGGTCTCTGTTCTGGGAATGGTGAGGGGTTCTCTGCGTTTGGAGTATTCAGGTCTTGGAACACTGAGAGGTGCTTTGTGTGTTGAGGTCTCTGTTCTAGGAGTTACAAGGGGTTCCTTACGTGTGGATGTCTCAGTCTTGGCAGCACTGGGGGGCTCTCTGCGTGCGGAGGTGTCTGTTCTAGGAGCACTGAGAGGTTCCTTGCGTGAAGTGGTGTCTTGTTTTGGAGCACTAGGGGGTTCCCTTCTTGTGAAAGCAGCAGGAGTGTTGAGGGGTTCCTTTTGTGTGGAGGTCTCAGCTCTGGGAATGCCAGGGGGGTCCTTGCGTGGCCCTGTCTGTTGTTTAGAGGTGTGACTGTCATCACTGGTATTGCGGAGCAGTGACTTTGCTTGTAACAGCTTGTTGGCTGCATCTCTCTCGTGACCGCTTGTCTTCTTGGCAGCAGCTGGTGAGTTCTCTCCAGTGATTCTCTCATTCAAAGCAGCAGCAAACCCATTGTCCTGATGCTCTGTGCTGTGGAGGCGTGTTGGTGAGTTGGGCGGGTCACACTTCTCCAGGTAGGAGGAGGGGACCCACCCCTCTGTTTCCCCAAGCTGAACGTACCACCAACCCGAAGAGTTGCGGGTGATCAACTGGAGGCAAAGGGAGGTTGGGAGAGATGAGTAGATTGTGTTGCAGAACTCTGTGCATAATACACACTAAATATGTATATGACACTACTCACAGCATACACCCACACACCCACACATACACACCCACACACACCCCCACCCACACACCCACACACACACCCCACCCACACACCTCCAAGACTGCTCCAGCCCCAAAGCTCAGCCCGTCCCCAGCCTGGCACTTGAAGTCGGACACAGTGCGATAGTACTCCGGGGCAAGGTCGTCAATTTCATCATAATAGTGCTTTTTGGGAGGGTCAGCTGCCCCGCCCTCCTGCTGCTGTGAGGGCTTGGGGAGGGGCTTAGGCTGCGGCTTAGGCCGTGGTGGGTCCACCTTCTTACGCTGAGGGGGAGGGGGAGGGGGAGGGGGAGGGGAAGGGGAGAGGAAGGGAAGGGGAAGGGGAGAGGAAGGGAGGAGTGAGGCATGTACAGTTCAGTGTACTCATGTGCCATGTGCTGTGCTGGCTCACCTTAACTGAGCTCTTGCGTGGTGGGGGCAGCTTGATGGTGCTGTAGATCTCTGCAGACAAACAGCAAAGACACATTACTGACAACACCGACATCTGTACATAACGTGAGATCCGTGTGTCACTAGACGTGTCACTGTCGTTGTCTGCTGCTGTGTCCCAAAGCAGTGTTTACACTTACAGTGGAACCCCTATAATGCGGACACCCTTCGATAGAAGAGAAGTGTCCTGATTATAGGGGTGTCCGCATTTCAGAGGTATGGCCTATAAGCCCATATGTTAAAACAATCATCTAGTATGCATGAAAAGTATCAAAATAAGACGAATTTGTAAAGGTAGAGGTGGTTTGCTCGGGTAGTCGACTCACGCACCATTTCTGACGACGATTATAAAGGGTAGCTGTTCGCGCTGAACTTTACATGTTAAAGATACTATCAAAACCCATGGTATAGACGATTTGCGGTACTCGTCAACTTCTGTGCTGTTCCTGTCACTTGTCAGAGGTAGCGGTGCAAATCAGGGGGCGGCCATTTTCTGGCAGATGATCGAAATGTTCAGATTATTGGGTGAGTTTTATACAGAGTTGTATAGGGCGGTACACAGGGCGCGGTCCGCATTACGGAATAACGGGTGTCCTCATTTCAAGGGGAAGTTTATAAAGGTAGAATAGGGCCAATTGTTGGGACTTTAGAAAGTGTCCGCATAATCGAGGTGTCCGCTTTTCAAGGGTGTCCGCAAGGCGGGGTTCCACTGTACCATACACCCAAAGCATTGTGCCCCACCCACTTCAAGATGGCCGCCGCGCTGCTCACCCTCATGTGAGGACTGCTTGATGAAGGGCTGTGGTGGTCGCTGAGGTTTGCCCGACTTGCGTGTTGGAGAGGTGGGGGACTTGGACGGGGCAGACACTGATAGGGCTGTTGCCATGGCAGCAGACTGGACCACACTGGAGGACACAGACTTCTGCACTTTAGGGGAGGCGTTGACAGCGAGGGACTCCTTCCGGGTGGGAGGAGTCACAGACTCGGCAGATCTCTGTTTGAGGATGGTTGACTTCTCATTTGTTACTGACACACGGGGCTTTGCAGTGGGCTCCGCCCCTTTACTGGATGCCCCGCCCATTGACTGCTTCACAGCTTCCTGCAGGCTTGGCACCATGTATATGGCAGTGGTCTTTGACTCGTCCACTTCCTGGTCGTATCGTTGTAGGAAGATGGCCGGTGCAAACCCCACTTTACCCCCATAGTCCACCTTCCACCAGCCGTCCAGCCTCTTCTCCATCACCTTCACCACCACACCCTTCTCAAAGGAGACCTCGTCAGAGCTCTGCCCAGTGTAGGCACCAGTGGTGATGTGGTTCTCAGCTGTGGGGAGGAGAGGGGGAGGGGAGGAGGGGGGATGGGAGGGAGGGGGGAGAGGGGAGGGAGGGGGAGGGGAGGAAAGGGGAGGGGAGTGAGGGGGAGGGGAGGGGTCGGAGGGGGAGGGAAGTGTCAGACTTTTCACAGCAGCTACACAAATAAGTCCAAAATATGACTATCACCCTCACACACACGCGCGCGTACCTGTACTCAGCACTTCATTCAGCCCGTCCTCCTCCTCCCTCTCCTTGTCAGTTGGCTCCAGGTAGTTGGCAGGCACCCAGCCCTCACTGAAGTTGTCTGTGCAGGTCACAAACCACCAGCCTGAGGGGGGGAGGGACAGGGGTGGAGCAGGTGGGCGGGACAAGAGAGCTGGTGGTAAAGATGTGTGCAAGCAATCCCAAACTTCAGATTGCAACACACACAAACTTCACTAACATGCTTTATAACAAACATGGGCCAACAGCTGCCCCCACCCACTCTGCTGGCCCCACCCACCATGCTGGCCCCACCCACTCTGCTGGCCCCACCCACTACGCTGGCCCCACCGACTCTGCTGCCCCACCCACTGTGCTGCCCCACCCACTCTGTTTGCCCCACCCACTCTGCTGCCCCACCCACTCTGCTGCCCCACCCACTCTGCTTGCCCCACCCACTCTGCTGCCCCACCCACTGTGCTGCCCCACCCACTCTGCTGGCCCCACCCACTACGCTGGCCCCACCGACTCTGCTGCCCCACCCACTCTGCTGCCCCACCCACTCTGCTGGCCCCACCCACCATGCTGGCCCCACCCACCATGCTGGCCCCACCCACTCTGCTGCCCCACCCACTGTGCTGCCCCACCCACTGTGCTGCCCCACCCACTCTGCTGCCCCACCCACTGCTGCCCCCACCCACCATGCTGGTTCTTCTCCACCACCTCCACCACCTGCCCCGCCTCCAAGCTGCACTGGTTAGTCTCCTGCTTGGCGTAGTCTGCAATGGCCACGTACCGGTCCAGCAGCACTGGGTCACTGATGACGTTACCAACAGGACCCTCCCCCTTGGGCTTCACCTGCTGAGGGGCCCTGGACATTAACAAACATACAACAACTATGTTAATACACTACCTGTGTCTGTAGGTGTGTGTGTATGTGTGTATATGAATGTACACCAGACTATGTATGGTTGTAATGTGCGTACACAGCCAGGGAGTGTCACACTGCCAGTGACGGTGTCACACAGCTAGTGACAGCATCAAACAGGCAGTGACAATGTCACACAGCCAGTGACAGTGCCACACACAGCTAGTGACAGCATCAAACAGGCAGTGACAATGTCACACAGCCAGTGACAGTGCCACACACAGCTAGTGACAGCATCAAACAGGCAGTGACAATGTCACACAGCCAGTGACAGCGTCCCAAAGCCAGCTCACTTGACTGGGTTCAAGTCATCCTCGGTGACTTCAAAGAAGTCCAGTACAAACGGATCATCTGAGATTTTGGTAGGCAGGCGAATCAGTTGCTATGGAAACAAGGCAAGTTGTAGTAACCAAAGTATAATGATATTCATAGCACAACCACTCACTACTTACTCTGCAGTATTCATCAATTGGCTGCTTTCTCTTCTCTGCTACCTTCCTCACATTGGTCCTGCTAAACACTTTCTTGCCTTATAAGGAGAACATAAACAATGACTTTGTAAACAAACTATTACCTTATAAGGACAGCATAAACAAAGCCTTAATTTGTGCAAACAACTTCTTGCCACAATAGGAGAGCACATAATGAGTCCTTGATAGAGAGGGACTCTTTGCCTTATTAGGGCATGGGCACACCAGGGAGGTGCTGGATGAAGGTGGGTCAAGTTACAGTAAGGGGCTGCATTTGTCGCACCAAATATGGCAGTCTCCACTGTGAGCTCACCACAGGCACTTCCTGCCACCACTAGGTGGGGAGGGGCTGGGGGAGTGGTCCATCACTAGCACACTCACACACAGCAAGACAGGCAGACATACACACACACAGAGAGAGAGAGACAGACAACACACAGACAGGGCACAGACAAAACATGTGAAGCCAGTACAGTGTTGGCTGGTCAAAGAATGGCTTCACTTTTCAGACTCATTAGAATCATTCCAGACACAAAGCAATCACTTCATTGGCTAAATGTAATCTTTATTACTTATTGTTGGCCTGCCCCTATCCTACAGGCACACCCTCTCACCCCGCCCCTCTCCTACAGACACACCCACTCACCAGGGAGGAAAGGGATCATTCGTTGTGCAGGGTCATCATTGCCAGCCTCCTGGGGGAACTTCTCCAGCAGCTTACACTGGAAACATGCCATCATTGCATGGAGGGAGGGGAAGGGGAGGGAGAGGGAGGAGGGGGAGTGAGGAGGGGGAGAAAGGGGGAAGATAGTTTAGGACACCATCCCGGCCCAAGCAGCACACACACTGTCAGTGTTTACTCACTTGGAACTCAAAAAAGCGGCTGTAGCGACGGTAGATAACTGTCTTGGTGCCCTCGGACCACGTCACCTCCAACACATACACCTGAATGAAGGGGGAGGCAGGTACTGGTATCATCACTCTCAGAGAACCACACCTACTCGACACCGCACTCCCCACGCCACACCTCCCTTGACCACACATCAATTCCACTTCATTATCAGCCACCCAGTAACAGTTCTCACGTAGTGCTTGTTGGGGAACCGCCACTTCTCCAAGTCCTTCACGCGGACGTCTACGATCGTCTTCTTTCCTCCCATCTCTCGTGGGATGACCCTGGTATTGCCCAACTCCCGGAGCACTTGACCCTTAATTAAGTCCGAAAAGAATGCAGCGAGAGCAAGGCGCGATATCTCGCGTGCTATCGCAAATGCTGTTTCATAAACCACGCCCACGTGCGTGTTGTCTTCGTTCCCGCACAGTCGAGTTCGTGTGTGTGTTTGTGTGTGTGACCCGGTGTCTTTACCCTCACACAAACACCCTTCCCTCGCGTCGTTACAACGCCTAGGAGGGCAAGTGTGTTCCTCGTAGTGGCATGCGTCCCGTGGAGCAGGCGACATGCAACTGATCGGTGCTCGGTTGATTGTCCTCTGCCCCAGCGCCTCCTACGGCCTCCAGTGGAAATCGGGGTACCTTCGTGCCTCGTCCGAGCCGGTCCGAGAGCTGGTGCATCTCCTAAGACCGGACATACAGGTGCGATGGGTGCGAGCAGTGAGGACGAATGTGTATGGCATTGTGATGATGAATAGAGTGGGTAGTGCGGGATTCGCTGGAGTGGATCGTGCGTGGTGACGCAGTCATGGCTTTGTTTGCTGTTTGCATAATATAGGCCTGTTCGCTTTGATTGGTTAGATCTGTTCTTTCTGAAAAGTCGGTGTGCGTGCGTATGTGTGTGTGTGTGTGTGTGTGTGTGTGTGTGTGTGTGTGTGTGTGTGTGTGTGCACAGGCACCTAATGATGTTGCATTGAACTGTTCCATTTAGAAATGCCTGGTTGTAGCACAGTGCGCCCGCTGTGTGGTGGAGACATGTGGCAGCAGTTCTGCTACTGGTGTGAGGTGGTGTGTTGTGTTCAGTTGTCCCTGTCCCCACTTTGGCTGTAGGTCTGTGTTGAGTACGATGGCTCGGACTCCCAGCAGTGGGTGTGTCTTGTGGACTCCTCCTTCATTCAGGCAGTGTACATCGAGGACTGCCTTGTGTGGGCAAAGCGCACTCTTCTTCACCGGCCCAGCGGAGTGGCGTGGCCGGCGCGGGCGTTCAAGCTGCTAGCCGGGCAGTCTGCCCACGCAGCCGGGACCATTGTCATTGAGTACCTTATGGACTCTGAGAGGTCAACTGTACCAGTGGAGCAGATAAAGGAGCTGACGGTAAGGGGAGGGAGGGTGGGGAGGGAGGGAGGGCGGGGCAGACAGTGAGGGTGTGATGGTGAAGGGTAGGGAGGGCGGGACAGTGAGGGTGTGATGGGGGAGGGGAGGGAGGAGGTTGTGAGCTGTTGATATGTAAGTAGAGGAATGAGAGTGTCGGGTGACAGTGAGGGGAGGGTGGGAGAGTGAGTGAGAGTGGAGGTACAGGATGTATAGGTAACATTACTAGGTTTTGTGTGACTGTGGTTTAGCGAGGAGGAGGAGGTTGTGTGTGACTGTGTGTGTGTTGGGATGTTGTTGTATAGGGTAACCAATACCTCTCCAGTGGCATGGTGTTGAGATCATGTGCTGATGAACGGTATAAGTGAAATTGCATAGCGTCCACAATACACACTGATGTCTCTGGTCGCATCTGTCACTGCATCGTCACATGCTTGTATCTGCCTGTCACCTCCCTCACTACGTATGTGTCAACAGTTACAGGGTGTAGCCAACTCCATGCAATAGTATGTGTGCTTAATGTACGTACCATGGAAGTGCTGTTCTACTCTCCAACCACAATACTCCAGCACAGGTTACATCACTGCCTGTGCTCCGTGACTACCACTAGCTTGTGTATTGCACTCCGCAGAGGTTGCCTCAACCTCCCTTGTACACGCAAGTCACTTGTCACTTCTTTATCCACTGTACACCACCTCACTAGACCACCTCTTGACACTCCACTCGGCAAAGCCCGTCACCTCGCGCATCCTTTGCCTATCACTTTGCTCACCACTCATCCATTGTCTGTCACTTGCCTTTCCGTCACCTGATACGTACGTCACCACCACTCAACTGTCAACTCACTCATCCATTTTGTGTCAACTTGCTCATCCATCTCCCGTCATCTCACTCATCCATTGCTTATCACCTCATTCATCAATTGATGTGGTCTCTGTCCACCTATCACCTTGCATACCACAGTGAGACTGCATACCGTTTCTTGTCATCTTGTGTGTTTCTGTCTGCATTTGTGTGTGTAAGCCTGTGCTCAGCATGGCTTCCCTGCTGCCTGTCATGCCTCAGTAAGCAGACATTCCCGACTGGTAACTCGAGACTCTTGTTGTGGGGCTGTGGGAGGTGTGGAATGCATCACACGACCTTGGTCTATGGTTTGTGACTTGTTCAATGGAGTAGCAATTGTGTTGTGTGTTGGATCTGCTGCTGTGCGTGTGGGGGTGGAGGGGCGGGGGCTGTCCTCCGCTGTACACGCCCGACCTCATCACCCTCACAGGACGTGTGGTAGCTGGGGTTACCGGAGGGAAGTACTGTCATTTTATTGTGTTTTGTGTGTATTGTGGTTGTGGGGTATGGCCCTGTAATTAAACACCACTCTGTGTGCAGTGGGTGTGTACAGCTGTGTTTGTGTCTCACTTACACCTCTCACGATAGCCTACCTCCCACCGTGTACACCTCTCACGATAGCCTACCTCCCACCATGCACACCTCTCACGATAGCCTACCTCCCACCGTGTACACCTCTCACGATAGCCTACCTCCCACCGTGCACACCTCTCACGATAGCCTACCTCCCACCGTGTACATCTCTCACGATAGCCTACCTCCCACCGTGCACACCTCTCACGATAGCCTACCTCCCACCGTGCACACCTCTCACAATAGCCTACCTCCCACCGTGCACAGATGCCAGCTGCAAAGGAGCCACTTGTTGGACATCCTCAGCTCCTGAAGTGTCTTGAGGACATTGAGGAGGAGAGACGGTTCAACGAGCTGCTAGCTAGCGGTGAGTCAGGACACTCAGTGTGTGTAGTGCCCCCCACCCAAAGTGTGGGTAGCACTCCGGTGCTTGCATGTACCCCTCAGTATGTATATTTGTCCCCAATGTGTGCTGGATTCTCCCCAGTGAGCGAATGTGTCCCTCGGTGTGTTCACAGTGTGTCTACCTCTCCAACACAGGTACAGTGTCCTTGGTGGGACAAGAGGTGGAAGTGTTTCGCTGCTACACTCGTCCGTGGTTCTCAGCTGTCGTCACGGACCACAACCTCGCCACAGGGGAGCTCACCATCATGGACTCCAATGTGCTCATGCCGTACACACTGGAGCGGAACAAGGTGCAGATAAGACTGCCCCAAGGGGTGAAAGGTGAGGAGGGGGTGGGGAGGGGAGGGTGTGAAGGCAAGGGTGTGTTGTACGTAATATATAGGAGTTGCCTGTGCTGATGAATACAGACTGAACTGTGATCTTACTTTTGTTCTGTCGCCACCCCCTTCAGTGGCGGACCTACAGGGAGGGGCTGCTCCTGTCTCGTCTGGCTCTGCCGTACGGAAGCCATCTTCCAGGAGGTCATCCATCTGTGCCCCTCCCCCAGTCCCTCCCCCACCCATGGAGGGAAACCCTATTGATCAGCTGGGGGCGTGGTCATCTCTAGAGCAGCCTGTGATGAGGCCGCCTCGCCCCGCCCACACTTTGGGAAAGTTTCAGAGTCTCGGCAACATCCACTCTCTCACCCGTCACCCCATCCACCAGCCCACCTTCCGACCACCGAACCCCACCCCCCTCGCCAGTCGGATGGGTGGGATGCTACATCCTGACAAGCGGCCTGCCTCACTGTGCAACATCAAGATGGTGGACCGTTTGGCAGAGCCGGCACCCTTTGCACTGCACTGTGCAGGTGTGGCCCCACTCAGCAGTAACGAGGGGGTCTTACCCACCTCTGTGTCCCCGCCCTCAGGCTCGCTAATGCGCAGTGCATCACAGCCAAACCTAGCTGGCACCCGGAAGCAGCGCTCGTTTGATCTAGACCACATTGTGTCCGTCATATCGCGCGACCCGAGTGTCAGCAACCTCAACGGTGTGGAGGATATGGGCGTGCCCGACCCCACCCTCATCCCCAAATCAGAGGGCAGCCTCCTGGATGAGGAGCTGTGCCGGATGGCTGGAGGTGCCAGCAGTGAAGAAGAGACTTTCCAGAAGAAGGCGCTTGCAGCAAAGAGCATGCCAGCTTTGAACCGACCAATGGGAGTGCAGTTCACAATGCTGGACAGCTTCCTTATGAGTCCGCCTGGACAGGTGTGTGTGGTGGCAATTGTGTGGTGGGTGGTGTGGGTGTGACACCCTCTCCTCCCAATGCAGGCCAATAGAGACATGACCATGTTCGCTGCAGAGCCCCAGCCACTGTCGAATCTACGAGAGTTTCGCAGTGAGGTGAACCTGGCCAGGATGACCAACTTTGACCCTGGTAAGTGTGTGGGAGGCAGAGTGGGCGGGGAGGTGTGGAGTGGGGCGGGGAGGTGTGGAGTGGGCGGGGAGGTGTGGAGTGGGGTGGGGAGGTGTGGAGTGGGCGGGGAGGTGTGGAGTGGGCGGGGAGGCGTGGAGTGGGCGGGGAGGTGTGGAGTGGGCGGGGAGGCGTGGAGTGGGCGGGGAGGTGTGGAGTGGGGCGGGGAGGTGTGGAGTGGGCGGGGAGGTGTGGAGTGGGCGGGGAGGTGTGGAGTGGGGCGGGGAGGTGTGGAGTGGGGTGACTCGAGTTCACCAGTGGTATAACATGTTTGCAGACTTCTCAAGCTTCTACTCAGAACGAGGGGGCTTCCCACACAGCCAAAGCATGACTTCACTCATGTCAGAGGTACGTGTGCTCAATAGAGCAGCTGAGTGAGTTTCCATGTGTCTGTGTGTCTGTGTGTCTGTCTGTGTGCAAGTGTATGTGTGTGTGGTAGTAATGGAAATGGTGTGGTGTGTTTTTGTGTTATTCGTGTGCTACTGTCAGCCATTTTGATTTGTCACTTGTAGGACATGTACAGTGACAGTGACAGCTCACATGACGAGCGTGTGGCAAGGAACGGTGAATTGAGTGGGAAGAGAAACCTGACGGGCCGGGAGGCTGGCCCTCGGACCAAACGTGGGCGTGGTCGGCCCCGCCTCACTGAGGACGAGAAACAGCGAAGGAAGGAACTACGAGAGCTTGGGCTGCTGAGGAAGAACAAGAAGAGACGGACCAGGGAGGGTGAGTGGGTGGGGCAGAGGAGGTGGTTGGGGCAGGGGAGGTGGCTGGGGCAGGGGAGGTGGTTGGGGCAGGGGAGGTGGGTGGGGCAGGGGAGGTGGGTGGGGCAGAGGAGGTGGATGGGGCAGAGGAGGTGGGTGGGGTAAATGGGAGAAGTATGCTTGTTAACTTGGCTTCCTGCTATTGCTATAGAGCTGGATCGTGATCGGTTGGAGCGGCAGCAACACCCGAAGCAGCGAGGGAGGAAGAAGGGCTGTAAACGTGGTACCTTGAAGGACATTAGTGGTAACCTTGTCAGTTTAGTGGACCTGCAGAAAGGAGATGAGATGCTACAGGTGGGTAGGAGAGGGAAGGGAGGGGAGGGGTGGGCGGGGTGGGAGGGAAGGAGACTGGAGGGGAAGGTGTGAAGTGGAGGAATATATTTTACTCAATTGTAGTCAATGGGTGGATTGAACACTATTCTTTTGCTTTTCCTGCTGCCAGTCGTCCTTGTCTCTCCCCTCTTCCTCTTTAGATTGCTCCCTGCAGTTCATTTGTTGGTGTTGGGCCTTGTCAGGAGTGCTGGCCGAACAAGTCAGTGTCTCACCAAAGCTGTCGGTTTGTGGAGTACCGTCGCCTTCGTGTGGCTGAGACGCTGGAGGAGAGCGTCCGCTGGGAGGTGGTGGGGTTTGCCAATGAGGATGACGTCAAGTTGGAGCACCTGGCGCCATGGATACCACTCAAGACGGGTGGGTGGGTGGTGTGGGGAGGGGGGGGTGGGGGTATTGTCAATGTCGGAATGGGACATTTTTATTTGGGAGTGGAATACCATGGATTTCTAATTGATCTGTTGATCTGGAGTGGATTCTGTGTTAATTTTGAAATGGGAGTTTAGGTCTGTTTAAATGGGAATGGACTTTTGGAGTCAGTTTAGGAATGGGACCCTGTTGATCTAGTGATGGTATGTTGTCTTTGCAGGCTTCAGTGGTATGGATGAGGAGAGTGCACTGGTGATCCTACGGCACATGGCACAGGAGTTCATTTCACTGGTGGAGAGGGAGAGGGTCATGTACCTCGCAGGGCAAGGTGGGAGGAGACGGGGAGTCCCCTGGGATGACATCATGATGACATACATGCGTTCACATGCAGTCACCCTGTCACATTCTTCTGCACTAGTCAGTTGACTCTCTCAGTTCGGTTAACGTACTAGGTCACTGCTTCTGTCATCCTGTAACCACAGTTCTGTCACGTCACATCTGTCACCTTGTCACTGCTACATGTGTGTGTCACCCATGTCACCAATGTGGTATAACTTGCAGGATCCTTGGAGAAACAGAGCTGGAAGCGAGCTGTGGGGGGAGTGAGGGAGATGTGTGACTCCTGCTACACGACCCTCTTCAACTACCACTACGTCTGCAACAGCTGTGGCTTTGCCGTTTGCATCAATTGCCATGACGAGTACTCCAATAAACTCACATGTGAGTCACATGACAGCCGTGAGCTCTTTGGACTCCCATTCAACCCCTTCCCTCCCTCCTCTACCCATCTCCTTCTCTCACAGCGTCAGGCGGGGCTGGCCCCTCCCCCTCACTCACTGCGCAGGAGTCGGTGTGGGCCAATTGTGTCACTTCGGGAGGCCAGCCTCACCACCCGCAGCACCTCACACTGGCACACATTATACCTAAGAACAGTATGTGTGTGTGTGTGTGTGTGTGTGTATGTGTGTGTGTGTGTGTGTGTGTGTGTGTGTGTGTGTGTGTGTATGTGTGTGTGTGTGTGTGTGTGTGTGTGTGTGTGTGTGTGTGTGTGTGTGTGTGTGTGTGTGTATCTACCAGTATCTACCTGTCCTTTGCCTCCCCCGGCCATCTTCCCTCTACAGACCTATGGGACCTCACTGCGTTGGTGATACAACTCTGCCACATGTTCAAGGTCCCACTCCAAGTTCCCCACATCCTGTCTGAGTTGCATCCCACTAGCAATGGGAGTGAGAACACACACGTCCTGTCCACTCCCGTCACCTTCCCCACTGACTTCACCACTGCCCCAGACATCAACCACCACCACGGCTTTGAGGGTGCCTACGACATGCACACGGCCCCCCACGCCCTGCTCTGTGACGGGACACTCCTGCAGCTCCTCAACCCAACACATCAGGACAATGTCAAGGCGTTCAACACAAGGTGGATCAAGGGAGAGGTGAGGTCATGTGACTGTCATGTGACGTGTAGGTTAGTCATGTGACATGGTTTGCCCCGCCCCTTAGCCTGTGGTGATATCTAATGTACAAGATCTCCTATCACAACATCTGTGGATGCCTCAGTCGTTCAGTCGGGACTTTGGTGAGTGGGGGAGTGTGAGGGAAGGTGTGAGTGTGGGAGGGAGAGTGTGAGGGAAGGTGTGAGGGTGGAAGGGAGTGTGAGGGAAGATGTGAGGGTGGGAGGAGTGTGAGGGAAGATGTGAGGGTGGGAGGAATGTGAGGGAAGGTGTGAGGGTGGGAGGAAGTGAGTGATAGGTATAAGAGTGAGTGGGGTAGATGCCAAGTGGAATCCATGCTGACCATATTCTCCCTCCCCTCCTCTCCCCTCCGCTGCCAGGCTCTGAGCTGGTAGACCTGGTTGACTGTAAGAGTGGTCTCATCCTCCCTAGCATCCCTGCCAAACAGTTCTGGGTTGGCTTTGAGGACGTCCGCCACAGACTGATTGACCAAGCGACGGAGGAGCCCATGCTGCTCAAACTGAAGGACTGGCCTCCAGCTGAGGACTTCAGTGAGAAGTTGCCACGGCGATATGAGGACTTCATGCAAACCCTCCCCCTGGGAGATTACGCACGGCGAGATGGGAAGCTGAACACTGCCTCGAGGTGAGGGAGAGGAGGGGAGGGAGGGAGGACTAGATGTGTTTATGTAATGAAACTGGTGTTCTTTCCCACTTCCAGTTTACCGTCCTATTTTGTGAAACCAGACTTGGGACCAAAGCTGTACATTGCATATGGTGGGGCTGTGTGTGTGTGTGTGTGTGTGTGTGTGTGTGTGTGTGTGTGTGTGTGTGTGTGTGTGTGTGTGTGTGTGTGTGTGTGTGTGTGTGTGTGTGTGTGTGTGTGTGTGTGTGTGTGTGTGTGTGTGTGTGTGTGTGTGTGTGTGTGTGTGTGTGTGTGCGTCTACTTATACTGTGTACACTACCAACTATTGGTTGTTGTGTGTCCACAATGTTACACCCCCTTCCCCCCCTTCCCCCCCTTCCCCCACCCTCCCCCCAGGTTCCCCCTACTACCCCACCCTGGGGACCACCAACCTCCACCTGGACATGTCTGATGCTGTCAATGTGATGGTGTATGCCAGCTGTGCAGAGACCATCATGTGTGAGGCAGAAGGTGAGGTAATGACATTCATAGGGCAGACACATAATGGTATTCATAGTTAGGTATACAATGCCGAGAATGGTAATCAAAGTTAGATGCATGTTTATATATACTGCATGCAATGACATTCATTGGTACAGGGCGTAGTGATAGTCTAGTCAGTTGTCACCAAGTGTTAGCCATGTGAGATAGTTTGTACAATTATGCTACTTACATACACCCTCTACGTACTTCTCCTTATCCTCCCAATCCCCTCCCCTCCCCTCCCCTCCCCTCCTCTTCCTCTCCTCTCCCACCCCTCCCCTATACCTCCCCTCTCCCTCCCTCTCCCTCCCCTCTCCCTCCTCTCCCTCCCCTCCCTCCCCTCTTCCCCTCCCCTCCCCCTCCCCTCCCCTCTCCTCTCCTCTCTCTCTCCCTCTCCCTCCCCTCTTCCCCTCCCCTCCCCCTCCCCTCCCCTCTCCTTTCCTCTCTCCCTTCCTCCATTCTCCCTCCCCTCTCCCTCTCCCTCCCCTCTCCTCCTCTCCCTTCCTCCCCTCTCCCTTCCCTCTCCCTCCCCTTCCCCTCCCCCTCCCCTCCCCCCTCCAGAGGAGCGCATACTGGACGTGGTGCGTGAGGAGTGCTGTGCAGCCACTGTTGAGAGAGTCATGCACAGTGCCCTCAAAGTGGGGGCACTCTGGCACATCTACTCCTCCACACACACGGACACCATCAGAGAGTTCATTAGAAAGGTGGGGGTGGGGCAGGGAGTCAGTGGGGCAGGTGGGGGTGGGGCAGTGGTGGTGGAGCTACTGTAAGGTACGTAGTCCTGGTGTGTTTTGGTGTTTGCTGTGCAGGTGCAGAAGGAGCAAGGAGTTCCCACTCAGCCATGTTCAGACCCCATCCATGACCAGGTAGGTACACACACACACACACACACACACACACACACACACACACACACACACACACACACACACACACACGCACACACCTTTCCCTCTTCCCTGCAGCGGATATACCTCAATGCGGAGCTGCGCCAGCGACTGGAGAGGGAGTACGGTGTGCGCGGGTGGAGCATCGCTCAGTGCATTGGTGACGCAGTGTTCATACCAGCAGGAGCTCCTCACCAGGTGGGCGGGGCAGGGGGCGGGGCATGTAGTACATACATCTACACACTATGATAGTAGGGTTCATTCATACTGACCTATGTATATACACTTGTAGAACTTCTCTCTATCTACTGTGTATGTCCGTCTGTCTGTGTGTAGGTGCGCAACCTGTGCAGCTGTATCAAGGTAGCTGAGGACTTTGTGTCGCCGCAGCACATCCGCGAGTGTCTCAAGTTAACTGAGGAGTTCCGCCACCTCTCGGACCACCACAACAATCACGAGGACAAATTACAAGTGGGTGGGGTGGGAAACTGCAGGGGAATCCCCATTGGCACTTGCAGCCATACGAACTGTGCAGTGAACATACTGTATATATGTGGGGATTTAATTGCATGTGTTTATCTGTCACTGGTCACCTGTCACTGGTCACCTGTCACTAATCATCTAAATATCAGTGGTCACGTGTAGGATTTGTTGACATTACTTTGTGTGTGTGCATGCGTGCATTTGGGCCTAGAAGTGTTGATCTCTCCCCCTCTCCACCTCCCTTCCCCATCCCTTTCCCCTCCCCCTCCTCTTCTCCTCCCCCTCTCCCTCCCCCTCTGTTCCCCTCTCCCCCTATCCCTACTTCCTCCCCTCCCCCTCCTCTTCTCCCCCTCCCCCACCCCCTCCCCCTCTGTTTCCCTCTCCCTCTTCCCCTCCCTCTCCCCTTCCCCTCCCTCTCCCCCTCTGTTCCCCTCTCCCCCTCCCCCTCCCCCAACCCCTCCCCCTCTGTTTCCCTCTCCCTCTTCCCCTCCCTCTCCCCTCCCCCTCTCCCTCTTTCCCTTTCCCCTCCCCCTCCCCCTCCCCCTTCCCCTCCCCCTCCCCCCAGGTGAAGAACATCATGTACCATGTGCTCAAGGACGCAGTGGGTGTGCTGCAGCCGAGCTCAAGCAAGACGACGGTGGGCAAGTAGCCCCGCCTACCACACCCTGCCCCGCCCACCAACCTCGCAAGCGTCAAACACCGTAACAGATCTACCAGTTGATTTGTTTGTATGTTATTTTTTAGTCATCCCATGTCATATGATGTCACAGCACTCTGTACCTCACAAGCGGACACTCTTATTGACACCACTCAGTGGGTTGCATCCACCAGGCTCACTCTTCATAATTATATACACGGAACTACAGAGATGTATCCTATATAATATAGTACACATTTTACTGATATTTAATTGAATGCAGTGTACGTTGGAGGTGGGGCCGAGGAGGGGATCGCTCCTGCGTGTGTGTGTATGTGGTGTGTGCATGTGTTACTGACCAGTAGAGGTGGGAAGTACATATACGAGAAGATGACATGAGCTGGGGGTTTCAAATTAAACAGACCGGCCCCTGTATTCAGAGCGCTAATGTATCGCATGCGTGTGGGCAATGCATCACTCATCTGCAGGAACTCTTTCAGCACGTGTAAACTGCATGATTGCGTAATGATTGTGCACGTGCCATTGTACGTACATAAAGCCCGCGAAGTGAGGAGGTACTGAGCGCTATACGCCTTCGAATCATTGCCTGTCAGGTGTGGTGAGGAGGCGCGAAAGGGATATGTCCTTGGGAAGCACTAGCAGCCGGTTCTTTGAGGTGCCCATGGCGCCGCCGATCCGCGTCTTCAACCTCAGCCAACAGTGCTCGGAAGACCCCAACCTTAACAAAGTGAACCTCACCGTCGGAGGTGATGAACGCACGCACTCACGCACCTCCATGTGGCGGCATAGATTGCCAGTAACTGTAGCGGACAAGAGCTAACAGATGTGTGTATGTGAATTGTGGACTGGCCCACCTGGCCATGGGTGAGGGCCATCCACTGTGTTGAGCCCCACCCCTGCCCCTCCCCCCAGCCTACCGAAATGAGGAAGGCGTGCCTTGGGTGTTGCCGGTAGTGCGAACAGTGGAGCAGCAGATGGCAGCCGACGAGACCCTGAACAAGGAGTACCTCCCCCAGGAGGGGATGGCGGCACTGCAGGAGGTGGCGATGAGGCTGGTACTGGGGTCAGGCAGCAAGGCCCTAGTGCATAATAGAGTGAGGGGAGGGGAGGGGAGGGGGAGGGAAGAGGGAGCGAGGACAGGAGAGTGAGGGATTACTGCATGTCCTCAGAGTGGGTCTCTGTGTTGTTCCTTTTGGTGGCATGTGAAGTACACTTTATTTACCATCTCTGTAATGACACTCGGTGCTCACATGTTAAGGTGCATGTGGCAATGCGTTTTATGACTTGGCCAACACCCAATTACGTATAGCTTTGAGTCTGTTATGGACTGGATGTTTGCAAGTGGTGATAGCTGAAGGTCTCACTCTGTACCTTCGTCACCTACTATCTCGTACTGATTGCTAATGTCTGGCCGAGACAGCAGCTGCTGAAGCGTGTGTGGATGTAAACATGTAAACGTGTAAACGTGCTGGGTTGTGGAGGAGTGTGGTTTGTGTCAAATGTTTCCTTTGGTCTCCCAACAATGAAGCCATTTTATCACTCCTTGCAGTGCTTTGGCTTCCACACTGCATCGGGGACAGGTGCGTTGAGACTGGCGTTTGAATTCCTAGCACGACACAACCCTTCAAAGACCATCTACCTCTCCAAGCCCACGTGGAGTGAGTGAGCCACCTGAACTACGATGTGTGTGCCCCTCCCCTCCCGACTAAGGCCCCTCCCACCTTCCCTTGTATGTGATAGATAACCATTTATTGATAAGTAAAACGATTGGACTGGAAGTCTGTGAATATCGCTACTACGACCCGCTGACCAGAGGGCTGGACTTTGAAGGGATGTTGGAAGATCTCAGGGTGGGTAGCACATTGCATAACATCACATAACAACACATGACATCACATGACATCACATGACATCACATGACATCATGCATGCACACACACACACATGCTACACATGCCAGCTACCTATAGAGTGGTACTAAGTGGATTATACCATTCATAGTGCGCATACGTAACTAATGCCCTTGTATGTAAACTTGGTGGGGGTTTCCCCTTGATGGTTGGTGTACCACTGACTGCACATTGCCCCTCAAGTGCACCCCAGGCTGTCCATGTGGGGGGTTTAGTCCCTCCTCGCCCCTCTGTGAGCGAATGTGCACTATTGCTTGCATGGCAGTAGCAGAACATAGCTTAGTCTCTGTCTCACACATTGCGTGTGCACACATGTACCTCACCCCTCCCCCCTCCCCTCCCCCCTCCCCCCTCCCCCCTCCCCCCCCCTCAGGCTGCCAAGGAGTACTCGGTTGTACTCCTCCAGATGTGTGCACACAACCCCACAGGTGTAGACCCCTCTCATCAGCAGTGGGAGCAGATTGCTGAAGTGGTGAGAGAGCGCAAGCTGTTCCCCGTCTTTGACGCTGCTTACCAAGGCTTTGCCACTGGGGACCTGGAGGGGGATGCGTACGCTGCCAGGCTCTTTGTCTCCCTCGGCATGGAGCTGTTTGTGGCACAGTCTTTTTCAAAGAACTTTGCACTTTACTGTGAGTTTGTGTGTGTGTGTGTGTGTGTGTGTGTGTGTGCGCGCTTGTCACAGTGCCCCCTCCCGTTCAGGTGAGCGGGTCGGTAACCTCACAGTGGTCCTAAGCCAGCCCGAGGCTTGCCAGCCGGTTCGGACCCAGATGACTAGAATTGTCCGTGCCATGTGGTCCAACCCTCCTTCCCATGGGGCTAGGGTGGTTGCCACGGTGCTGAAGAACCCAGCACTCTATGCAGACTGGTGCGTGTCTGTGTGTGTGTCTGTCTGTGTGTACAGTACACTCTGACCCCTTGTCCCTCCCCCCCCCCCCCCCTTGCAGGAAGGAGTGCCTCACTGTCATGTCCTCACGGATGAAAGCGGCAAGACAGATGCTGTACGACAAGCTGAAGCAACACGGTTGCCCTGGTGACTGGTCACATGTCCTCAAACAAATTGGAATGTTTTCTTATACAGGATTAACCCGTAAGCAGTTTTTAATTTGAATTCTGAAATGACTTTATCCCTTGTCTAATGTATTAGTGGTTAGTGGTGTGGACAGACATTGTCTAGCACTCAGATTGTTATCCCTCCCCCTTCCCTCCCCTCCCCTTCCCCTCCCCTCCCCTCCCCTCCCCCTCCCCTCCCCTCCCCTCCCCTTCCCTCCCCCTCCTTTTTCCCCAACCCCTCCCCTCCCAGCCCAGCAGAGTGAATACATGATAACCAAGTACCACATCTACCTGTTGGATGGGAGGATCAACGTGTGCGGTATAACAGCACAGAATGTAGACTACGTTGCCAAGGCGATCTTGGACACAGTCACTACCATAGCACCGGGACAGAACGGCTCCTAACTCAGACACAAACAGAGTAGACACGATCACTTGTGTGTGTGTGCTGTGTGGAGCCGTGCTGTACGTTTTATCACACACTGTGTTATATAGCATGAGGTGGCACTGGAGGTGCACACACACTGTACAGTAGCTGTTGGTTATTGCCGAGTTGTGAATCGTTGACAGTCATGCGAGGGAGACATGCACACTGGACAGTGTCAGGCAGTTAGCAACATCACGTGCTGATGTGGAAATAGCATACAACACAGATCATTAAAACGCAAGAAAATTAATCGAGTTATTTTAGAACTTTGTGATATTCGCTGTTAGCATGTTGTGCTCAATACATGTTAATTAAGACACAAAGTGTCACAAGTGGCGTGTTCAGAGATGAACACACAACACACGAGTGATGAGCTATTGTTTCCTTCTTGACTCGCGCCGTTCTCTTGGGGGAGTCCCCTCCCTAGGGGGAAGTCCGACCATCTCTTCTCTACGGGGACCCCCCTCATCTTCTTGCATCCCCCTACTCTGCTGAGGGTAGGCCAAGCCTGGTGGATGAGGAAACACGTGCATACACACCCATAGACACACACACACACACATGCACACACACACACACACACACACACACATACACATGCACAGACACATGCACGTGTGCACACATACCCACAGACACACCCACACAAGGTGTACCATGTCCTTACCTGAGTTGGAGGGCACTGCTGTTGCCAGTTCCTCCTCATCCTCGCCGTCGAGAGAGATGACCTCAAACGCCTCCTCCCCACCCGAGGGTGTGGACCGCTCCTCATTGACAACTCCAAGTGGTACCTGCTCCTGAGATGGGGCAGAGGCTGATGGCTGCCGCAAAGCCTCGCCCAGTGCCTCATGACCCTAGGGAAGGGGAGGGGCTGAGCTGCACTAGGGGCGTGACCTGACCACACCTCCTAGGAATGCGACCTGACCACACCTCCTAGGGGTGTGACCCGACCACACCTCCTAGGGGTGCAACCTGACCACACCTCCTAGGGGTGCGACCCGACCACACCTCCTAGGGGTGCGACCCGACCACACCTCCTAGGGGTGCGACCCGACCACACCTCCTAGGGGTGCGACCCGACCACACCTCCTAGGGGTGCGACCCGACCACACCTCCTAGGGGTGCGACCCGACCACACCTCCTAGGGGTGCGACCCGACCACACCTCCTAGGGGTGCGACCCGACCACACCTCCTAGGGGTGCGACCCGACCACACCTCCTAGGGGTGCGACCCGACCACACCTCCTAGGGGTGCGACCCGACCACACCTCCTAGGGGTGCGACCCGACCACACCTCCTAGGGGTGCGACCCGACCACACCTCCTAGGGGTGCGACCCGACCACACCTCCTAGGGGTGCGACCCGACCACACCTCCTAGGGGCGTGACCTGCCCAGCCCCCTGGGAACTACCCAACCTTCTACTTGTTGTAACCGACTTGTGTGTCACTATATACACATTCAAAGGTGAGCTGTGACAAACACACAACAACACATTCCACATTCATCAGGCAATCTACACAGTGCAGTGTGTGTGTGTGTGTGTGTGTGTGTGTGTGTGTGTGTGTGTGTGTGTGTGTGTGTGTGTGTGTGTGTGTGTGTGTGTGTGTGTGTGTGTGTGTGTGTGTGTGTGTGTGTGTGTGTGCCTGACAATGCTTGCAAACCTTTATGGCTCCAGTGACCACAGTCTGTGTTGCCAGGTTGAACCCAGTGATGCTGGCACGACGCAGCATGCTCACACCAGTCTGGCTGACTTGACTCAGACCATCATCTATACGCTGCACAGGGAGGGGAGGGGAGGGGAGGGGAGGGGAGGAGAGGGGAAGGGGAGGGGAGTGGAAGGGAAGGGGAGGGGAGTGGAAGGGAAGGGGAGGAGAGGGGTTATGGATTGAGGTGGAGTATTGGAATGAGGTGGGTGGATAGAAAGCCTAGATCATATTCTGCCTACCCTTTTATCCAACTACAAACAACAGATGTGGTGTGTGATGTGCGGTAATGCTCACCGTCTCATGCTTCTTGAGGAAGGGATGAATCCACGAGCGGTAGAGGTAGCTGGAGCCCTGGAGAGAGTGTGTGGTGGCCACTGACACTACAACACACTGGGGTGGCTACTGACACTACAACACACTGGGGTGGCTACTGACACTACAACACACTGGGGTGACTACTGACACTACAACACACTGGGGTGGCTACTGACACTACAACACACTGGGGTGGCTACTGACACTACAACACACTGGGGTGGCTACTGACACTACAACACACTGGGTGGCTACTGACACTACAACACACTAGGGTGGCTTCATCATTGAGGACCAGCATAGGGTACATGCAAACACACCCGAGTCATTGGAAGCACCAGCCACAGGATGACTATGATCTTCATCTCGTAGTAGAAAGGGACCCTTCAACCGAGTGGGGAGGGAGGTGGGAGGAGGTGGAGGGGAGAGTGCATTTATACGAGGGACAGGTAACTGAGTTTGTGCATTGGTGCAATGAGCCCTCCCCTTCGGACATCAACACACTCACCAGGACAGGAAGAAGTCGGTGAAATTCTCGATAAACAGATAAACAGCAAACACAATCCAGTACATCATCCACTTGACATACGCACGCACATTCTTTGTCCGAACAGCTTTGAAGGAGCAGTAGGCGGGGTACAGGGTGCCAACTGCCAGACTGAGAGAGAGAGAGAGGGAGAGGGTGGGTCACGTGATTATAGTACCTCCCGCCTACCATACAAGTGCTGTCCGGGACTACCCAAAACAACCGATTCTTCAGCGGTTCACTACTAATGCGTACACACACCAATCCCAGCCACCCGCCCCCTCCATACACATGGAGGCTTTGAGGATCGATATCCTCACTCAGTAACGACTCACAAAAGAGTCCGGCTCAGAAGGTAGGACAGTATCATCTCCTTATTCGCCTTGCACTGCCCCCGCTGATAGTCTGCGTTTCTATGCGTTACAACGTCTGCGCGGCATCGGACATTTTTGGCGCCACAGAACCACAGGGGCTGGTACAGTTCCTTTGGCTTGCTTCTCGAGGAACAGAGGTAAAGGCTTTGGAAGCACATGCTAGCCTCCTTTAGTCTCATACTATTCGTGCTGTCCTCCATATTGTATTTCCGTATGGTTCTTAGTGACCTTGTTAGCCTTTCGTTCATGGCGTGTCCTCACTCTTGTCCCGTAGGTCAGTGTGTCTGCTGTTGGCGTGTGTTGGGCGTCTACTTCGTTCTGTGAAGTAAAGAAAGCGTAAAGATAATGTATATCAAACAAGTCAGTTCCCCGCCGCACTTCAGTTTGTTTACTGCGTTTGCACAGCCTCCATTGCTAGACAAGTCCCCCAATCTCCGTGTACCTCCAACACCGCGTCCTTGTCTCTCATTCTCCTTTGTATTAGGTGGTTATCCAGGGCTTCAAAAGTTACCGTGATCAAACAGCTGTAGAGCCATTTAGCTCTCGGCACAACGTGGTTGGTGAGTACCTGACTGCAATGTGTGTGTGTGTGTGCGCGTGTGTGTGTGTGTGTGTGTGTGTGTGTGTGTGTGTGTGTGTGTGTGTGTGTGTGTGTGTGCGCGTGTGCGTGCGTGTGCGTGTGTGTATGGTGTAGGGGGAGAGAAATGCATGTGTGGAGATCATGCACACTTGTCTGCTTCTTCCTGGCTTGCAGTTGGCAGAAATGGATCAGGAAAGAGCAATTTCTTCAGTGGTGAGTGACCTAGCAAGTGATGTGTGTGTAGTCTATTACTACCCACACCTCACCTCTGTGTGTTGTGGTGTTGTGGTGTTGTCTTGTGTGTTGTGGTGTACAGCCATCCAGTTTGTGCTGAGTGACGAGTTCAGCCACATGGGCCCTGAGGAGCGGCAGAGGTTGCTCCACGAGGGGACAGGGGCCAGAGTGGTGTCGGCCTTTGTGGAGATCATATTTGACAACAGCGACCACCGACTGCCGGTGAGTGCGCTGTGGGAGTGGACAGTGGACACATGCATGGACATTATATCTATCTGAGCTTCCCTCCTCCCCCCTGTGTGTGTGTGTGTGTGTGTGTCTGTGTGTGTGTGTGTGTGTGTGTGTGTGTGTGTGTGTGTGTGTGTGTGTGTGTGTGTCTGTGTCTGTGTCTGTGTCTGTGTCTGTGTCTGTGTGTCTGTGCAGGTGGAGAAGGATGAGGTCTCTCTGAGGAGAGATGTAGGAGCTAAAAAGGACACATACTACCTGGAGAAGAGACAAGTCACGTGAGTATCCACCATGGCAAGTGGGCTAGCAATATGGGCAAATGACTCTGTTCCCCTCCTCCTCCCCTCCCCTCCCATTCCGGGCCCCTCCCTCCCCTCCCCTCTCCTCCTCTCGCTCCCCTTCCCTCCCCTCCCTTCCTCTCCCCTCCCCTCCCCCATACAGTCGTACTGATGTAATGAACCTCTTGGAGACGGCTGGTTTCTCCAAGAGCAATCCTTACTACATTGTGAAGCAAGGCAAGATAACACAGTTAGCCACTGCCACTGACCCCTTCCGGCTGAAGCTGCTGAGGGAAGTGGCAGGGACACGAGTATACGATGAGAAGAGGGAGGAGAGCAGCGGTGCATTGCAGGAGGCAGGTGAGGGGTGGGGCAGGGGAGGGGCTGCATTGGGTGAGGGGTGGGGCAGGGGAGGGGCTGCATTGGGTGAGGGGTAGGGCAAGGGGAGGGGCAGCATTGATGCATTCAGACCTCAGTGTAGCTCCTGAGTGACTGTCCCCCAGTGGTGGGCGATATACAAATCCCAGTATACGTAGCTGTCTGATAGTGGCCATCATTTGTTGCAGCCCACAGTAGCTCCAGTATCTGCCTCCCTCCTCTCCCCTCCCTCCCCTCCCCTCCCCTCTCCTGCCTGCAGAGTCCAAGCGCACCCAGATCACTGAGCTGCTGGAGAGCATTGAGGAGCGTCTTGGTGAGCTGGAGGAGGAGAAGGAGGAGTTGAGGGAGTACCAGAAGTGGGACAAGATGCACCGCTCCATTGAATACACCATCCATGAGAAGGAGCTGAGGGACACACGCAGCAAGATTGACGCCCTTACTGACCAGCACGACCACGCCTCACACAAGTCACGTGACCTTCACAAGAAGGTCATGGACGCACAGGCCAAGATTGAGGTGTGTGTGTGCGTGTGTGTGGGGTGTGTGTGTGTGAGTGTGTGTGTGTGTGCGTGTGTGCGTGTGTGTCCTATATGGCCTAAGTAGACACACCTCCCCAAAGGACAATAGCCATAAATGGAGTGACTTAATATTCATCCATTCTCCAGTCACCCCCTCCCCATGTCTATTCCCACCATGTGCACAGGCTCTAGACAGTGACCTTAAGGAGTGCGGTGTGAAGCTGTCAACAGCAGCGGCAGAGAAGTCCCAGCTGGAGGAGGAGCTCAAAGAACTGGTCAAGACAAGGGCCAAGATGGAGATGGACATGAGGGACATGGAGAAGAGGGTGGCTGAGGATGAGAGCACCGCTGTGAGGGAGAGGGGAGGGAGGGAGGGAGGATAAAGAGGAGAGGAGGGGGGGTGTAAGCCGTAGTGACATGTGACTGGTGCTGCATGGACCCCTCCTGGTACAGTCATTAGACACTGAGCAATGTGACACCCTGGCTAATTTTGTGCACCCTTTATTCGCTTGGAAGGACCCTAAGTGTGCTGTGTGCTTGTTAAATGCTATGATTCAATGGTCTATCTGTCTATAGTCCTGCAATGTCATATGTTCTTTGCTGTGACATGTCACTTGGATCCTTGCTGTGTTGCTATGGCAACCCTACTGGTGTGTTCCGTGTGCAGGTGAGTGGAGGTGAGGAGCTGGTGGTGGTGGAGAAGCAGATCCGCCTCAAGACGGCTGAGTTGGACCGCGTGTTGCAGGACTACTCCGAGCTGCAGGGTGAACAGGAGCAGCGCTCCTCTCGCCTGCGTGCCTGTGAGCAGCGCCGGGGGGAGCTGTACGCCAAGCAGGGGCGGGGCCAGCAGTTTGAGAGCCGAGAGGAGAGAGACGTCTGGATCAAGAAGGTGTGTGTGTGTGTGTGTGTGTGTGTGTGTGTGTGTGTGTGTGTGTGTGCATGCGTGCGTGCCCAAAGATATGTTGAGTGAACAAGAATGTCCCCTACCCACTTGCATGTACTATTTTGCTATTGCTGTTCTACCTCTCTCTACCTTTAGGAGGCCAAGTCACTCTCCAGTGAGCTCCAAGCCAAGGAGAAGGAGAGAGCTGGTCTGCAGGCCAGCATCACTGAGCTCAAGGAGCAGATGCAGGACAAGCGGAGAGAGGAACAGGTGAGGGAAGGGGAGGGAGTGAAAGGGGAGGTAGGGGAGGGGAGGGGAAGGGGAGGGAGGGGAGGGGAGTGGAGGGAGTGGAGGGGGAGGGGGGAGGGTTGCAGTGTGTGTGTAAGCAGCCTGAGTGCATGCGCCTGTGTGAGAGGTATGTGTGTGTGTGTGTGTGTGTGTCTGTGTGTACTCACCACCTCTGCTTGCTCCCTCACAAAGGACCGTGGGGCCAACCTGGATGGTCGCAGGCAAGATGTTGAGAAGGCAGGGCGAGAGTACTCTCAGCTCAAACTGCAGAGGGACGAGCTCTCCAATGAGAGAAAGTCAGTGAGGGAGATGAGGGAGGGGGTGTTGTGGTGTTAGAGTGATGTTGTAACCTCACTGCTCCTCCCTCCACTCACCTAGGGAGCTGTGGAGGAGGGATGCTGCAGTGAGCCAGTCCATTCAGGCCACCAAGGATGAACTGCACCGTTGGGAGAAGGCACTCCGTGGGACCATGACCAAGGTGAACTGGCTACGGCCCTGGCTCTGGTCTTGGGTGTGTTGAGTATGAACTGCCTTCCTCCCCCTTCCTCCCTTCCTCCCCCTTCCTCCCTGTCCTTTTCCCCCCTCCCTGCCTTGTCCAGGCCATTGGTCGTGGGTTGGAGTCACTGAACCGCATTGTGGAGGAGAAGCACGTCCAGGGTGTGTACGGGCCCCTCATTCAACTCATCTCCTGTCACCCACGCTACTTCACACCAATTGAGGTCACGGCTGGAAACAAGTGAGTTGTGTGGTGGTGGGTGGGGAAGTGTGGTAATGGAGAAAGAAAAGGCTAACACTCTGTGACTTTCCACTCCTCCTTTCCCCTCTCCCCCAGGCTCTTTCAGGTGGTGGTGGACAGTGACCACACTGCCTCTCGGATCATGGCGTGCATGAACAAGGAGAAGCTGCCAGGGGAGATCACCTTCCTCCCCCTCAGCATCCTCAAGCCACCCACTGTCCACTACCCAGAAACAGAGGTAGGGACAAAGGGAGGGTGGAGGGAGGAAGGGGAGAGAGGGGAGGGGGAAGGGGAGGGGGATGGAAGGAAGGAGTGAATGTGGATGCTCTGTGTTATGTATGTCAGTGTGCATGTGTTATGTACACCATCCCTACATATACAGCACTACCGTGCTGTCTGATATGTGAGAATGCAGTCTTCTTGCCTGTTTCCTCTGTGTGTGCACAGGAGGCGGTGGCGCTGGTGAGCAAGCTGCAGTACAACACGCTGTTTGACCCAGCTGTGAAGAGGGTGTTTGGCAAGACTCTTGTCTGCCGCACACTGGAGGCAGCCTCCCAGTTGGCCAAGAGTGACGAACTGGACTGCGTCACTTTGGATGGTGAGGAGGGTGGGGCGAGGGGAAGGGAACAGTGGTGGTGGAGAGGGAGGGGGAAGAGCTGGTATTGACAGTACACGTACTGTACAGTATGGATACTCAGTTTATGAGTGAATGTGTATGGTGTGGTGTGTCTCCTTGTAGGTGATCAGGTGAGTCGCCGTGGTGCCCTGACTGGTGGTTACCATGACGCGAGGAAGTCCCGTATGGAAGCATGGAGGCGCGTTGATGAGCAGAAGAAGAAGCTTGAGGCTGAGGAGGCTGAGAAGGCTGACCTTGCCACCAAGGTGCAGGATATCCTGCACTGCATGTGGTTATGTTTTCAGGGAGGGGCGGAGGGAAAGTTGCATCATACCAGCACTATAGCTTGCATAATCAGACTCCTTTAGTGTGCACATGTTAAATGGTAGAAGTTGATATGTGTGTGGTGTGGTGTGTCCTTGACTGTTGTCTCCACATCTGGACGGTCGCATCACTGGGATAGTGAGCAACATGGAGCGGCTGGAGGCTCGGAGGGTCAACCTCAAGGAGACTTATGAGAAGCAGCGTGTGGATGTGATGTCCATCTCCAGGGAGCTCCAGCACACTGAGTCCTCCCTCAAACAGAAGGTGCTGTGTGTGGTTGTGTACATGGCCCAGCACTAGGTGCTGTGTGTGGTGTTGGGTAGGGCTATGTCTGTTGTGTGTGCCCCAGTCACACTGTCCCCCTCTCCTCTCAGGAGCGTTCCCTGACACAGGTGGAGGCTGAGGTGCAGTCCGTCCAGAGTACACTGTCCTCACTGCAGGGTGAACTGGGGGCGGAGCTCCACTCACAGCTGGAGCCATCAGACCAGCGGGAGGTGGGTGGGTCAGGGTCAGGGGGTGTGGTCAGAACCCCTGTCCCTGAAGCAAGGAGGTGGAGTCTGTATATTGAGCAACCATTCACACCTTGTCTATTCTTTGCAGGTTGAACGACTCAATAATGAGATTCATAGTCTACAACAAGACCTCAGGGCAGTGCTGGACAGAATTAGTAAAGTAAGGCACTCAGTGTTTCAGTATGTGTGTCCTGTACTGAATGGACAAGGTGTGTGTGTGTGTGTGTGTGTGTGTGTGTGTGTGTGTGTGTGTGTGTGTGTGTGTGTGTGTGTGTGTGTGTGTGTGTGTGTGTGTGTGTGTGTGTGTGTGTGTGTGTGTGTGTGTGTGTGTGCACTCTTAATGTTGTCCATGCTCTGTGCAGCTTGAGCCCAAGAAGAACATGTTGGAGACACTTCTGAGAGATAACTTGGAGCAGCGAAGGGAGGAACTGAAGAAGGTATCTCTGGGTGGATGGGTGAGGTTGGAATGCTCCCTTGTTACCTCTCCCCCTTTGTGCTGTGTCTCAGACGTTGGAGTCCATCTCAGTGGCAGACCGTGAGCAACAGTTGGTGCTGTCCCGCTCAGAGTACCAGCATGTGTTGTCCTCACACGAGCACACCAGGCAGCAGTTTGACGGTGAGGGGGAGGGGGAGGGGAAGGGAGGGGTGAGGAGGGGAGGGATGGGAAGGTTTGGTTGTGTGAGAGGAGTTTGAACTTTCGGTTGCAAGTTTGTGTGAGAAAAATGTAATTTAAAGTGTTGTTTGTCACTCAGTGCCCTCCCCTTCCCTTCCCTTCCTCTCCCTCCTACAGATCTCAGTCATGAGGTGGAGCAGCTGAACAAGAAACGAAAAGAACAGCAGAAGGACATGGACAAGTGGAAGGTAAATAGAAGGGGTGGGGAGGGGGGTGGGGAGTGTTGTGGTCACTGCTGCCTCCTGGCTCCGCCCCTTCCCTTCAGAGTGAGGAGCGTCATTTACAGGACCAGATATCTGAGGACAGCAAGGCCATGGAGCACTATGCCACCAAACGCAGTCTCCTCCTCAAGAAACAGGAGCAGTGCATGAAGAAGATCAGAGAGCTGGGCTCCCTCCCCTCGGACACCTTCGCCAAGTACCAAAAGACAGGTGTCAAGGAGGTGGGTGTGGCATGCAGTGTGGGATAGGTGGGTGTGGCATGTAGTGTGGGATAGGTGGGTGTGGCATGTAGTGTGGGATAGGTGGGTGTGGCATATAGTGTGGGATAGGTGGGTGTGGTGTGGAGTGAAGCCGTGGTCCTGTGTCTCTCAGTGAGTGAAGTGTCTTCTTTCAACTCCTGTCCTGTTAGCTGTGGAAACAGCTGCACCGCTGCAATGAGGAGCTGCGTCGGTTCAGCCACGTCAACAAGAAGGCATTGGACCAGTATGTCCACTTCACTGAACAGCGAGAGAAGTTGATGGGACGCAAGGAGGAGGTGGATCGAGCACACCATGCCATTGTGGACCTCATGGACCACCTGGAGAGGAAGAAGGATGAAGCCATTCAGTTCACCTTCAGACAGGTGGGTGGGGCATGAGGTGGGGAGAGGGCGGGGCATGTAGGGTTGGACAGGATGTGTATACATAGTGTCAGTTGTGGGTCGTCTGGTGCTATATGGTTCCCTCACTGCACCCCCTACCCCTCCACCTGCCCCGCCTCCAGGTGTCCCGTAACTTCACAGAGATCTTTGAAGAGCTGTCCCCTGGAGGGACAGGGCGCCTTGAGATGAAGATGAGGGAGATGGCTGCGGTGAGCACCTGACAGTGTCCTCTGCCATAGTGGTCTGTGTCCAGTGAACCAGTCCCTCCCTGCAGGACTCTGAGAGCAGTGCCAGCGGGGCCTCTCGGGTGGAGAACATTGCTGACACATACGAGGGCGTGGCCATACAGGTGGGGACATGGGCCACACCCACCACCACCATCCCACAAGATGGTGCAGTGACTGAGTGAGTATTGTTCACACCTACCCCTCTCCCCTCCCCTCAGGTCTCCTTCACTGGTCTCCAGAGTGAGATGAAGTCACTGGAGCAACTCTCAGGAGGGCAGAAGACACTGGTGGCACTGGCCTTCATCTTTGCCATCCAGAAGTGTGACCCAGGTCCCTTCTACCTCTTTGACGAGATTGATGCAGCACTGGACGCTCAGCACAGGAAGTCCGTGGCAGGTGGGATGGGTGCAGTGCGTACTGCTGGTGTGTCATGTGACTGTCATGTGACCACCTCTCTCCTTGCTGCTGTCAGACCTGATCCAGCGTCTCTCAGAGAGTGCCCAGTTCATCACGACCACGTTCCGTCCTGAGCTGCTGGAGAGTGCAGACAAGTGCTATGGTGTTCGGTTCCGAGGCAAGGTCAGCCACATTGACGCTGTCAGCAGTGAAGACGCCAAGAGCTTCCTGGAGGGGGAGGGCTCTGTGGAGAAGTAACACTTGTGGACCAACTCTGACTGCATGTGGAGCAGTGTCTGCTGTACCTCTGTGTGTGTGTGGGGCTGTGGCAAGTTTTTAATTCTGTTATGCATTGAATGGTCCAATTCTCTTGTGTTGGTATTTTGTGAATTTCGTGGACTATTGTGAAAACTAATGTCCTTTCAAAACGCAGGTACGAATAAGTGTCATTAGCTTAAGCAATTTTTCATCAATCTTTCTTGAGAACTGAGACATAATTACGATAAAACGTGGTGTAATTATATTCACGTAATAGAGGATCGTGAGATGACAAAAAGTTGTCTAAGTGGCCCTCGAACTCAGCTCCTTCCATCCTATGCGCAGGACTGATCAGCGAGGGCTGTCGTCGGAATGCGTGGGCAGCGAAGTTAAGCTAGCTTATAAGCGCCTGTTGAGGTCCAAGCGACACCCACGCGGGGTGGGGGCGACTAGTTCTGTGACGTATAGTCTTCTTCGACTCTGCTCTGTGCGGCTGAGACATCACCATGAGTTCTGCAGCATGTGTAGGACGTCGTACCACTACAAGTGAGTTTTGGCATCTTTAATTCGTGAGTTGATGGGCATTTTGCGGCCCCATTTTGTACTAGTGCGACGCGCCTTCGTACGTCTAGTAGCTGTGTTGTCTGGTGCATGCTCCTCCTACCAGCGCTGTCCACGGTCCCGCGTGTCTTTTTGTTCCTTCTCAGGCACCAACAACCAGGGTCCTGAAGGAGACGCTGTTCTCTCGCGGGAAGTGTACTGTGAGAGTGACTCAGTGTTTACCGGACATTGCATCGTTTCTTGCACGCATAATGCTGTCACTGTTCATGTCAATCCCCTTTTGTCCTCCTTCCCTTGCAGCTCGTGCGGACCATGCCGTTCTCTTGAGGGAGTACGTGAGCAGACAGTCAGCTGGCAAGGGAAGAGCAGTGCTGGAAGGTGTTGGATTGGATGCAGAAACAATTGCAATGTTCTATGTCAACAACCCACTGAATGAAGAAGAAGCTGTCCATTGTGGTTTGCTGGAGTGGGCAAATGGCAAAGCAAGGAGTCATTGTCCCACAACCTGGGAGGTGCTGATTGGTGCCATGAGACATGCAAGAATTGGAGTGCAGGACATTGACAAGCTCAAGGAAGAGCTTAAGACAGGTGTGTGTGTGTGTGTGTGTGTGTGTGTGTGTGTGTGTGTGTGTGTGTGTGTGTGTGTGTGTGTGTGTGTGTGTGTGTGTGTGTGTGTGTGTGTGTGTGTGTGTGTGTGTGTGTGTGTGTGTGTGTGTGTGTGTGTGTGTGTGTGTGTGTGTGTGTGTGTGTGTGTGTGTGTGTGTGTGTGTGTGTGTGCATGTATGTATACATCTCCCAATTGTGGTGTTTTCACTGCTGATGTCAAGTCAAAAATTGATACTGTCACATGTTCCAAGTGTAACGAAGCTTTATTTATTGTGTGTACCTTCATGCAGGCATGCAGGGACATGCAGCAGTAGTGGAAATGGAGGACAGAGATAGAGGTTCAACAAGCAGCAGAAGAAAGTGCAAGGTATTTGAGTTTGTACACAAAGCGGAAAATCACCAACAGTTGCTCCCTTACGAATACTGTAATTACTTACCATAATTATATACACCTAGCAGTAGTATACGTATGTAACAGTTCCCCATGCAGTACTGCACATACATGAGCACAAAAGCTTAATTAATATTTAGAATGATTTGTATTTTATGCAAGGTGCAACAAACCTATGAATAACATATTTGGAAGGAACACATCACAAGTAGCAAGTAAACAATGATGTATGGTGTTCTTTACATGACTTGCAGTCTCCTCAGTGCTGCACACTCTCCACTTAAGGTTGTTTGTATACTGGTGTAAACACGTCAGCCCTTCAGGTTTTGGCTTCCTAGAGGACGACAGAGGATAACTGCTTTAATGGTGACCATTTTTCTGACTCTGATTTTTCTGATTGTGAGTGCACAGCTAACTTTTACTTGATATTAATTACGAGGTGCGTGGAATGTTATGTGTTGTGTTGTATGAACACCTATGTAGGTCTGTCTCATTCTGCGTCAAGGAATGATGAATAGAACTCTATCCAGTCAAAAGTCCATCACCGTGCAACCAAGCCAAGTGAAACAGCTCAGTACAAGCCAAAAGCCCATCACTGTGCAACTAAGCCAAGTGAGACTGCTCAGTACAAGCCAAAAGCAGAGCACAGTGTGCCATGCATACATGATTGGCATCTACAGACACAGTGTGTGATGGGGGCACAACTGCAAGCAAGAATGTTAATTAGGCACAGAATGCAGAAGCTGCAGATACAATGCTGATTGGAGGAAAGCAACCTGTTCTGTAACTTCCCCTAAAATTAATATGTATTTTTGCTCCAGCTGTGCTAGTCTGACTAGCTAGACCCTTCCCGAGTATACAGACCTGCCAGAAATGTTTCTGTACCTCAGCAGAGAAGTCACAGCCCTTGTGAACTTGCTTCTATATCAGACACATGATCAGTGAGATGCCATTGAAAGAGCAGCCTCTCTTAGTGTTTCTGGGTATCATTGGGGGAACCCGTGGCACCAGGGTGTGGATGGAGCACTTTCCAGGTCACACTGCAAGGCAAACTATGACATCATGGCTAGGGGTATTATGCAGTTATAGGAATTGTGGTGTGATCCATCCGTCCAGTCCATGCACTGAGCATGGCCCTATGCTATACCAGGTAGTTACCGTATCCTCTCTAAAAATTCGTCACCCCTAGTGCAGCGAAAATTTCGTCTCTTGAGGCAATTAGAGCTGGAATAGAGAAGACCGTCGAAGGTGACGAATATTTAGAGTTTTCGGACGAAACATTAGAGCGAAGACGAAACATTGGAGAGCTATTCCGTATGGGCATTTCTTGCTGAAATAGCCGCTTACACGTTGACCGGGTGAGCAGCAGTGCGAGGCTACCGTCCAAACGAGAAGGATGTGGAGACGATTCGCGATCACTGAACTCCATTGTCGCACCAGAAGGAAAATGAACAACGTACACAGCGTCGAGAAGGCTTATAAACGAACAGAACAATGCCAAAAGGACAAAGACAACAGCGAGTGCTGTTGGCTTTGCTCCTAGGCTTTGTTCCTTGGCCGCCGCAGCCATATTGCAGGCATTTCCGATGAATATTTAGAACGCTTCCTGTTCATGACGAAAATTAGAGGCCAATGGCGGAAATTAGAGAGACAGGAAATTCGTCACGATTAGAGTACACTTGAGCATATTTTTTTCCCCTGACGAAAATTAGAATGACGAATTTTTAGAGCGAATACGGTACATGTGGTGAAAGTTTGCCTAACCTCAATGCAACTGCTATGTGAGGTGGATTAACGTCTTTGTTATAAAGTTCACCTTTCAGCTGTCATTCGCAATAATGCCCAAACATGCATTGCTTAAATACAGGACACTAGCTAATGATTGTGCATGCAACTGTTGAACCAGGTGCAGTACACAATGTTAACAGTAAACTATACGCATGCAAAGTAGCCCATGCAGTAACATTACATAACGCTAGCCTACAGTTAGTCAATCATGGCCATCATGACAGTCTTACTTGTTCGATTCATGCACATGTGTCCAATTGGCTAGTGTGGCCTCTTTTGAATGTCAGTGAATTGCTGTATGTGTTGCTGTGAGTGCATCCCAACGGTGCATGCACTAGTGTGCCATGCATACAGCTTAAGTGTTCCCTCTACTGTCTGTGCAGCTGACTGTGGAGCCTGTGTCTGTGTTCAGAGAACGCCTTCAGACCAAGTACAACATGACACCTGCCCCTAGTGGGCTGAAGTATTTGAAGGTACCTGGGTTTAAGTTCTTTCAGCCTCTTATTTATGAAGCTGAAGAGGCTACCCCTAACTGTGATACAGCGGAGAGACTACAACTTGAAGAAGAGCTTATAGCAGACTATGGTAGAGTGATGCAAGCAGCAAGTGGAGGTAAACTGGTCCTCCTTGAAGGACCACCTGGTTCAGGCAAGAGTACAGTGTCTCGTCAGCTGTGCAGGGACTGGGCTGTGTGTATGTGCGGGACAGAGTTTGATCTAGTGGTCCTTGTTCCACTGCGTGAGCTGAGGAAGAAGGAGAAGGTGGAGTTGGAGGACTTACTGAGGGCGGCTTATGACAACTTGCCAGATGGTGTTGTTGAACACATTAAGGCAGTGGATGGGAAAGGAGTACTCTTCATTTTGGATGGATATGACGAGATTAAGTCCCAGACAGAGGGGGTGCCAACTGTGATTGAAAAACTGTTACGTAAATCCTACCTCCAGCACTCATCAGTGATAGTCACCTCTAGAGGCATTGCTGCTGAGAGCTTGTATGATAATCAGCACCTAGTGAGCCGCTTTGTGATCCAGGGACTGAGGGAGGATCAGATACCAGTCTTTGTGAGGTACTACTTTGGAGGTAGTAAAGCAAATGTCACAAAAGTGCAGTCCCTTCTTGACAAACTTGAGGCTGACCCCCGTTTGACAGCAGCATGCAGGAACACTCTGGCCTTGTCCATTGTGTGTTATCTCCACAGCCAACAGGAAACCATTCCTAGCACCATGACTGGGCTGTATGGACAATTTTTGTGTTTCACTTTGAGGGAGGTTGTCAAGCGAAACCCAGAACTTGAACTTCCCAAAGTTTTGCGGAACTATAATGAGGTGACATTTCTGCAAGTCCTTCCATCCATTTTGCATTCAATTTCACCCTTCAGTCACTTGGGTGCAGTGGCTGAGCTGGCATTGGAAGGCATCCTTAAGGACAAATTTGTCTTTGATTACAGTGATGAAATGGTGCCGAAGTTTCCTGAAGGATTTGATGGTTATGGTCTACTGGACTCCACTGCGATCACCTGGGGGCAGGACACCAAGCTGTACAGACTGAATTTCATGCATTTGACCTTGCAGGAGTTCATGGCGGCTCTCCTTGTAGCCAGCTGGACACCAGAGAATCAGACAACCTTCTGGAAGGAGCACTTTGTACTGAAGTATGACGGCCGTGTTCTTAGTGAAGACCGTTTTTTTACAATGTTCACATTTTACTGTGGCTTGAGTGGACTAAAAAACAAGGGTGTCCAAGATCTTTTTCTGGAGGAGGTGGGCAATTGGTTGAGACCAAGTGTCCAATTTGGCCAGACCCAGTTTAGAAAAGCAGTAGCATCAATTTCCGATCGGTGGGTGCTAATGAGAATAGCAGTTGCTAGTGGTAACAAGGACTTTGTGTGCCGTCTGCTATCTTCTCTCGGCAAGAAGGTGATAGTAAATGTGGACAATGCACTGGATATCGTGGATGCTGTCTGGTGTCTTAATACTTGTAAGGAAAGCTTTGAAGAGCTGGCAGTAGCCTCCTACCAGCCTTCAGTTCACACTGTAGCCAAATTTCTCTGCCAACTGAACTGGCTCACATCACTATCTGTCCTGCAGTTGCCTGGAATGGCCTGCTCTAAGTACTCAGAGTTGACATGTTCTGAGGGTAGGTACACTGCACTGCAGTGATGTACGTGTGTAGTGTGTCCCTAGCCAGTAGTCCGTGTGTACACAGTATTGCTGCAGTATGACAACTGGTACCTGTTCGTGTCTGTGCACAGATCTCCAGAGCATTTTAGGATTTTGGAGGAAACAGACTCACCCCAACAAGAGATTGAAGATGGAGTGTATGGACTCACTGGATTGCTGTCCACAAGACCTACGGCCTCACGTACAAGAAATCTTATTATTAGGTATGCAAAGTGACTGGACATATGTTCTCATGATGTGAGTTCAGTGTTTGTAATTGTGTACATGTCGAGTTTGTTGTGTCTACCTACAACACTTGCAGCCATTATCCTGTCACCTTATGAGTTGGTGTCTTTGTTGGATAAGCTACCATCTCTACAGACACTAGTGCTGGATGATTGTCATGGTATAACTCATTATGTGAGTTTGCTATGTTAGGTTATGTGAGTGCAGTTGACACATTGTGTGTGTTACTAGTTATTGTGTACACTCACAGGAAGCTGAGTATCCTGTGATCAATGCTGTGAGTAATGCAGTCAAGAGGCACCCCAACTTGGTAGAGGTGACACTGGGTAGGGGCTGCAGTGCATGGATCACATACTTTACTGGAGTGTTGAAGGGTGTGCTGCAGAAGGAAGATGTGAGGAAGGTGGATGTGATAGAGAGCCAGTTCCCTATTGATCCCCTTTCAAAATCAGCTGATGTGTGGAGCTCTGAGTGTGAGTGTTTTTCTGTCTGTGTAGTGCTGCAGTGTCTTCACGTGTTCATTGTGTGTCTACATGTATTCAGCTACCAAGGAGGACATTGTCCAAGAGTACCTCATACCTGCAATGAAGAAGGGGTCACTGAAGGTAGTGCGTGTTCGGTTGAATAGAAGCTCTGATGTGGAAAGCATACTCAAAGCACTACCACAGTCAAAAGTTGAAGAGTTGGCAATTGGAATGGTGTACTACTATTCGGAGGAGGTGAATCCACAGTGTGTGTGTGTGTGCATGTGTGTGTGTGTGTGTGCACAACTGCCAATCAGTAACAAGCACTGTTGTTTCTTTGAAGTACAAACTGTCTAATGAGGTCCACATCTCTGTCCTCAGTCCCACCACAGTCTGATAGCAGCTGTCAGAGCAGGTTTGTCTGAGGCCAAGACACTGAGGAAGCTTTCAATGGAGTCATGGATGATCACTGACCCCATGCCAAGTGTTGCTAAGCCCATTCTGGCAAATATTACCAGCTCACTGGAGGAACTGGAGCTGGAGTGGATTGGCTCTCGTCGTGAGTACACACACATACGTATGTGCACAGAGTGTGTCTGTACATGTTGAGTAATGATAGGGTGTGGTGTGAGGTGCTCCTTCCCAAAGTGTGGGTAGTTATTGTTCAACACAGTTTGGTTATCCCCTCTGCTGCAACTAGTTAATTGTTGATCTCTGACCTCTTCAGCCCCTGTTCCACTGGCTAACCTTGTCAATGACCTGTGCAACCTTTCTTTGAAGAAGTTAGTCCTTAAACATGTCGACTTGATAACCCCATCTGACATAGCTGCCCTACTGGTGGGAGGACTGGGGCAGAATGGAACACTGGAGGAGTTGGCGATTGGTGCTTTTTATTGGAGCAACCAGGTTGGAATTGGTCTCGAGGGCATCACATGTGTGGGTTAGGCTGATGGAGTAGTTGGTGTGTTCACTGAGGAGTGGTCCACCAGGGTTGGTCAGGAGTGGTTGGTTGGTTGCAATGTCCCTCACCTTCCCTTGTGCACCTCCCGCAGGTATGCCTGGATGTTGAGGATGAGGACACTCTGAAGGCAGTGGAAGCAGCTTTGAGGGAGAGCACATCTGTCAAGAGGATTGAACTCATTTGTGTTGGATTGAATTGGACCAATGTTGCTACTGCTGTTCTCAAAGGAGCACAAGAGAACACGTCATTGAGAGAGTTGACTCTAAAGACGCCAGCAGATTCTCCTCCTCCCCAGGTTGTTGTCGATGAAGTGAAGCAGAAGAGGAGGAGGCTTGTGTTGAAACTGTTTTGATAAGACGTAAAGAAGTCAGTAAAAGTGCAAGGTAAGATGTTTGGAAGGTAAGAGAGGTGGGGAGGAGGGAGGTGATCCTGTGGTCACTGCTGCCTCCTGGCCTCGGCCCTCCATTTAGAGTGAGGAGCGTCACTTACAGGACCAGATATCCGAGGACAGCAAGGCCATGGAGCACTATGCCACCAAACGCAGTCTCCTCCTCAAGAAACAGGAGCAGTGCATGAAGAAGATCAGAGAGCTGGGCTCCCTCCCCTCAGACACCTTCACCAAGTACCAGAAGATGGGGGTCAAGGAGGTGGGTGTGGCATGTAGTGTGGTGTAGGTGGGCGTGGCATGTAGTGTGGTGTAGGTGGGCGTGGCATGTAGTGTAGGATAGGTGGATGAGGCCATTCAGTTCACCTTCAGACGGGATGTGTATATATAATGTCAGTTGAGTGGGTCGTCTGGTGCTATATGGTTCCCTCACTGCACCCCCTGTCTCACCTCCTGCCCCGCCCCCAGGTGTCCCGTAACTTCACAGAGATCTTTGAAGAGCTGTCCCCCGGAGGGACAGGGCGACTTGAGATGAAGATGAGGGAGATGGCTGTGGTGAGCACCTGACAGTGCCCTCTGCCATAGTGGTCTGTGTCCAGTGAACCAGTCCCTCCCTGCAGGACTCTGAGAGCAGTGCCAGTGGGCCTCTCGGGTGGAGAACATTGCTGACACATACGAGGGCGTGGCCATACAGGTGGGGACATGGGCCACACCCACCACCACTATCCCTCAATCTGGTGCAGTGACTGAGTGAGTAGTGTCCACACCTACCCCTCCCCCCTCCCCTCAGATCTCCTTCACTGGTCTCCAAAGTGAGATGAAGTCACTGGAGCAACTCTCAGGAGGGCAGAAGACACTGGTGGCACTGGCCCTCATCTTTGCCATCCAGAAGTGTGACCCAGGTCCCTTCTACCTCTTTGACGAGATTGATGCAGCACTGGATGCTCAGCACAGGAAGTCTGTGGCAGGTGGGATGGGTGCAGTGTGCACTGCTGGTGTGTCATGTGACTGTCATGTGACCACCTGTCCTTGCTTCTGTCAGACCTGATCCAGCGTCTCTCAGAGAGTGCCCAGTTCATCACGACCATGTTCCGTCCTGAGCTGCTAGAGAGTGCAGACAAGTGCTATGGTGTTCGGTTCCAAGGCAAGGTCAGCCACATTGACGCTGTCAGCAGTGAAGACGCCAAGAGCTTCCTGGAGGGGGAGGGCTCTGTGGAGAAGTAACACTTGTGGACCAACTCTGACTGCATGTGGAGCAGTGTCTGCTGTACCTCTCTCTGTGTGTGTGGGGGGGGGGGGGGGGGGGGGCAACTTTTTAATTCTGTTATGTATTGATTGGTCCATAAACTGTGAATTTCGTAAATGGAGCTGCTTTTGCCAAAAGCACAGCGAATTTACAAGGAGCCATAGACCTAGGGTGGAACTGGAGCTGAAGAAGAGTAGAGAACGTTGTTTCACAGCCCTCGAACTCCATCCTTTGTCTCCGCAATCGGTTACCTACAGTGGTTAGCCAGCTATCTTGCGTGGGTGGTATTGTCATTCTAGGCTTTTATACGTGCATGGCTGATTTCGCTAGTAGCAGTCTGTTTTGTCCACGATCAACATGAGGACAAGGCCTCGAAACAACCGTGAGATTTACTGGAGCTTGAGACCTTGTACAATCACTAGCTGATAGTGGATTGCTTGTTTAGTGTCGAAGTGGTTCCATTTTGTACTAGTTCTACCCCACCCTTAGCTACGCAGCTCGTCATTATGTGTCTATGGCTAGCTACGTGTAGCTAGCTTGTGTTGTCTGGTGCACTGCTCCTAGCAGCGCTGTCCACGTCGACCAGTCTCGCCGACGCATGTCTCTTTTGTTCCGTCGCAGATACCAATAGCCAGATGCCTGAGGGAGACGCTGTTCTCTTACAGGATGTGTGCTGTAAGATTGACTCGATGTTTACCGGACATTGCATCGTTTCTTGCACGCATTGCTGTCACTGTTCATGTCAATCCCCTTTTGTCCCCCTTCCCTTGCAGCTCGTGCGGACCATGCCGTTCTCCTGAGGGAGTACGTGAGCAGACAGTCAGCTGGCAAGGGAAGAGCAGTGCTGGAAGGTGTTGGATTGGATGCAGAAACAATTGCAATGTTTTATGTCAACCACCCACTGAATGAAGAAGAAGCTGTCCATTGTAGTTTGCTGGAGTGGGCAAATGGCAAAGCAAGGAGTCATCGTCCCACAACCTGGGAGGTGCTGATTGGTGCCATGGAACATGGAAGAATTGGAGTGCAGGACATTGACAAGCTCAAGGAAGAGCTTCTGAAAGGTGCGTGCATGTGCATGTGATTACATCTCCTCCCAATGTGGTCTTTGCTGGCAGTTGGTGTTCTAATGTCATGTCATGAAGTGTGTCACAAGTGACCGTGATGTGTGTCATGTGTTCCAAGTGTGAGGGAGAGCTTTAGTGTGCTTACCTTCATACACGGACCTGTAGGGGAGGTTGATTCAGACAGAGAGGGTGACTCAGATGGAGAGGTTGACTCAGACAAAGAGAGTGACTCAGACAAGGAGGTTGACTCATACAAGGTATTCCAACTGTTAGAGTGTATCGTCTTCACCGCACAACCTATTATTTCAGTTCTGTTACACTGGCCTTCTTCCTGGTGAATTGGGTCTAGTTTGTATAATGTGTACATGTGTATCTTAAGATTTGTTTATAGAGCCAACACTCAGCCAAAGTCAATCCCATGCAAAGATGTAGTCTTGTGTAGCTGACCACTATTCCTACCTCCATTTTTATATGCTGACATAATCGCTCAACAGCCTAATGACATCATCAATTAAAATTAGAGAGGAGAAAGCAGTTGGCTATTGCAGTGGAGAGTTTCAGAGTGTCCATTTATTGTGTTCATGTCAGCCATCTCATACACAGACTGTGTATTTCTGTCCTGTTAGGATCGTCTGATGACTTCCCTTGTCCCCCCACTGCTCCTGAAGCTCCTGCCACTCATACTGTTCATTGTATGCCACTTGTGGGCTAATGTAAGTGTGCTGTGTACACGTATATTGTGTGTGTACTAGGTTGTTTGGTGTGGTTACATTCATGAGGTCAGATTGCATGTACACAATTGACGGCTGTCTGCATTTGTGTATATATCTCCTTGTGCACTGCAGTATACTGTGGACCCACCCCAGTCTCCATGTGACCTGTTCAAGGTACCAGCCCCTCTCCCTCCACTCACATGGCATGCATGTTGTAGATATACGTACATGCTCCTACTCCACACTGTATGCTGTGTATCTGTAGCTGGTGATGTGTGTGTTGTGTGCATGTCACTGTGTCCCCTCTACTGTCTGTGTAGCCGACTGTGGAATCTGTGTCTGTGTTCAGAGAGCGACTTCAGACCATGTACAACAAAACACAAGCCCCTAGTAGCCTGAAGTATTTGAAGGTGCCTGGGTTTAAGTTCTTTCAGCCTCTTATTTATGAAGCTAAGGAAGTTATCCCTGACCGTGATGCAGTGGAGAGATTACAACGTGGAGAAGAGCCGATAGCAGATTATGGTAGAGTGATGCAAGCAGCAAGTGGAGGTAAACTGGTCCTCCTTGAAGGCCCACCTGGTTCGGGCAAGAGTACAGTGTCTCGTCAGCTGTGCAGGGACTGGGCTGTGTGTGAGCTTGGGACAGAGTTTGATCTAGTGGTCCTTGTACCGCTGCGTGAGCTGAGGAAGAAGGAGAAGGTGGAGTTGGTGGACCTACTGAGGGCAGCTTATGGCTTGCCAGATGGTGTTGTTGAGTGCATTGAAGCAGTGGATGGGAATGGAGTGCTCTTCATTTTGGATGGGTATGACGAGATTAAGTCCCAGAAAGAGGGGGTGATTGAAAAACTGTTACGTAAATCCTACCTCCAGCACTCATCAGTGATAGTCACCTCTAGAGGCATTGCTGCTAAGAGCTTGTATGACAAGCAGCACCTAGACCAGCGCTTTGTAATCCAGGGTCTGAAGAAGGATCAGATACCAGTTTTTGTGAGGTACTACTTCAGAGGTAGTGAAGCAAATGCCACAGAAGTGCAGTCCCTTCTTGACAGACTTGATGCAGACCCTCGTTTGATTGCAGCGTGCAGCAACACTCTGGCCTTGTCCATTGTGTGTTATCTCCACAGCCAACAGGAAATCATTCCCAGCACCATGGCTGGGCTGTATGGACGATTTCTAACTATTACATTGAGAGAATTTGTCAGGCGAAGCCCAGAACCTGTTCAGCTCCCTGAAATCTTTCAGAAATACAATAGGATGAATATTTTGAGAGACCTTCCATCCATATTGCGCCCAGGTTCACCCTTCAGTCACTTGGGTGCAGTGGCTGAGCTGGCATTGGAAGGCATCCTTCAGGACAAGTTTGTGTTTGAATCCAGTGATGAAATGGTGCCGAAGTTTCCTGAAGGATTTGATGGTTATGGTCTACTGGACTCCACTGTGATCACAGATGACTTTGGACTGGAAACCAAACTGTACAGATTGGATTTCATGCATTTGACCTTACAGGAGTTCATGGCGGCTCTCCTTGTAGCCAGCTGGACACCAGAGAATCAGACAACCTTCTGGAAGGAGCACTTTGCACTGCAGTATGACGGCCATGTTCTTAGTGAAGACCGTTTCCTGACAATGTTCACATTTTACTGTGGTTTGAGTGGACTAGAACACAAAGATGTTCGAAATCATCTTCTGGAGGAGGTGGGCAATGTGTGGAGATCAAGTGAACATTTTGGCCAGGCACCAGCAAGAATAGCATTAACATCACTTTCACACCAGCGGACACTAATGAGAATAGCAGTTGCTAGTGGCAACAAGGAATTTGTGTGTTGTCTGTTGTCTCCTTTTGGCAAGAAGGTCGAAATAAACGTGGACAATATACTGGACAGAGCAAATGTTGTCTGGTGCCTCAATGCATGCAAGGAATGTTTCAACGAGCTGCTTGTGACCTATCAGACTTCAGTCCGCACTTTAGCCGAGTTTCTCAGCCAACTGAGAGAACTCGCATCACTGTCTGTCTTACAGCTGCCTGGCATGTACTGCTCTACAGAGCACTCAGAGTCAACATGTTCTGAAGGTAGGTACACTACACTGCAGTGGTGTACTTGTGTAGTGTGTCCCTTGCCAGTAGTGTGTGTGTACACAGTATATTGCTGCAGTGTGGGGAGACAACTGGTACCTGTTCATGTCTGTGCACAGATCTCCAGAGCATTGTGGAATTTTGGAGGAAACAGACACATCCCAACAAGAGGTTGAAGGCGGTGCTTGGAAAGTCACTTGATTACCTTCCACAAGAAATGCGGCCTCACATAGAAGAAATCACTATTACAGGTTGGTATGAAGAGTGACATATGCTATAATAGCTGACTCTCATGGAGTAGAGGCCAATGTTTGCCATTACTGACTTCATTACAGACTTTGCTCTGACACCTGAGGAGTTGGTGTCTTTGTTGGATGAGTTACAATCTCTACAGATGATAGTGCTTAGATATTGTGGTCAGCCCCTTGAAACGCATATTGTGAGTTGGTCATGTGTGTGTACAGAACACACAAGTGGACACATTTTGTGCATGTTGCACTGCTTTGTATGTACATTTACAGGTTGAAGAGGATGAGAAGGAGGATCTTTCAGTCATTAATGCTGTGGGCGATGCCATCAGGAGACACCCCAACCTGGTAGAGGTGACAGTGGGAAGGGATTGCAGTGTATCCCTTACTAGTGGAGTAGTGAAGGGTGTGCTGCAGAAGGCAAATGTGCAGAAGTTGGATGTGATGGAGAGCCAGTTAACGTTTGACCACCATTTAGTGGCAACTGGTGGCATAAGCTGTGAGTGTGAGTGCATACTTCGTGTGTAGTGTCTGCAATGTATTCACATGTATTGTGTCTACATGTATTCAGCTACCAAGGAGGACTTGGTCCAAGAGTACCTCATACCTGCAATGAAGAGGGGGTCACTGAAGGTAGTGGGTGTTCGGTTGGAGAAGAGGTCTAGTTTGGAGGGCACGCTCAGAGAACTGCCACAGTCAAAAGTTGAAGAGCTTAGTATTGAAATGGACAAGGACCATCGCTATACAGAGGAGGTGAGTCCACTGTGTGTGTGTGCCTTGTGTGTGTGTTGTGTGTGTGTGTGTGTGTGTGTGTGTGTGTGTGTGTGTGTGTGTGTGTGTGTGTGTGTGTGTGTGTGTGTGTGTGTGTGTGTGTGTGTGTGTGTGTGTGTGTGTGTGTGTGTGTGTGTGTGTGTGTGCATGCGTGTGTGTGTGTTCACAACTGCCAATCAGTAACAAGCACTTCACAAACCATCTTATGCGATCTCTGTTCTTAGTCCACTCTCAGTCTGGTAGCAGCCGTCAGAGCAGGTTTGTCTGAGGCCAAGACACTGAGGAAGTTTAGGATGAAGTGGCAGAATGGTGACACCATTTTCTCTAAGTCCATTCTAACAAGTGTCAGCAGTCCACTGGAGGAGCTAGTACTGGAGGGGTTTGACTTTGGCTTACAATGTGAGTGCGTATACAATGTGTGTGTACACGGGCACTGAATATAATGATATTCATTGCCCCTCCCCTCAATATGTTCTTGTGTTCTCGTTATTGTCTACTTCAGCTTTCTCTAGATGCATTTTCATGGCCTTAATTGTATGCTACTCATGTCAAGAGTTGCTGCCTTGTAGCCTTGCTAGCCAGACTGCTACCTTGCCTCCATATTTTCAGATTACATCATTGCTGACGGGCTGTTGAGTGATGACATAATTTTAAGCAATGGAGGTATGTAGGGTAGCGAGACTATACCTGCAACATGAAGATATTCTCATTGGGTATCCAACTCACTGAATCCCTTTCACTTGCCCTGACGGTAAAGATGGCTTGTAGGCTGAGGTGGAGGTGTTCAGCAAATCTGAATATTGAGTACGGAAGTGACAATCTAGCAGCTCTATAGATTAAATAACAGCTTTTCGACCAATCAGATGCATTTGCCTGGAGTTGGGTAATAGTGGTCATAGACAAAAGCAATGGAAACCCAATGTGTCAGTCCATATTTGGGCATAATGTGGTGGCACATGTGGGAACTTACTTGGGATGGTCTAGCAAGCCAGACTACAAGTACCCTGACTGTTATAATCAGACTGATCTGGTATTAGCTAACCTCAGCACATTGAAGGTTGCACCAACACATGGAATGAGGCAGATACATTTTTGACAGTGTATGCCTTTACACTTCTGGTTGGATCTCACATGCAATCCATAGATAGGATCACGTATGTGCATATGGTGAGTCCACTATGTGCAATTATGGCTTAAACAAGGCTTAGTTACAGCTTCTACACTGGTATGGACAACTAGTCAAGTATTGACCTCTGACCCCTGACCTCTGACCCCTGACCTCTGCAGACCCTGGTACACTAACTGACTGTGTCAGTCATTTGCGTACCTTTTCTTTGAAGAAATTGATCATCGGGGATGTTCGCCAGATAAGTGCGTCTCACATAGCTGCTCTGTTGGTGGGAGGACTTGGGCAGAATGGAACACTGGAGGAGCTGGAGATTGATGCTTGGTACTTAACAAACCAGGTTGGAATTGTTCTTTAGAGCATTGCATGTGTGGTGAAGGCTTGTGGATAAGGCATTAGTTTGTGTGCTCACTGAGAAGTGACCCGTCAGATGGTTTTTGATGTCCCTCACTTTCCCTTGTGTACTTCTGCTGGTGCTATCAGCTGGATGTTGAAGATGAAGACATTCTGAAGGCAGTGGAAGCAGCTGTGAGAGAGAGCACATCTGTCAAGAGGATTGTTATCAAGTTTTTTTTCTTGAATTGGACCAATGTTGCCACTGCTGTTCTCAAAGGAGTGACAGAGAACATGTCATTGAAGGAGTTGACCCTGATGACACCAAAGGACTCTCCTCTTCCCCAGGATGTTGTTGATAAAGTGAAACAGAAGAGGAGGAGGCTAGTGTTGAAACTATTTTGAAAAGATATAGAAGAATGGTCAGTCAGTAAAAGTGGAAGGTAAGATGGGTGGGGTAAGGGGAGTGCTGAGTGATTCTGCACTGCTGCCTCCTGGCCCCGCCCCTTTCCTATAGAGTGAAGAGTGTCACTTACAGGACCAGATATCCGAGGACAGCAAGGGCATGGAGCACTATGCCACCAAACGTAGTCTCCTCCACAAGAAACAGGAGCAGTGCATGAAGATCAGAGAACTGGGCTCCCTCCCCTCAGACACCTTCGCCAAGTACCAGAAGACAGATGTGTGTGTTAAATTACTATAAGTGTTTGTGGGGGTATGTGGTGCTATATGTTCCCTCACCACAGCCCCTGCCGCCCCCTACCCTGCCCCCCAGGTATCCCGTAACTTCACAGAGGTATTTGTGCAGTGCTATGGTGTGAGGTTCCGAGGCAAGGTCAGCCACATTGATGCTGTCAGCGGTGAAGACGCCAAGAGCTTCCTGGAGGGGGAGGGCTCTGTGAAGAAGTAACACTTGTGGACCAACTCTGACTGCATTTGGAGCTGTACCTCTCTCCCTTTCACATGCGCATCTAACCCGGGTTAACCCACTTCCATCGACATCCGCTGTTTGTTTGTAGGGTACGAGGTGTCACCATCACCTGTATGGATCCATGGCCTCAATATAGGATGACTAAATGCATAGAAGAGACTAAAAATAAAACCAGCCCTAACACCTAACACTAAAACCCAATGCTAAGCATATTGGCCGAGCAAGCTAACCCCAGTCGCCAAGTGAGCTAACCCCAGTGGGGGCAAGGGTGAGCAGATTCCGAGCAAGCTACCAGCGAGGACAGATGGATTTGGATAATAACAAATGCCCCGCTTGCATGGAAACGCTTTAGCTTGTTGCAGTACTGTGCAGCAGCGAAAACATTCCGACGTCTTGGGACTCTGAAGATATTCCACAAAGGGATACAGGTTCGCAGTAACTAGTTACATACGCCAAACTTTACCAAGTTTGGATTACTTGCGGAAAACATCACTTAATTTGCTGTACGTAGCTGCAGAATGGAGACGAGGCATGCACTGTAAGTGTTGTAGAGAATGCCCCGCTTGCACGGAAACGCTTTAGTACTGTGCAGCAGCGGAAACATGTTGTATTCAGTAGAGAAATGGCCACTTCCCAGCATTTCTTGCTTAATGATTTTACATCCACCATTCCTTTCTTGCATGAACATAGCATGCACACAAGCAAATCATGCTCAATCATGGGATGTCACGAGCATACACTCCCATGACATGACAAGGTGACACATGCACAAGCTGCGAGAAAGTGATACATGCAATGTGGACAGCAGCTGCTCAATGCAAAAGGTGTAAAAAGTGAACAACAATTTTAAAATAAAGTAAACTTTAGACATGAAGGGGATTGGCTGAAAATAAGAGCCCAGAGCTCCTGGTAAGTTTATAACCCGGCTAGCTAGGGTATATATGATATATACCCCAGTCTTTTCCTTTGATGTTTTTGGCCTTGTCATGGCAACCAACAATAAATATAGGTTATACCGAGATCCGAGGTGTCTACGGGATTTAGAACACCGTGGGAAACCGATTACTATAGAGGCCCGCGCGCGAAGCGCAAGGGCCTCTATATTGGTTTCCTAGGTGTTCTAAATCCCGTAGACACCGACGGAGCTCGGTATAAGGTGTTTAGACTATGATAGCAAACAGCGTCAATACGGGGAAGGACCGCGCTGGCCAGTTTTGCCGAGAAAAGACGGCAAAAAGGTAGCCGAGTAGACAAACGGCAGCGTAAACTGCGCAGAAACGACCCTGAGAAACCCAGCTGCCGCGAAGTACCGCGGAACGTTGCTAAAGTTAATTTCGCTCCGAGCTTGTCGCATGCAGGTAGCTACGTTGTCGAAAGTCTGCCTTAAGGCGCCAGAAGCTACCATAGGTGGTATAAGTTGAATCAGAGGTGGTATAAGTTAATCAGAGGTGTTATAAGCAATTTAGAACACCTTCGTTGGACCAATCAGATTACAGCAATTTGTTGCATCATGGTCTAAAGTAACTTACAGTCGATTTCAGAATGGTTGGCCAAAATGGCAAATGGCAAAACGACCAAATGGCGTGACGTCACTATTAGTTTAACTGCTTGCCATTACGTCACTCCTATTGTACAGTATTGCCATTTGCTATGACGTCACGCCATTTGCCATTTACCTTTTGGCCAACTATTCTGAAATCGGCTGTACCCACTACTGCTTATCCGCTGGTGGGAGTCTACTGCTGATCGCGTGACCTTTGGCTTAGCCTTTTTCGACTGTGCTAGCTAGCGCTCTGCGCAGCTAAGACATCACCATGACATCAGCAGGTGTAAGACTTCGAACCGCGAGTGAGTTTACCGGCATTGTGTGAGAGTGGATTGCTTGATAGGCGGCGTGGATCAGGTGCAGGACCATAACCCTAACCCAACTGTAGCGAGCACCCAAGGCTAAGTTGCTGTAGGGAGCACCCAAGGCTAAGTTGCTGTAGGGAGCACCCAAGACTAAGTTGCTGTAGGGAGCACCCAAGGCTAAGTTGCTGTAGGGAGCACCCAAGACTAAGTTGTTGTAGGGAGCACCCAAGGCTAAGTTGCTGTAGGGAGCACCCAAGACTAAGTTGTTGTAGGGAGCACCCAAGGCTAAGTTGCTGTAGGGAGCACCCAAGACTAAGTTGTTGTAGGGAGCACCCAAGGCTAAGTTGTTGTAGGGAGCACCCAAGGCTAAGTTGTTGTAGCGAGCGCCCAAGGCTAAGTTGTTGTAGCAAGCGCCCAAGGCTAAGCTGTTGTGAAATTCACCTTGGTCCGGATAATGCACCTACTTTCTAGCTACTTGTGCTACCGCACCTTCGCACGTGTAGTAGCTGTGTTGTCTGGTGCATTGGTCCTACCTGCGTTGTCCACGCCGGTCTCGCGTGTAGACACCAATAACTAGGGTCCTGAAGGACACGCATTTCTCTCGCAGCAAGTGCGCTGTAAGAGTGACTCACAGGACATTCAGCTGTGCATGTGTGTGTGTGTGTGTGTGTGTGTGTGTGTGTGTGTGCGTGTGTGTGTGCGTGCGTGCGTGCGTGTGCGTGTGTGTGTGTGTGTGTGTGTGTGTGACAATACAAAGTTCACCAAATACGTCCATTGTAGTGGCTGAGCCAGGGAGAGCCTCATGACACAGTGTGTGGTGAAGCATGTGTGTAGGCATAGGGTTAGGCATGCTGTGTGACATGTGATGTGAGGTAATGTCACTGCCCACAGTGCAGGTACCTTTGAGTGGCCCTGCGTAGCCAGACCGCCATTTTGTATGGAGGGCGTAGTCTACAAAATGGTGGCCTGGCTACGTGAGACTACCTTTTGAGTCCCAAGTGAGTTGTTCCATCATGTGCCGTGACATGGACCACTGTGCAGACATGTCTGCCTATTGATTCCTTTGGTTTGTATTCTTGTTGAGTAGTGAGATCAAAGTGGCAATGTGGGAGCCGTCCCTTACAACCCATCCATGTGTGTTTCAGCACTTTATTATTCTGTAATAGTAAGTACAAGTGCAATGGTGTTTACTGTTCACCTACTTCACTTTGTGTTGTTCACTGTTCAATGCAGTGTCTGAAGAGAGTCAACAAGAACCACAGGACAGAGCACAATCAGATCACAATGAAGTGAGTCCCAGCAGTACAGCCCTCCCCTCAGGTGAGTGTGTATGACATGTGACTACCACTAGTGACTACTGTGTGAATACTGCAGTGACCCCAGCCACAGTACACAGCTGTATGTGGAGTGTATAGTGCACTCCATCAGACAGCACGGTAGTGCTGTCTATGTAGGGATGGTGGTGGTTGTTTGTATGCTGTAATACAAACAAAAAGTCGCGCTACTCCTGAACAGAAGTAAGAGCCGGCAAAAGAAACCATCTATGAAGAAGGAAGGCTGTACAGTAGTCAGAGCTAACCTTATTTCCAAGCGCAAGCGCACCGTTGGGTAGAAAGTGTCATCATCATTTCCCGTGTTTCGTCTTCTTTTTCTTCTTCTCCATCAGCTGTAGCTCACGAACGACAAGGAGTAAGACAACAATTCATTCGCAGTTCCTCTCGCCCCTTTCCTGGCTAGTGCCTTTTGTAGGTTAGGGAATGCTGCAGCGTAGTATGGCATGTGGCAATTCTACGGTCTAAGGTGCCCATAGCTGCGAGTCGCCATTTTTCCATGACGTAATTGGTAACCGGTTGCAACCGGCCTACATGGTTCCGGCCGCCTAATCCTTTCGGTTGCGTTGCAATCATTAGTTCCACAACGCGGTCAGATGTTCCAGGGTGCATATAGGACATGCTTCGACCGCCATTCGCCCGCGCACCATTTCAGAGGTTCTCCGCAGTCGTGCCATTTGGCAGCCATTTTCACTTATTGCGGGATTGCTTCTGGCTGCCATTTCCGCGTTCGTTTGGCGGTGCAGAGCTAGCTGTCACTTCCAGTTCCACTCCGCAAATATCCTGCATTCAAGGATGTAGGTATAGTGCAGCTCTTTTGTATGCATGTAGGGGCCGCCTGTGGCGTGGGTATACATATACATAGCTACAGCCAATATCCCTCCAGACAGTGAGTCAGAGTGGCAGCATATGATTGGGATTGCGGGTGTTACTCCGTGACCAAGCCAGTCTTGCCTATCGCCATGATTTCCTGAAGCCTGTAATTTTGGGGGCTACAGCCCCCTACCCCCCTGTACTGCTGTCCTAGCCTTATCACAGCTAACTCAGCAACATGATGGCCCATCCAAACAGAAGTAATACATCTTGCACCCACCCACTACAGCTTACCCTAGGTTGCCCACCCAGCCACATCCCACAATGTGCTACACACCCTAGGCCTGCCATGCATTCGGGGCACATCAATTCCTTTGTTGCCACTATTGTTTGGAAGCCTTTCAAGTAGACCAGCTGTTGCCCATCTGAAATTTGCATTCCTTAAAAAGTCAAGAAACAAGGGTGTGTAAAAATGTTTCCTTCAAAAACAAGGGCAGATGTAGGGATGGTGCAGTGTGTCACTAAAGAGCATGGCAAACCACCTGGCAGAAAAACCGTAGGAACAAGGAAGAGGGCCGGTCCATGCAAAGAGGAGGGCCAGCCTGTCCATGCAAAACCCAGATCAGTAACATCGCTGACTTTGAATACATTTGCACCATCCCTACATCTGGCAACGGTGCTTGCGGTCTTGTTGCTATCCTCTTTTTCTCCACCTGCATATTGTTAGGCAATTATGAGTGTGCAATAACAAGCTAAAGGGCTACTATACACGCGATGGCTAAAATTGTATGTCTATTCCAGCTATGCATCTTCCCATGTACACATCATCAAGTTGCATGCATGCACCCATGTACATGAATGAACGCTGATGAGAAAAGGGTGCACAGCTATGATTATAGCAATTGCAGAATCTGGTACACAGTGTCACTGTAAGACACTAGCTACCTGGATAGACGTTTTATGAAGGTTGAACTTCACAAACGTTAGCAGTGAAGTGTACAATGTTTGTGCTGGCCTAGAGCTAAACAGTGTGGGCATGAAAGTGGGTGTGGTGGTTTGCAGACAGCGATGTAGTGAACAACTAAGGTAAGCATTGACACTGCAGTTGAGCTTAGTGGTTTGCTGGGGTCTCATATGGCATAGCAAGATTGCTACATAAGAGATGAATTAATCCAAAGAATATGGAGCCTTCAACTGAAACATGTACTTACATGGAAACACATTGGAAGAGTAGGAGATCCAAGATTCTAGAGCACAGCAAAGTAGATTGAGCAGCAACCAATTTGCCGGGACCACCTGGTGGAAAGAGAAGGTAGTGCACAGCAAAGCAGAGAGATGGGCAAATTATAAGGCTGTACCTGTAGGCGTAAAGGGGAAGCTGAATAGTCGGAATGGTTGCGCAGTAATTGGTAGAAGGCACAGCAGAATGTTGCCAGATGGTGCAAATGTATTCAAAGTCAGCGAATGTTAATGATCTGGGTTTTGCATGGACAGGCTGGCCCTCCTCTTTGCATGGACCGGCCCTCCTCCTTGTTCCTACGGTTTTTCTGCCAGGTGGTTTGCCATGCCCTTCAGAGACACACTGCACCATCCCTACATCTTCCCTTGTTTTTGGAGGAAACATTTTGTACTGTAGCCCTGTGTTGGTACACATCAGTGACCTGCTCAAAGTGGGTGGAAGGTGGTCCTACAGTGAGCGTGAGATGTTGGCAGGTTTGTGTGTCATTACTCTTCTCTTTCCATGCAGCTGAAGAAGTTCTTGAAAAATATCGGGATGACTTCATTGAATATGTTGATCCTGATGCTGTTGTTAATGAGCTCTACCATAAAATCGTTATTCCACAATGGGTTCAGGCAAGAATTGCGACGATGCATAGTTGTAGGGAGAAGAATCAGATCCTACATCAACATCTGGTGAAGAACAGCACCAGGGAGAAGTTGGCTGATGCCTGTGGGATAATCATTGCTGAAGCTAAGAAAGGCTACCCGAACATGGAGGTTCTGGGAGAAAACATGAAGAAGATGTTAGAACCAAGTAAGAATTTAGAAATTTCAAGTGCATGGGTGTGTGCGTGTGACGTGTCTCTGTACATATGTTTGTGTATGTGTGTACATGCCAGTGTGCATGTGTGCATGTGTTTGCAAGCATGCACATTTGTGTGTGTGTGGTGCATGTGTGCATGGCCCTACACACATGCACACACATACACTTGTTCTAAACCATCCCATCCCCAGCATCCATAGATCCATGCACACAACAAACACACATACACACACACACACACACACACACACACACACACACACACACACACACACACACACACACACACACACACACATACACACACACACACACACACACACACACACATGCATGTATTGCCATGTGGCGTACATATATAGGATGATGAATGACATATCCCTTAGGGTGCTTGTTTTAGTATCTGCTTGTGCAAGAATCCAATTCTCACTGTATACCTCTTACAATTACAGCCTTATAGACTCATTAGTAAGTTGCTAGTCTCGCGTAGCCAGACCGCCATTTTGGTCACGCGCGGACTCCACCCAGACCGTCTTTTTGGAGGGTGGAGTCTGCACGTGACCAAAATGGCGGTCTGGCTACACGAGACTAGAAAGCTGCTGTGTTGAAGTTGTGCTAGTTTGTTCAACATGTCCATCAATTGTGAATCAGATGCAGTCCCCAGCTCTTTCGCTAGACTTAGTTACTGAGATTTCCTTCTTCTTCTAGACACATCTCCTAAGGGCCAGGGTACACAGGAAAATGAGAGGCGCACTAACAAATGGAGTAACGGACGTGTCCTTGTGTGTGTACTAGTTGTTGTTGGCCTCTGTCTCGTGGGCGGTGTAGTCTGGATCTACTCATCATCACCAGCTCCTGGACAGAGTGCTTTGAACCAAGGAGAAGGTGTGTGCTTTGTGACATGTTCAGCGGCAGACTGTGCTAGAATGGGTACAGTAGGTGGAAGGTAAACTGTTCTGACTGGCCTCAGCTCCACATCATGTGCCCTCCTGTTGCTTCAAAGTCTGCTGTGGTCTTCCTATAACTGACTTATCTATCTCCACTTTCTTATTGTGGCAGCCGACATGTCAGCAGGCGGTAAGCAAGTCCCAAAACAAGATGGACAGTCACATCCAGACAGCAAAGGTGAGAAGTGTGTCTGTTTGCATGTGTTAATAATAACCTGTGTGTGTGCATGTGTGTGTGTGTGTGTGCCGTCTACTTCATTCCAACTCTAATGGCTTCATATGACCTAGTTTCCTGCCCAAAGAGTGATATATGTTTAGGTTGGATTTGGTTCTACGTTTGTCGATATAGGGAGACAAGTGGATGCTATAATGGAATTGTACTCCTCTTTTGCACTTCTCACGTCTCTTGCATTGCCTGCTTCCAGTCAGGACATTTTGATGGGCAGCACTCATCAATTGCACTGTTCAGATGGTACTTAGCAAGCTTGTTGGATGACGTGTGCTGCAGTCATTGATGGACATCCTCGTAGTGCCTTTGAAGCAAATAGTACTTTTTCGTAGTGAAACATTTGTGAATTGTGTTTACACTCCTTTTCTCTTTTGTCAGTATGTTTATTCTTACTGCCTTTACGTCTCTTTCAGCTGCTCAGATCCTGGAGAAGCATCAGGAGCGCTTCATTAGTGATATGGATGCAAAAGAAATGGCAGGGACTCTTAAGCAGAAAAGATTGATCCCACCGGAAATTGCAACTGACATAGCAAACGCTCGTAGCCCTATGAAGGCAAATGAAGTCTTGTATGATCACCTGCAGTCCCAAGCTTCTGAGGATGACTTGAAACGTCTCTTCCAGCTATGTAGCAAGAGAACAGGCTATTCCAAGATGAGCACTTTTGGAAAGCACATGCTAGAAGAGTTGGGGCAAAGAGGTGAGCTTGCATTGGCCCTCACCTTTTGGAGGTAACTTCAGCCCCTAAGACTGCCCATGGCTGCAACTCTTGTTGGTGCTGCAGGTGGTCCCCCTGGCTCTGTGTAGTCCAGCTTCTGGCCCTTGCCTATTTTATTGTTTACTGCACTTTTTAAAGGTAGTGACACTTCAGAACTTTGTGCTCTGTGTTAGTGTGTGTGGGTGGGGGGATGTGTGGCCCACTTTGTTGCAATTGTACATATGACCTGCCATTATGCACTCAGGCACACACACACACACACACACACACACACACACACACACACACACACACACACACACACACACACACACACACACACACACACACACACACACACACACACACACACACACACACACACACACACACACACACACACACACACACACACATGCACAATGGAGCAGGTTTTATTAGAATAGGTGCAGTGTTACCCCGTCAAGTGTTTAGTTAGGGTTTGCCAATGCTTCAATTAGTTGCCATGCAAACGGAATGGCCTTCCACCACCAACCCTCCCACTCCTTGCTGCAGTAGTTCTACTTTGAAGCTCTTCTTGCCGGTGAACTGGGTCCTCAGGAGGGCAGGGAAGGGAACAGGAGCTCATTGCAGACAATGTTATAGGACACACCTAACACCTTTACATGTTCACATACATTTCCCTATGTACTGTAACAATGCACTGCTTGAATACTGAAAGTTGCAATTGCAAGAACAGGAGTGTATGTGCAATCATTAGTCATGCATGTATGATATATGCTTACTGTGTGTGTGAATTGCAAGGTGTGTGTGTCTGTGTATGCTTGTTTGAGTATCTGCTTGTGCAAGAATCCAATTCTCACTACACTGTATATCTCTTACAATTACTGCCGTAGAATCATTAGAAAGCTGCTGTGTTGAAGTTGTACTAGTTCAACATGTCCATTGTGTGTGTGTGTGTGTGCTGCTAGGGAGAGCACATCTGTCAAGAAGATTCAATTCCACTGTTTTTTCTTGATATGGACCAATGTTGCCACTGCTCTTCTTCATAATAAAAAATAATTTTGTTGTTGTATACGTAGTCGGTTCAGCCAGCCAGTCACAATGCGTGGGCGGTGCACTAGAGCTACTGTTATAAAGAACTGCTACCCCTTCCAAGGTCACTCCCACACCTAGGGGCGGGAAGTGTTGGCGACGGCAACAGAGAATCAGGCTGGTAACATACCCTAGCCCTAAGCTTGTCACTATACCTGTACCACTAGTCTGCATGGCTTGCTAGACCGTCCTATAAGCGCCCTGTGGGTGTGAAGCGTTTCTCCCCTCGTCGCCCTAAGGCGCTTATTGCGACACGTGATTCTGTTCGTATTTTAGGTTCCGAGTGAAATAGCTAGCCCCGCGCGCCCCATCCCGAGGTCCCGCCCTCGAGCGAAGAAGATGGAACAGACAACGGGTGAGGCTTCAGCTAGCATATGGCGATGATGCGATAGAAGCATTAGTCAGAGACTTTGATATATTAGCGTATACTGCTGCCGGTTAACAACCTACGCATCAAGGCAGCGTGTAGGCATGTCCACCTCCTCCTGTACAGGACCAGCCGCCTTACGTTCAGGTAGCTAGTGCTGGCGCACAGATCAGCTGTGTTGTTAGGCAGACGTCCCTGCCCAATTTACCATAAGACAGTGGACAGACTCGCGCGTGCCTACCGTGGCTAGGCGCTAGGCTGTAGCAGCTGGCTAGGGCCCGTGAAGTTGATTCTTGTCCCTTCCGTTTAACTACGCAGCGAGTAGCTAGTTATTAAACAATGCACTGCACACACCCAGAGCAGCCATCTTGACTCACTTCTTTCCGTGGAGTGACGGCGGGACATGATTGGGTTGGGGTCTGCTTGGTGGCAACCTAGACGTGCATAGGGTGAAATTACTTTGATAGCCAGTCAGGCCTATAGCTACCGGCGATTTTCTGGATCAGGAACTAATGGTGAGGCTTATTAGCCCCCCCCCCCCCCTCCCCCTTCCCCCATTCCACTGCTCTTGTGTCTTTCACACTGTCCTCTATTTGGGCAGAGTGGTTGCCTGCGAAAGCAGAGAGGGCCTTTGTATGACCCCTAATCCAGTTCTCTACCCCTTATCATTCATTCCCTGATCATGTAGTGTGCATGTCAATTTGGTTTTTGTTGCCATCTTGTACTATTCACATTTTCACACGGTAACGTCCTGTAACTGAGCAAATCACACACACACACATGTTGTTATTGTCATGTTACGTGTCCCACGCATGAACAGTTGTTGCAGTTACCTCGTGTCATACAGTCAGTTAATGTTCTTGGAAGTCTTGTGTGTTGTTTTGGTTGCATCGACTCCGCGACCACAATCATGCTGTTATTTCTGTTACAGCTGTGCATTACTGTAGCAATGTAGGCATATCATTCTATGCACTACTGTACACTCTCTCATGTTGCTATGCACTTGACCCTCTTTGTAGGCACTCTAATAATAGATTGTGACTTGTGACAGAGATGAAGTTGGAACAAGGATTGTGAATTACTGCTATTTCTTTCTCCTTGCAGTTGAACAAGTTCTCAAGCACTTTTATGCTCGGTTCATTAAAGAAATTGACGCCAAAGCCATTATGTATGATCTTGAACACGAAAAGATCATTGGTGCTAATGAAGTAACCACTATCAGTCAGAGTAACAGTCCACGGCAGAATAGCCAGTTCCTCCATGGTCACTTACGAAGGACCTGTGACAAAGATTCTTTCATGACAGTCTGTGACATAATCATCGCTGTGGAAGGCAACCCAAGGATGAATAATTTGGGTGAAGCCATGAAGACCAAGTTGGCAAGTGAGCTTCATGTACAGGTGTGACTGTGTGTTGTATTGCCATGTTACGGTCATTTTACAGGACACTGCTGTATAGTGTGTTTTGGAGGTACTGAATGGGTAGTTTGTGCGTGTGTGTGTGTGTGTGTGTGTGTGTGTGTGTGTGTGTGTGTGTGTGTGTGTGTGTGTGTGTGTGCGTGCGTGCATGCGTTCGTGCATGCTTGTCTGTATGTGTACGTTTGTGTGTGTGTATACATCTCCCAAATGTGGTATTTTCACTGCTGATATGTGTTTTACTGCATGCCCAATGCCATGTCAAGTCAAAAAATTGATCCTGTCACATGTTCCAAGTGTAACGAAGCTTTATTTATTGTGTGTACCCTCATGCAGGCATGCAGGGACATGCAGTAGTGGTGGAAATGGAGGACAGAGAAAGAGGTTCAACGAGCAGCAGATGGAAGTGCAAGGTATTAACAGTTTGAGTTTGTGCATGAAGCTGACAATCACCAACAGTTGCTGATTTGCTTATACTGTAATTACTTACCATAATTATATACACCTAGCAGTAGTATACATATGTAACAGTTCCCCATGCAGTACTGCACATACATGAGCACAAACGCTTAATTAATATTTAGAATGATTTGTATTTTATGCAAGTTGTAACAAACCCATGAATAACATATCTGGATGGAACACATCACAAGTAGCAAATAAACAATGATGTATGGTGTTCCTTACATGACTTGTAGTCTCCTCAGTGCTGCACTCTCTCCGCTTCAGGTTGTTTGTATAACTGGTGTAAACACTTCAGCCCTTTAGGTTTTGGCTTCGTAGAGGACGATGGAGGATAACTGCCTTAATGGTGACCATTTTTCTGATTGTGAGTGCATAGCTATATTAATATCTGGATGGAACACATCACAAGTAGCAAGTAAACAATGATGTATGGTGTTCCTTACATGACTTGTAGTCTCCTCAGTGCTGCACACTCTCCACTTAAGGTTGTTTGTATAACTGGTGTAAACACTTCAGCCCTTTAGGTTTTGGCCTAGAGGACGATGGAGGATAACTGCCTTAATGGTGACCATTTTTCTGACTTTGACTTTTCTGATTGTGAGTGCACAGCTAACTTTTACATATTAACTGCCTTGGTGATCTTTTTTCTGATTGTGAGTGCATAGCTATATTAATATCGAGCTGTATGGACTGGTATGTATTGTGTTGTATGAACACATTGTAATCTTATGTGTAGGTCTGTGTCACTCTGCATCAAGAAATGAGCTCCATTGAAAGTCTGCCCAGTCAAAAGCCCATCCCGCTCAGTCCAAGCCAACAGCCCATCACCATGCACTGCCGACCAAACCAGGTGAACCAGCTCAGTACAAGCCAACAGCAGAGCACAGTGCTTACGTGATTTGCATTTACAGACACAGTGTGTGATGGCGGCACAACTGCAAGCAAGAATGTTAAGTAGGCACAGAATGTAGAAGCTGCAGATACAATGCTCCTTGGAGGAAGTGAAGCTGTTCTGTAACTTCCCCTAAAATTAATATGTATTTTTGCTCCAGCTGTGCTAGTCTGACTAGCTAGACCCTCCCCAAGTATACAGACCTGCCAGAAATGTCCCTGTACCTCAGCAGAGAAGTCGCAGCCTTGCTGCAAATTGACCTCACTGAATTAGATTGTGAACTTGCTTCTATATCAGACACATGATCAGAGAGATGCCATTGAAAGAGCAGCCTCTCTTACTGTTTCTGGGTATCAATGGAGGCACTCATGGCACCAGGGTGTGGATGGGGAACTTTCCAGGTCACACTGCAAACTATGACATCATGGCTATAGTTTGATGGCGGTCTGGTAGCAGCCTTCAGAGCAGGTTTGTATGAGGCCAAGACACTGAGAAAACTTTCAATGGAGCCATGGATGATCATTGACCCCACGCCAACTGTTGCTAAGTCCATACTGGCAAGCATTACCAGCTCACTGGAGGAGCTGGAGCTGGACTGGTTTGGGTATCGCCATAAGTATCATCGTGAGTACACGCACATACGTATGTGCACAGAGTGTGTCTGTACATGTTGAGTAATGATAGGGTGTGGTGTGAGGTGCTCCCTCCCAAAGTGTTGGTAGTTATTGTTCAACACAATTTGGTTGTTCCCTCTGCTGCAACTAGTTAAGTGTTGACCTCTGACCTCTGCAGCCCCTGTTACGCTGGCTGACCTTGTCAATGACCTGTGCAGCCTTTCTTTGAAGAAGTTAGTCCTTAAACATGTCGACTTGTTAACCCCATCTGACATAGCCGCCCTACTGGTGGGAGGACTGGGGCAGAATGGAACACTGGAGGAGCTGGAGATTGGTGCTTTTTATTGGAGCAACCAGGTTGGAATTGGTCTCGAGAGCATCACATGTGTGGGTTAGGCTGATGGAGTAGTTGGTGTGTTCACTGAGGAGTGGTCCACCAGGGTTGGTCAGGAGTGGTTGGTTGGTTGCAATGTCCCTCACCTTCCCTTGTGCACTCCTGCATGTATACCAGGATGTTGAGGATGAGGACACTCTGAAGGCAGTGGAAGCAGCTGTGAGGGAGAGCACATCTATCAAGTCGATTGAAGTCGTTTGCGTTGGCTTGAATTGGACCAATGTTGCCACTGCTGTTCTCAAAGGAGCGACAGAGAACACATCATTGAGAGAGTTGACTCTAAGGACACCAGAGGACTCTCCTCCTCCCCAGGATGTTATTGATGAACTGAAACAGAAGAGGAGAAGGCTTGTGGTGGATATAATTCCTTAGCAAGTGAGTCAGTAGTTGATGTGCTCATCACTCATCTGCTGTATGCCCTCGTTGTTTCAACCTCTTACCTGATCCCTTGCTGATGTGATCGGGCCATTCAGTGTATCTCTGTTACTAACTTACTGAGATGGTTGGGCTCTGTAGTGGTAGGGTGGCCTAGGGTATGTGTGTGATGATGTCACACTCATCAGACAGGACACACCCCCTGGCCTACCGCTAGGGGAGTGCTCACAGTCCTCCACCACTTGTGTGTGGTCCCCTCTGTGGTACTACCAGCTGTGTGTATACTCACTGTCCTAACACAACACCCACTGCTGGTTCATGTGTGAAGGGTAATGAGATGCACAGTACGTATATGGCAATTTAACGCATCCATCAGCACACTGAGTCTTTCCCTGAAACAGAAGGCCCAGCACTAGGTGCTGTGTGCTGTGTGTGGTGTTGGGTAGGGCTATGTCTGTTGTGTGTGCCCCAGTCACACTGTCCCCCTCTCCTCTCAGGAGCGTTCCCTGACACAGGTGGAGGCTGAGGTGCAGTCTGTCCAGAGTACACTGTTCTCACTGCAGGGTGAACTGGGGGCGGAGCTCCACTCACAGCTGGAGCCATCAGACCAGCGGGAGGTGGGTGGGGCAGGGTCAGGGAGTGTGGTCTGACACACTGTCAGGAGGTAGTGTGTGCTCTTGCCTTGCTCAGCCCAGCCACGTAGCTAGCTGTTGTGTGAAGGGGAGCCTCTGATTGTATTGTGTTTTGTTTGCTTCAGTGTGTACAGGTGTGCGTACACCCCACTTCTCTGGCCGTCAGACCTTACCCCTCACAGCAGGTGTCACACACGACCTGTGTGTGGAGGTCACTGTACATACCTGTGTGGTGTCCATTGCTAGTGCACACACACTAGCTAGCTGCCTGTAATATTGGTGTTTACCGTCCACCCCCCTCCCCCTCCCCCCCACACACATGCACCAACCAACTGCCTTTATAATGGTGTACACTTCCATAGCTCATTGTACTTCACTGTTCACACTGTGTTGCTGTAATCCTCTCCGGACCATCTTTGTTAGCAGATCACTGCTAACGTTTTCTTTAATTTCTAGTCACTGTTGTGTAAACATTTCCTTGTAAACTTAATTGAAAGCTACCATTATTATTTTAAACATTCTTCATTCTTCTTCTTATCCCCCCTCATTTTTATCCCACTCAGGTTACCCACTATGTCACAGATGAATTATAAAGCCAATTTTTCACCTCACATCATCATAATTTGAAAGCATCTGTTTTGACACTAGTAGCTACTTTAATGATTGTCAGCCCTATATAATTTTGTTATATATACACGCAGAATCTGAATGCACGCCTACACAGTCACGCCCACTGATGCATAAGGGGTAGTAGAGTGTAATGGACCAATGGTCCATAATATATACGCGAGTCCCTTCAGTTTGCTTGTGTCGCGGCTGATCCGTTGTATACGTAGCTGGTGGTTTGGCGCTCCTTGTTACTCGTATATACACATCTCCTTGTACCCATGGTCGGTAGCGTTCTGCGTCCACCTTTGCCTTCCCGAGGCTCACCCACTGGCTGCAGTGGGACGAGTTCGGGCGTTGAGTGCTGTGTAGGCTGCTGTGGTGGACTGTCTGTTTGCGCCTGTGTTGAGTGTAGCTGATATATTACAAGTGCGAGCTATCCCAGTGTGTGGTATACCGGATGTTGAGGATGAGGACACTCTGAAAGCAGTAGAAGTTGAAGCAGCTGTGAGGGAGAGCACATCTGTCAAGAGGATTGAAGTCACTATTGAGAGAGTTGGCTCTAAGAACATCATATCACTCTCCTCTTCCCCAGGATGTTGTTAATGAAGTGAAACAGAAGAGGAGGAGGCTTGTGTTGAAATTATTTTGTAAAGATCGATGTAGAAGAATGGTCAGTCAGTCAAAGTGGAAGGTAAGATGGGTGGGGAGGGGAGGAATGGGGGAGGGGGAGGAGTGAGACTGCATATAGTGACTGCTACCTGTCACTGCTGCCCCGCCCCTTCCCTTTAGAGAGAGGAGCGTCACTTACAGGACCAGATATCCGAGGACAGCAAGGCCATGGAGCACTATGCCACCAAACGCAGTCTCCTCCTCAAGAAACAGGAGCAGTGCATGAAGAAGATCAGAGAGCTGGGCTCCCTCCCCTCGGACACCTTCGCCAAGTACCGGAAGACGGGGGTCAAGGAGGTGGGCGTGGCATGTAATGTGGGGTAGGTGAGCGTGTCATGTAATGTGGGATGGGTAGGTGTGGCATGTAGTGTGGGGTGGGTGGGTGTGGTGTGGAGTGTAGCCGTGGTGCTGCGTCTCTCGGTGAGTGAAGTGTCTCCTTCCAATTCCTGTCCTGTTAGCTGTGAAAACAGCTACACCGCTGCAATGAGGAGCTGCGTCGGTTCAGCCACATCAACAAGAAGGCCTTGGACCAGTATGTCCACTTTACTGAGTGGCGAGAGAAGTTGATGGGACGCAAGGAGGAGGTGGATCGGGTACACCACGCCATTGTGGACCTCATGGACCACCTGGAGAGGAAGAAGGATGAGGCCATTCAGTTCACCTTCAGACAGGTGAGTGGGGTGTGAGGTGGGGAGGGGGTGGGGCATGTAGGGGTTGGACGGGATGTGTATATATAATGTTGGTTGAGTGGGTCGTCTGGTGCTATATGGTTCCCTCACCACACCCCCTACCCCTACCCCTGCCCCGCCTCCAGGTGTCCCGTAACTTCACAGAGATCTTTGAAGAGCTGTCCCCCGGAGGGATAGGGCGACTGGAGATGAAGATGAGGGAGATGGCTGCGGTGAGCACGTGACAGTGCCCTCTGCCATAGTGGTCTGTGTCCAGTGAACCAGTCCCTCCCTGCAGGACTCTGAGAGCAGTGCCAGTGGGGCCTCTCGGGTGGAGAACATTGCTGACACATACGAGGGCGTGGCCATACAGGTGGGGACATGGGCCACACCCGCCACCACCATCCCACAAGATGGTTCAGTGACTGAGTGAGTAGTGTCCACACCTACCCCCTCCTTCCCCCTCTCCCCAGGTCTCCTTCACTGGTCTCCAGAGTGAGATGAAGTCACTGGAACAACTCTCAGGAGGGCAGAAGACACTGGTGGCACTGGCCTTCATCTTTGCCATCCAGAAGTGTGACCCAGGTCCCTTCTACCTCTTTGACGAGATTGATGCAGCTCTGGACGCTCAGCACAGGAAGTCTGTGGCAGGTGGGATGGGTGCAGTGTGCATTGCTGGTGTGTCATGTGACTGTCATGTGACCACCTCTCTCCTTGCTGCTGTCAGACCTGATCCAGCGTCTCTCAGAGAGTGCCCAGTTCATCATGACCACGTTCCATCCTGAGCTGCTGGAGAGTGCAGACAAGTGCTATGGTGTTCGGTTCCGAGGCAAGGTCAGCCACATTGACGCTGTCAGCAGTAAAGACGCCAAGAGCTTCCTGGAGGGGGAGGGCTCTGTGGAGAAGTAACACTTGTGGACCAACTCTGACTGCATGTGGAGCAGTGTCTGCTGTACCTCTGTGTGTGTGGGGGGGAACGTTTTAATTCTGTTTTGTAATGAATTAATGGTTCAATTTGCTTGGGTCAGTATAATTATTGTAAAATTTATGTTGTCAAGCGGCAGTTGTGAAAAATAAGTATTGTGGTATGTATCCAGTAACAGAGATAGATAGGTGCTAAAAATGTACATTGTTTGATTTTGTGGTCTTCGAAGTCAAGTTCTTTTGTCGTCGTAGTCGCGCAAGCCAGTCATGGGCGGTGCACTGACTACTGTTATATTGGAATGACTGTTCCGCACACAACTTCCAAGTCCATGCCCACGTACATACAACAATGCCAGTAGAGCATCCATTGGCAACTTCTGTAGCTTAGTTTTCAACTGCAGCCGAGACGTCACCATGAGCTCACCAAGTGCTAGATTTCGAACTACTCTTGAGTCAGTTGCTGACATCGTGCTTCGTGCTAGCTAAGCCATGCACCTTCGCAAGTGTAGTAGGTGTGTTGTCTGGTGCATTGATCCTACCAGCGCTGTCCACGTCAGACTCGCGTGTCATGAACTAAGGTCCTGAATGAGACGCTCTCTCGCAGGAAGTGCGCCGTAAGAATGGCTCGGTGTTTACTGGACAGCGCTCTGTGCGCGTTTCTCGTACGCATTGCTCAGCAGCTATCACTATTCATGTCAAAACATTGTGTTCCCCTTCCTGCAGCTCGTACGGACCATGGCATTCTCTTGAGAAACTACGTGAGCAGACAGTTAGCCTGGGACACGTAGATGGGACGGTCTAGACCGAGGTCCTAGACCAGGCACGGCTGTTTCGACAATATAAAATGTGGCAACTTAGTTTTGATTTGGCCAATTGGAAACCGACCTCGCGGCAGCGAGATTTCCCTCGCATAGAGGTTACTACGCATACAGCCCATTTCTCCTTGGTTGTAGTCCACATCACCAGAGACTCGTCACAGAACAGTGTGCTTGATCGTAAGTAAGATAATTTGGGCTTTAGATTTGATTCGATGGCTTTCGTTCCTAAGATCAGGGACACAAAATGATATACTTTCAACTGCTTATAGCACGCCTCGAAGTTTTCCTGGAATAATGACTAACATGTGAAGATAGCCCAGCCATCGTACAACATCGTACCGGAGCGACTGTTCTGCTGCCTTATTCCTACCACCCGCTTTAAGAGCAAATAAGCTATATTACGCATACGCCCTGGACTGCGCAGTACAACTTCCCGGTGAGCTCAAATAATGCCACAGCAGTTCAGAATGTCTATAGAGTCGTCCCAAAGGAGCAACAGTTTGCATTCTGAAGTGCTACCGCAGTATCTGAGCTCACGGGAAATTGTACGACGATACGTACGTAAATAATACAGGTATACGCGCTAAACGGGTTCTTCAGTGCAACTCTGCAGTGATTCACTGCAGCGTTGCCCTTGTAATGCTGAATAATGCTCGTTTGGGATGATTCTATAGGTATTCTGAGCTGCTGTGGCAGTATTTGAGCTCAACGAGAAGTTGTACTGCGCAGACCGCGGTGTATGCGGCATACATTACATTGATAGAGCTTATTTGCTCTTATAGCGGATGGTAGGAAAAAGGCAGCAGAACAGTTGCACCAGTACAATGTTGTACGATGGATGGGCTGTCTTTGCATGTTAATCATTATGCCAGGAAAACTTCGAGAGACGCGCTACAAGCAGTTAACCGAAACAAGTGTATGCCAAAATCGTACGCAATGTAAGGCATAAACAAAGCTTTTAACCTAAAAGGCACATTGCCCACTACCAATTCCACTGTTATATTAAGAATGTGTGGCGATTTTGCCTGCAATCAAGAGGGAAAAGGCTAAAAACGCTTTAGTACCTTCTTTCCATCGGCCAGTCTGGTGTCACAGTTTATTTTACCTCCCGGGTAACCGAAGGTTGGTTAAACGACACAGAAATGCTGATAGAAGCTAGTAAAATGCACCCTACTGCAGGATGAGGCTTACCACTACCAGAAGAGACTGTTAGGTGATGATATCTGCAAACCCTGCACTTCCTTCGCAGTCCTTGCAGAAGACCACATTGATCTTGTTAACTGACGACCGCGGTGAGGTTTTTGTCCTTCTACCATGGCTGGGATGCTTGTGTAGTCCTCTGGGTTCTCGAAGAATGTCAAGAGGGCACTACTACAACGAGCAGAAGTGTTTGAGTAGCAGTACGGCTTGCACTTTCGCAAACTGGTGGACATCGATGTGCAGGTACATCGACGCTACAGCGTGAGCATGTGAGGAGCATGAAGCGGTCTGAATCTTAGCTACTGCTTGTCAAAGCAGGGTTGATGGCTGCCAGAACAACCCCTCGAGGTGAAACACACCAAAAAGAGTTAAGGAATACTCAGAAATTCCAAATCGGGGGATAAAGTATCCTAGTTTATTTTACCCGGGGGGATACAAAACTGGGGGGATGGAATAAACCGTGACACCGGTTCCGGTTCCCAGTTTCCACGTAAAGACTAAGTTGCCGACTCGAAACAGTCGTGCCAGGGGGGTTGGACAAAGTCCTGGGATTGCGCAATACCAGCACCTCAATAATTGCATTCTTGACATTCCAATCGCGTCTCCATATGTTAGCTGACTGCTCCAAGGCCCAATGTGGGCTTACCCTGAGCCATGGCAGGGCCTTGTACTGCATTCGCCCCCCTGGTGTGACCCGTACGTACGTAGCCAAGGAGCCATACGGTGGATTGGGCTTAATTGTCTGACTGCTTTCACGATTTAGCTTTGCAAGTTATCGCAGCGTTTCTTGAGGATTGCCAGCACGCTTAAGCCATTTCTAGCATCCCTGCTATCTAATGTGACAAATCGTGTACAGAACCAAGACGATTACAAAGACGTGGCTGTCGATTACACTCCCATTGCAGAAGCAGTCAACCTATCAGCGCACCAAAATTTCCATATGCGCACCAGATATTATCCGTCTTTCGCCGCATTTCGCGCGTTCTATAATCTGATTGGAGATCTGAGATCTGAGATCTGATTAGCAAAGAGGGAAAATGGCGGGTGGACGTGAAATGATGAACGGAGTGATTTTGCATTGAAAACCTACGCCACCGCAGTAATCGTTATCCCCAAGTACCCGGGAATTGATAATAATGACCTGCTGTCGGTGTAACAGAAGTGGAATTTGCTGTAATTGTTCCTGTGTTCGAGAAGGAAAATTGTGTAGCAGCTGTCTACCTCAACGTCACGGTCGCTGCTTGAATGTGGACAAGGATGGTTCTATGGAGACAGAGGCAGGGCACAACTGTGATCAAACTGAGACCGCTAGTGAAGCTACTCAAGAAGAGCGTGCAGGAGAAAGACAAGTAGACAATGTAAGTCAAATTGATGGTGATGGTGATTGTAATGATCAGATCCAAGCCGAATTGCCTTCCTACCCACCAACTAGCCGTCTTAATTTTACTTGGGGAGAAATTGATGGAACCACAGCTAAAATGCTATTGATAAGATCTATGATGAAATTGTTCATTGGAGACACAATCTCTTCAATATCCCTTCTGGCAAACATGGGAAAAGTTTTGTCTGCGAAATGGCTCGCCTGTTCAACAGCTATGCTGAAGGAACACCCATGGAAGGAATGGCTCTGAAAGCTGCAATGGTGCTTCCAGCACTTGTGCTACAAAAGCCGTTCAGAGCCTCGAAAAGCAAGGATCATACCAGCTGCTTAGAAAGGCGAATGAAGAAGTGGGAAGATGGCCACCTTGTACAACTTTTTCATGAAGCGCAATCAATCCAAGCCAGACTGACGGCATCACCGCCCCCCCAACATCAAATCCACATCAAGGCATTTTGCAGAATTGATGATGCAAGGGGAAGTGAAATCTGCCACTCGTTTACTAACAGAAGAAAACCGATCAGGGAGAGTGCTTCCTTTAAGCCATGAGATAGAAGGGAAATTGGTACGAGACATTATTCTGGAGAAGCACCCACCAGCTCGACCACTGAACAGTGAAGTTCTCTCTGCACCAATGCCAAGCCCTGTTGAAGCATATCCCGCCATGTTTGATGAAATAGACGGCCTCACCATTCTGAAATCAGCATTGAATACAGAAGGAAGCGCAGGTCCATCTGGTATGGACGCCCGTCTATGGAGAAGAATGTGCTGCTCGTTTCAGAATGCATCATCAGCTCTACGTGAGGCATTAGCCAGTACTGCAAGAAGAATCAGTTCCAGCTTTGTTGATCCGGAACCCCTACAGCCACTGATTGCCTGTAGGCTTATTGCCATGGACAAGTGTCCAGGTGTTAGGCCAATAGGTATTGGGGAAGTGGTGAGACGCATTCTGAGCAAGGCAATCCTCTCAGTCATCCGTTATGACATCCAAGAGGCTGTTGGATCCCATCAGCTTTGTGTGGGGCAGAAAAGTGGATGCGAAGCAGCCATACACGTGTTGGAAGAGCTGTTTCATGAGGATACAACGGAAGGGATACTGCTCATTGATGCCTCTAATGCATTCAACAATTTGAATCGCCAAGCCACTTTGATGAATGTTCAGTCACTGTGCCCGGCCTTTGCAGCCATCCTGGTGAACACCTACCGATTGGAACCGTCACTTTTCATCGATGGGGAGACTATACAATCCAGGGAGGGCACAACCCAAGGAGACCCCTTGGCGATGTCAATGTATGCTATTGGCATACTTCCGCTGATCCTGCGTCTGAAGCACTTGGCCTCACAAATCTGGTATGCGGATGACTCTTCTGCAGCTGGAGCTATCAAGAGCCTTAGGAAATGGTGGGAGGAATTGCAGAAGGTTGGTCCTAGCTTTGGTTACTTCCCAAATCCATCAAAGTGTCTTCTAGTTGTGAAGGAACAATGGCTTCCAGGGGCCCAAGCAGCCTTTGGAGACACTGGAATCCAACTTACTTCTGCCGGAGGTAGATACCTTGGCTCGGCCATCGGTGTCACTTCCTTCAAAGAAGCCTTTGTGAGGGAGAAGGTTGACCAATGGGTACGTGAGCTAGAGAAGTTGGCAGACATAGCTGCTTCCCAACCCCAAGCGGCCTATTCAGCACTAGTCTTTAGTCTGAAACATAAATGGTCTTTCTTAGCAAGAACCACACGAGGCATCTCAGAGCTGTTGCATCCTGTAGAGGATGTCATTCGCCACAAAGTGATACCAGCCATAACAGGGAAAAAAAACATCAGTGATGCAGAAAGGAGGCTGTTTGCTCTACCCACAAACCTAGGAGGCCTAGGAATTCCCATCTTGCCAGATAGTGCTGATAATGAGTTAGCCAACTCCTTCCTTGTCTCAGAGCCACTTATGTGCTCCCTACAGAAGAAGAGTGCAGTTCATACTGCTGAAGTTGAGGCTCAACAAAATGAGGCCAGGAAAAGGGTCAGACAACAGAACAAGAAGCGACAGGAGGGCGAGATGAAGATGACTTTGGAGGCACTCAACAGCACCACTCAGAATGTAGCCACTCTAGCACAAGAGAAGGGAGTGTCTGCGTGGTTAGGAACCCTACCGATTGAGGAACATGGCTTTTCCCTGAATAAAGTAGCTTTCAGGGAAGCCCTGGCTTTAAGATATGGATGGCTTCCAAACAACCTTCCCTCCATATGCTCATGCGGCAAGGCAAACTCTGTACAACATGCTCTGAGTTGCACAAAACGAGGTCTTCCAATCCACAGACACAATGACATCCGTGACCTTACAGCCATGCTTATGGAGGAAGTGAGTCGCTCCACAGAAATTGAACCACCGTTGCAGCCACTTACTGGGGAGAACCTACAAGGGAGATCAGCCAATGTTCAAGATGACAGTCGTATGGACATCAGATGTATGGGGTTTTGGATCAAGCATCAGGATGCATTTTTTGACGTGAGGGTTTTTAACCCGCTGGCAGCCTCCAACCAAAATTCTAACATCTTGACAACTTTTCAGAGACACGAGAGAGAGAAGCGAAGGATGTATGACCAAAGAATAAGAGAGATTGAACATGGCTCGTTCACTCCCTTGGTCTTCTCAGCATGTGGAGGAATGGGTCCATCAACTACAATTGCCTACAAGCGTCTAGCTGCACTGATAGCGGAGAAGAGAGGACAGAGATACTGCCGCGTGATGCAGTGGCTCCGATGCCAACAGTCATTCAGTCTCCTGCGAGCAGCCATAGCAGCAATCAGAGGATCAAGGTCTGCTCATTCCTCCCGTAAATCTGCTGCAGTGATCGAGTTGGCGATTGCAGAGGGTCGAGTACCCTCGGCATGACTCACAATCTGACAATGACATGACAATGACATGACAATCTGTAATGTATGCATTATTTCGTCAATTATTGTTTGTTATTTTATCAGGCATTGCGCATGTGTGCCTATGTAATCCTCATTATCATTAGTGTGCGCTGCCTTACCATCTGATTGGAGGCGCCGGAATCTCAAATCCCTGCACAACTTCCGAATACTAATTTTGCGTGGGGGGCGCTTAGGGTCTAGTCTCCAGACTACAGACTAGTCTCGTTCCCAGCCCACCACTTCCGCTAACAAAATGGCAACGGAAAAGGTGGTCTGGTATCTTTGGGCCCATTCCTTGGCTCGCCTCGACGTATCTCGAATGCTTTTGGCCAATCAGATCGCCGCTTGATCACGTGCTTACGAAACCACGCGTGAGCCTCGTACGTGAAGATATGACTCTCAAACGTTCTTTCATGGATCCTGGATATTCCACAGAACTGGATCCCAATCATGGACTATCCATAATCGAAGAAAGAGCGCTTACTCTCTGAGACTCCTCCCTATTCAGCTTCACGTACCAGGTTCTGCGTGGTTTTCAGCAGACACGTGACCAAGCAGCGATCTGATTGGCCAGAATTATTTGGGATGGCGAGAACCAAGGAATCAGCCCAAAGATACCTAGTCTGGCTCGCTAGACCGTCCCAATAAGCGCCTTGGGGCTTCCACGCCTACCGGCGCTTACGGGACGGTCTAGCGAGCCAGACTAAAAGTAGTCTCGTTCCCAGCCCCCCAAAAGGTGGTCTGGCACATTTGCTCGATAGTCTGATTAATTAAAAACTTTCGGTATGTTGCTTCACATGCATGCAAGAAGCACAATGATTGGGGCGCTTGCTAGGTACTGCATTGTCGGTCAAGGTAAAATACCTATACTAGCTAAGAGCAGACATATTTCGAGAAACACGTCGCATCGCTTGTTTCTTTGCTTCTGAGCACACAGTTGGACAAGGGCTATCAAAAAATGGACCCTTCCCCGCCCTTCCCCAGCATCTAGGTAGGTTTTGCGAGCATTTTCCAACACCGGTGTACGAGTGTTCTCTGATGCTGGCTACGAGGCAGATGGAGCCTAATCTGGTGTTCTGAGCAAGTGCTCCTGTGGAAGTGACTCCTTAAAAGCTGGTAGCGAGTCATTGATCATTTCAGGACTGCAAGACTGATAGGTTGACTGCTTCTGCAATGGGAGTGCAATCGGCAGCCACGTCCTTGCAATCGTCTTGGTTCTGTACATGATTTGTCACATTCGATAGCAGGGATGCTTGAAATGGCTTAAGCGTGCTGGCAATCCTCAAGAAACGCTGCGATAACTTGCAAAACTAAATCGTGAAAGCGGTCAGACAATTAAGCCCAATCCACCGTATGGCTCCTTGGCTACGTACGTACCGGTCATACCAGGGGCGCGAATGCAGTACAAGGCCCTGCCATGGCTCAGTGTATGCACATTCGGCTTTGGAGCACAGTCAGCTAACATATGGAAACGCGATTAGAATGTCAGGAATGCAATTATTGAGGTGCTGGTATTGCGCAATCCCAGGATTTGTCCGACCCCCCCGATACCAGACCACCTTTTCCGTGGCCATTTTGTTAGCGGAAGTGGTGGGCTGGGAACGAGACTAACTACAGACCAGGGGGGGTCGGTCAAGGTCACGTGTGTCCGCAAAATGGCTGACGCTGCTGCTCTTTACTGTGTATTTTACCTATACTAGCTAAGAGCAGACATATTTCGAGAAACACGTCGCATCGCTTGTTTCTTTGCTTCTGAGCACACAGTTGGATAAGGGCTATCAGAAAATGGACCCTTCCCCGCCCTTCCCCAGCATCTAGGTAGGTTTTGCGAGCATTTTCCAACACCGGTGTACGAGTGTTCGCTGATGCTGGCTACGAGGCAGATGGAGCCTAATCTGGTGTTCTGAGCAAGTGCTCCTGTGGAAGTGACTCCTTAGAAGCTGGTAGCGAGTCATCATTGATCATTTCAGGACTGCAAGACTGATAGGTTGACTGCTTCTGCAATGGGAGTGCAATCGGCAGCCACGTCCTTGCAATCGTCTTGGTTCTGTACATGATTTGTCACATTCGATAGCAGGGATGCTAGAAATGGCTTAAACGTGCTGGCAATCCTCAAGAAACGCTGCGATAACTTGCAAAACTAAATCGTGAATGCGGTCAGACAATTAAGCCCAATCCACCGTATGGCTCCTTGGCTACGTACGTACCGGTCATACCAGGGGCGCGAATGCAGTACAAGGCCCTGCCATGGCTCAGGGTATGCACATTCGGCCTTGGAGCACAGTCAGCTAACATATGGAGACGCGATTAGAATGTCAGGAATGCAATTATTGAGGTGCTGGTATTGCGCAATCCCAGGACTTGTCCGTCCCCCCCTGACTACAGACCAGGGGGGGTCGGACAAGTCCTGGGATTGCGCAATACCAGCACCTCAATAATTGCATTCCTGACATTTCAATCGCGTATCCATGTTAGCTGACCGTGCTCCAAGGCCGAATGTGCATACCCTGAGCCATGGCAGGGCCTTGTACTGCATTCGCGCCCCTGGTATGACCCGTACGTACGTAGCCAAGGAGCCATACGGTGGATTGGGCTTAATTGTCTGACGGCTTTCACGATTTAGTTTTGCAAGTTATCGCAGCGTTTCCTGAGGATTGCCAGCACGCTTAAGCCATTTCTAGCATCCCTGCTATCGAATGTGACAAATCGTGTACAGAACCAAGACGATTGCAAGGACGTGGCTGCCGATTGCACTCCCATTGCAGAAGCAGTCAACCAGAGTAACCTATCAGTCTTGCAGTCCTGAAGTGACCAATGAAGACTCGTTACCAGCTTCTAAGGAGTCACTTCCACAGGAGCACTTGCTCGGTACTCCAGATTAGGCTTCATCTGCCTCGTAGCCAGCAGCAGCGAACACTCGTACACCGGTGTTGGAAAATGCTCGCAAAACCTACCTAGATGCTGGGGAAGGGCGGGGAAGGGTCCATTTTCTGATAGCCCTTGTCCAACTGTGTGCTCAGAAGCAAAGAAACAAGCGATGCGACGTGTTTCTCGAAATATGTCTGCTCTTTGCTAGTATAGGTAAAATACACAGTAAAGAGCAGCCGCGTCGGCCATTTTGCGGACACACGTGACCTTGACCGACCCCCTGACTACAGACCACCTTTTCCGCGGCCATTTTGTTAGCGGAAGTGGTGGGCTGGGAACGAGACTAGTCTGGTATCTTGGCCACCCTCCTCCCACCCTTGGATACGTGGCCACCCTCCTCTGGGGCCAGGGCGGTAAGCATAGTGGCAAGATGGTCGACGAAGATGCTCTGTGGAGTGCGTACTCAGCCGTGTGGCTGCTTCTTGCTGGGCTAATTGTTGTCATCATCCTCGTCTACCCTTTCGTGAAGAGTGATCAGATCATAGCTGGAGGTTGGTTACATTGGAAGGCTCTTTGTCTGTTGTTTAGCTAGCTGCATTATAGCCAGCTAGCTAGATATCTAGCTACATGAGGCGAAAGTTCTTTGTTATCTATCCCCCTGTACTAGTCTCGCGGGGCCAGACCCATTTCCTGCCTCCATTTTTTCATTATGACGTCATCCGTCGGCAGGAAAAGGGTCTGGGGCATAACGTTCACTTTGCTGGTGCAGCGGTCCAGCATTCCTGGACCCGCGATGATAATTAATTGGCTTTGAAGTGCCACCGCAAACAGCAAGCGCCTGTTGGACGGTGTTGAAGGGAGAGCACCGCTACGTTTATTCCACTCCACGTCGCCCTTTAGGGCCTACTTGGCCCGAAATCGTCTAATCGGACCTCAAGCCTTCCATCGCACCGTTAACTCGAGTCGTCGCATGCTCAGCGGCGGTTTCCCATCGTTCTCAGCAACCACACAGGCTGCGGTGGAAGGCTTGAGGTACGATTAGACGATTTGGGGCCAAGTAGGCCCTAAAGGGCGACGTGGAGTGGAATAAACGTAGCGGCGCCCTCCCTTCATCTCCGTCCATCAGGCGCTTGCTGTTTGCGGTGGCACTTCAAAGCCAATTAATTATCATCGCGGGTCCAGGAATGCTGGACCGCTGCACCAGTAAAGTGAACGTTATGCCCCAGACCCTTTTCCTGCCGACCGATGACGTCATAATGAAAAAATGGAGGCAGGAAATGGGTCTGGCCCCGCGAGACTACCCCTGTACCATGATCAGAGAGCAATGTCACAGTAGCTACATCATTACAGGGGTTTACCAAGCATACTGACTGTATGGCTTACAGGCATGTACGTATAGGCTGGTCATAGCTAATATTTTTCTAATGAGGCAAATAATAACCACCATATATGTAAGGTACAATAGGCACACATGCACACTGCCTGTGTGCATGTGTGCCCTAATATGGGAGGGCCTTGTCCGGCCAAAGTGGAACAAAACTTTTACTCATTCTCTTTGCAAGTCATACTTAAGCATACATTTCAATGAGCTTGAGCTGAAACATGAACTCCTTGGATTACTGCACACTATTGCGTATGACAGGTGTAACTCATTGAGGGTGCAAATACTGTATGAGTGCTGCTGAGCAGTGTTCAACTGAGCTATTAGCAACCATAAGTAACATGTATTAAAGGCATAAAGAGAGTAAAATTTGTGGGACTATAATGTGCAGTTCTCAGTGGCAAGTACAAATCACCCAGTGCTGTGGGGGGGGGGGGGGGGGGGGGTCTTCTGAACCCCCTCAATTGCCCCAGTCTACGTGGCCTGGGTTGTTAGGGGAGACTCAGGCTGCAGTAGTCTGGCTGTTAGACATTAATTTTAGGCTATAGATATATTGTAGTAGTTATACTATCTGTGGTCAGACTTGGGCTCCCACAACGGCACTGTACACTCCACACTGCTATGTATAGATGGATATGGTGCAGTGATTTAGTCATTGTATGTCTTATGTGTTTGTGCAGGTAAAGCATCTCGATACGAGAAGGGAAGTGATGCTTCCAGCAGCAAAGACCATGTCCTACATCAGTCTGTTCACTGTGAGTGGGCATGGATTCATGAGTGACTTGATCCAGATGCGTGTATGCGTGTGCATGCACGGGCATGTGGTGTATGTGTGTGTGTATGTGTGTGTTTATGAGAAGATGAAGTATTAATGGTGTGCCCTTGTCCACCTACTCAAATCTGCCACTGTGTGAAAGCTGTGATTCCTTATAGCTCCTTCTCATCAACCTCAGCAGACAAGGCATGAAACAGTAGTAGTGGTAGTTGTAGCATTGCTGACAGCAGCTATCCATCACAAGCACCTTCTCCTTTCTCCTGTAGCCCGAGAACGGTATGCTGTCCTCCTAAGGAAACATGTTAGCAGGAATAGTGCCGGCAAAGGTCGAGCGATTCTGGAGGGGGTGGGGCTTACCCCAGAAAGGATTGAATTGCATTTTAGCAGTAATCCTAGAAATGAAGTGGAAGCAGTCCAATCAGGTCTGACAGAATGGAGTGAGGGCCACTACGACAAACCCACATGGAAAGTGCTCCTGGAGGCTATGAACTATGCTGGCATTGGATGTCAACACATTGTCAACTTGAAAGCAGAGCTCCTGAACAAGACAGGTAAATGTGCTGCTTATTCTACCATCTATATGTTGTGTTATGGTTTGTGTGAGCTGTATTACATATAGCATATTGATCAGAAAGGGTTGGTTCTCTAATACCAGCTTCACAACAGGGTTGAAAACCTTGCCGACGTTTCAACCAGATGCTCTGGTCTTCTTCAGGGCGAAGATGATATAGAGCATATTGATGTTTGTGGGTGACAGTTTAAAGGTCAGTTGATGTAATATTGAGCAGCAAGCACAGGCAAATAATTGTGGTCTATTTGAAGTTTGGCTACATACTGTATCAGACGTCACGCTCGTGACATCTACTTAGGAATGTACCCAATAAAAATGGCTACTCCTATCTTAATGTATTAGTGCGCTTCGGCGAAACTAGCCGAACTGCAACTAAGAAGAACAATTGAAGGCCATGGATAAGCTTATATCAAAGTGCAATGTACCCAAAGTCAGCCTGGAGTACAAAAGTGTCGCATGCCGCTGTTACCCCATTAATTTTTGTCTTTTCATTATCTTATTCTTCTTCCCACTGAATTTTTGCGCGCTCCTAGCGCAAGACACAAGACACCTATGGACTTACGTCACATACCAGGACTCGCATACATACCTGAAGGGTGAAGATCTGAGCGCTGGTGGCAATCCAATTCATACAGTGTTGGAGTGAGTTTGTTGCTCCCGTGTATTAAACATACCCTAATGCCACCATTTTGTTGTACTGGTATACCGTACAGTACACGGCAGCCGCTTCATCTAAAGTGGCATAACTGTGCTTGATGCTCTGCACAATCTTCAGCTAATTTAAGGAAAGGGTATTTGTCAGCGCTAGTATCAATCTGATGTAACCATAGTCCTTTGGATATGCAAAAATTGTACAAACTAGTGTATAAAAATTCCTTCAGAATTAAAGAGGATTTAGGAATGGCCAGCAGAAAAAGAATAGAAACAAGCAACAGTAACTCAACACCATGATGAACCACATTGCTGTGAAGTTCGTTATGCATTCCTAATTTCCCTGTAGCTACATGGAACTAGATAGCTAGACATTTGGGCCCATGTAGCTATGGGATATATGTGAGATATACTCCGTTGCCGGGGCAACTGTCGGGGTATGACTGCAATAAGAAGCCGTTTTGGGGTATAACTGCAATAAGAAGCTATATACTGCACAGAAGCGCTTAAATCCTGTTATCACTGCCCAAATATGGAAGTTGTTATTGATAACAATGAAGGTGTCACATCATACCAAAGCACATACGTACACTGAATGCAGCGACCTGCAGTCAGCTTCAACTTTGCGTGGCTATGGGAAAGTCCGCAAAGCATTGAAAAGGAGAATACTTCCCTCCATTGTGCTGCAATCAATGCATGCAAGCCAACAACGTACAGCACTCCGTAGCCGAGCTAGATAAATGATGTTACATTGTACGCGACCCACACAGTGCACAAATGAGAAACAGCAAGTTCGTGCACTAATTCGTACACAAGGGCACTCAAAATCACTGCAGCAGTGGGAACTCACTGTTTCAAGGAGAACAGAAAGTCGAACAGTGAGCGCAAAGAACCCTCGAAGGCCGAGAACGTCGCAGAAGCCTCAATCACATCACTGGTCCCTTAGAGTGTTGCTCCAGTGGCTTAACGTAAGGCAAAAACTTCATAGCACTGGAGAATTCACCAAAACCTGGCAGCTGCTCTTCAGAGCTGCCATCCTCGAAGAAGCCCGCCTTTCGAATAAAAGCCTAGACGTGCTAGACTGAGTATATATCACTTATACCATGGCACTTCAGTGTATATGGATTTTAGACGCACTCGCCCTCGGGCGCTTTGCGCCCAAGGGCCTCGTGCGTCTAAAATCCATACACACCTCAGTGCCGTGGTATAACTAATACTTATCTCTGTTCACGGATATGCCCCAAGATGAGATGATCAGAATGTGAATCAATTAGACACTGTATGCTGCTCTGAAGTAGTCTCATTCCCAGACCCTTCCCATGGGGGAGGAAGGGTCTGGTGAAAGTGGGCAGGAAGTTTGAGCACAATGGAATGTATTTATGGATGATGACGTAATGCTGCATGTGATTAGTTCCGGCCTCTCTGACGCTTCGATCGCGAGTTTGACACCTGATCCTTCATGAGGGCAATCAAGGACTCACAACAGTGACAATCGAGGTAGGGCTGGCGCGCTGGTGTAGAACATCGTAAACTGCCTGGTACTGCTTGTCCTTCAACTGTCTATATCCAAGCCCTTTAGCTGCTCTGGAGATGGCTGCACTCACTTCTTCAACTGCAAATCTGCTAATGTACGTACTCGTATTATAACTCGTTCGTGAGGTGAGAAATTGTGCAATATTTCGCTACTAGCAATCTGATTGGTGCTGCCCACATTCCGGCAACGGTCATGAGAACCTGTCTATTTTCACCAGACCCTTCCTACCCTCGCTCAATCGCGCACTTCGGAAGGGTCTGAAATACGGTTGAATACAAACCATGCACATGCAGTATGTGAAGGTTACTGTAAATTAATAAGTACCTAGCTAGCTATACTATGACAGGAGGGATGCATAGTTTACTAGCTAGCTAGGTGTGCTTGGTCACAGACAGCAAATGACGCTTGGGTTATGTGCGCAATGAAATCCAGGCCCAGAGCATCGCATGAAGCTCCGATCTCCTGGGAGCTCCAAGGGTAACTACATTGAGCTATAGCTAGCTGTGATCCCATTGCACATTTAATGCAAACACAGTTTATTACAATCAGTTGTTCTGGGCGGCAATACTTGCCTGTCACCATTCTCTCTACACTTCACAAGCTAAGTTGGGTTACTGCCTTCTCTCCATGCTCAATAATCTGCCAAGCCACTAAAGCTTTCAGCTCTGAACTTACATCATCTTTCTTCACGAACCCTTATCCAGCCCTCGCTTTCATCCTTCTTGGTGACTCTCTGCTCTTGGCCCAGTTCATGTACTCGGTGTAAATATCCACGCCTTGCCCTCTGTCTCACTCGTGCATGGACATGCACTATGTATGGCATGCATGACTTTCTGTTCTGTACCACTTAGGTCCTGATTCCGGCCCTGGATGTCCTAGTACAATACCTGAAATAATGCAAAATTATATAGAAGTCAAAAGAGAATTTGTCAATGTCTGTTCAGTACAGGGATCCCCTACTTTGGATGAAGTGAAGGAATACTGCATTGATCTGATAGCAGTAGCTTTCACTTATATACCCCAAGGTGCTCACCATGCAGCTTCCATCAAAGAGGCTGAGACAATGACAACATTGGCATATATCATGTGTTTTGACCTCAGCAATTGGATTAATTATGACTTCTTCAAGAAGGTGATTGCTTATTTCCAACCTGGCCTGGAACGTGTCAAAGTGCAACTGATGCATTATGAGGACCAATTGAAACCCTTTTTGCTACAAGAGCTAGAAGACATTGCAGAACTCCAGCAACGGTAAGAAGTAGTATAAACACAATGTTGACTTATCTGATTTGATATAGTGCAAGTTTGTGTGTTGCACATTTATGGTTGTTGTGCAGTTATTTAATGTATGATTACATTCAAAACAAGTTAATTAATCAATTTTATACGCTACAGAAAAGAGGTCCCAGGGAGCATGGCAGAGCTTAGGGTTAAGTACAGGTTGGATGCAAAACGTTTCCTAGTAAAGGACCTGATTGAACAGAAGGTGTTCCTGGTGCAGCTATTGGATGTCCCTGAGCACCTCCTGCAAGTGCTTTCCGGGGAGGTTGGCTCAATAGTGATCACATACTGGATAGTACGAGATATGCTACCGCTTGCTGAGCTGGCACTGTGCCGGGAGAGTGTTCGAACAAAGCTCACTCAGCATGGTGCAGTGTATGTCTATCTGGATAGTCACCCTTCAGAGGACCCTGGCACGGTATGTCCTAGGGAATAATTCAGACTGCATTGTGTCTGTTTTGCATTCCATTCCCTTCTCCCATGATTCAGATGGACCTACGGCTGCAGACTGTGCATTGTAAGAGAGATACAAGCACTGTTGTTTTTATCTTGAGGTTTTGTTTGAGTGACAAACGTGTAGTTTACTACATGTTTCTCTTGTATAATTTTACTTTGCTTTGTTTTTGTGAGTCTTAGCTACATTTATGGCGTTCATGTCCAGCACACTTGTCTAGTGTAATTGCATTGTCTTGTCTTTGCATTTACCAGTCTGAACTTACGTTTGCATTCTGTGTAGTGCAGAGACGTGCTATTGTCACTGTCCTTGATGCTCATCGTCAGGACATGGATGTTGCTTCACTGACCTCTGACCTTAAGCACATGGGCCTCATGACCACAGAGCAGTGTCAGAAAGTAACATCTCTGGATGCCAAGGAGAGACAACATGAGGCTCTGCTATACATCTTGTTATCCCATGATGTACCAGATACATACCACAAGCTTGTGGAATGTATGGGAAGGAGATATACATCCATAGCAGCAGATTTGCAAGGTGTGCTGGTGTAGCAATTATAAGAAATGTGCTTCTTAGTCATCATTCATCAAGGGTTTTACTCTCTTGTTCAATGCAGCAACTTACGAAGATATGATGAGTTCTCCTAGTGCTCTGACTGTCATTGGCAGCTCTCGTAAGTGTCTTTGCTATATTTATAAATGGCAAACAAGTTATTATCCTGTGTGGTGTTGAAAGTGGCTATTTTACGTATATCGTTTGATTTCATACTTATTCATAATAGCTGTAACAACGTATACTGTACATCTCATTGCCATGCAAACAGGTGTCTAAACGCTGATTCTAAATCTCATAGACACCCTGACTGTGCCTTCGTGCCATCGTCAAACCATGCTCTAGTCTACCTGTGCTCTATTGAGTAGTGTTACTATTTGTATGTGACACCATTAGTGTAATGGTACATTTATATACGTATACATCAGTTGTTTGGTTGTGAAATAATTGAACTCAGCTGTGACACACTGCACAGGGTGCCTAGCTTACTTGTTTCGTTGTGAAGTAGGGACAATAAACAAACTGTGAATCTTGGCACCTGATTACGATTGCGTCACACCACGAAACTAGCACCTTAATTGCAGAGTGTTGGCTTTTCTGTAATACTGCGGGTTTATCCAAGCTATTGATTTTATCAACAAAAGTAGTGCCCTTTGCAACTCTATCGAACGAGATGATGGCTGCTGTAAGGTGTTTTGCCTGTGAGGCAGTGACTACCAAAACTGCTTGTATGCTGACTGTTCAGATTGTTGTGAGTGTAAAGACAATTGTGCACCACTGAAGAAGCACCTCAGTTTTGATCAAAGAAAACACACAGTTGTAACACTGTTCTTCGCTTTTGTTTTGGTCATGATTCTGATTGTGCAACCCATTTGTGACATCACCGTGTAAGACTAATACTATGCAGTATGTTGCACAATGGCTGCAGGTGAGCAGGAAAATAATATGTTGTAAGCTTTACGTGTCGTCCCTGCAGAAGAAGCGACCAGTTTTGCACGCCAATGCTTCTTGCTATGTTGCTTATATACAATGCTCCACTCCTAAAGGGTAAACTATTTGAAAAACTTCGGGGTACAGTTGATTTGCATAAAAGTAACGCTCGAGTTCATCATTTCAGGTGTCTTTCGACACATTTCCGCTATAATCTTTACACAGACAAACACACGACGGTGAAAACGGCCATTCCCATACTTAAGGGATAGGAATGAGACGCCATTTTTAATTACCGCGCGCTCCCGACATGTTTGCATCATCACTGGTTCGAATTTCGCATCGCAACAACAGCTCAAGCCCAAGACCAATCTCAAGAGAACAACAGTCTACTTCGTAAAGATGAATGCGCCCCTCAAATGGTAGTAAACGACAAAAGAATGATAATCTGCCAACCCGTCCATCCGCACAACCATACTTACTGGTCACGTGAGTTGTGCAACTTGACATCATAATTGAGCCTGGGAGTAGAGAAGTTGCGAAATTCTTGCTGAAACAGTGTAATACTCTTTGTGTGCATGCGAGGACCTTTGCAACACGGTATCATTGGATTGCACAATCATTAACATATTGAGGGAGCAACTTTCGCATCTTAACTCGCATTCTTGCGGCAGTTAGGTCCTAAAACCTTGACACCTCTAAAAATCGTTTTTTGGGGAATATTTATGGTATGGTTAATGGCTAGAGCTTCCGACAACAGCCAATTTCTTATGTTTCAGATGATTACCACTACCTGTTAATTGCGGACCTTAACTACTATCCCTTCATTGTTTTTGAAAACATTATATCACATTTTTGTAATTAATGAGGTGGGCGTATCATGTGACTCCTCAACCCGCCCACACAGTTTACCGTTGTCCTTTGTTGACTTCTTTCACAATATAAATTGCCTTAATCATCACCTAGTACCATCAAACAAGCCATTAATCACAGAACAAAATAGTTTACTCTTTAGGAGTGGAGCACTGTATACACTTGAAGAAGCTCCCCTCTTCTCCGCTGTCTACCGCCTCAGTGACGTAGGGATTTAGGAGAGATAGAATTGACTTTAGCAGCGCTTTGGAATGGTGTGCAATGTGTGTGGATACCTGCAAGCTCAAGCAAGAAAGAGGGGTCACCCTACAGTACAGAATATTATAGTGTGTGTGTGTATAAATTCATTACACGCAAGCTTCCCGGCCACTGTCACGTGATATGTGGCCACCTCCTCTGCGCTCTGCAGTCAGGCTGGCTGGTCCGCCGTTTGGTGCCTTCACCCCTTCCGTGGGTCCACAGCTGGTGGACTAGCCAGACTATCTCCTCTGAGTAAAACAGAACAAGATGGCCGACGGACACAATCTATTTCTTTATTCAACTCTAAGCGTAATTGTCATCATCATCTTAAACCTCATGTTTTTACGAGGAAAGAGGACAATCTGGAGGTTGGTTACTTGGTTCTTGCTTGAGTGTGCTTTTGACAGGCTGGGGGAGGGAAGGTGAAGGGAAGGAGGGGAGGCGAGGGGGAGGTTGGAGGGGAGGGGGAGGGGAGGGAAAGAAGGCCTCAGAAGGGCATTGTGTTGGTATAGATTGCCCATGTTAGTTGGAGTGATTTGATGCTAGGCCTGAGAATTTATTCTACCTAATTGTGCCTTAAATTAATTGTTGAGATATGCTTTGAATATCTGATGTATGGTATAAGTTGAGAACATGCTGTGACCACCAGTGAGTGGAGCATATCAGGAACACAACTTGTAGCTACAGTACACTAAAATTCAATATCAAAATGCATTCCTTAACATGACGGTGAACATTACCTCCCTGGACTGAACTCAGGTGGTTAATTCTCTGACCTGACTCCCATGCACAAACGGTCAAACACGACAACACGACATGAAATTTTCTCCCTGTAGACAAGTGCTAGGAATCCATTTGCCCATCTCTCTATCCAGTGATGAGGTATTGTAGTGATTGGGAAAGGTCAGAGTCTGCATCTCCATTCTCCTGGTCCAACCCTCTGCAATTGTCATACAATTGGTTGACTTGTGCTATATTTGCAGCTGGCCACTGACAGTGTCATGGTGTAGTCCCACATTACAACACTTGACATAGTTACACAGGCGAACCGCAAACATCTGGCAAGCACACATGACAGCATTATAGACTCTCTAGTCTGGCCCGCTAGCCCCTACCTCTGACCTCTGATTGTGCATGGGTCAGAAGTTGGGGCTAGCAGGCCAGACTAACTCCTTATGGCTGTGACTGTATTCCATTTACAGCACTCCACTGTAGCTATCTATACATGTTAATGTGAGTGCTGAGCACTTCGTGATGGTCTGACCCTACACATGTTCCAGTAATGTAGTTTGACATGTCTGCACCACACACTGTGCATGGTTAGAACATGTGTGTACACCATCCCATGTAGCTCCCGATCGTCAGTCCTTTGTGGAAGCTGTAAAGGAGAGTGCCGTGACAGAGCTACTGCCCTCTCCACCTGAGGGTCCACCACCATCCTCACCTTCCACAGCCCTCCCCTCAGGTGAGTGTGTATGACATTTGACTACCACTAGTGACTACTGTGTGAATACTGCAGTGACCCCAGCCACAGTACACAGCTGTATGTGGAGTGTATAGTGCACTCCATTGTACTGTAGCCCTGTGTTGGTACACATCAGTGACCTGCTCAAAGTGGGTGGAGGGTGGTCCTACAGTGAGCGTGAGTTGTTGGCAGGTTTGTGTGTCATGGCTCTTCTTTTGCATGCAGTGAAAGAAGTTCTTGAAGAGTTTCGCGATCGATTCCTTGAAGAGGTGGATCCTAATGCAGTTGTCAACGAGCTGCAACACAAAGGCCTTATTCCACAAGGTGATCAGGTGGAAATCTCAAGGGCTAAAGGTGACAGGCAGAAGAATGAGCTCTTACATCAATGTCTGGTGAGGACATGCACCAGAGAGGCATTGATTGATGCCTGTGGGATAATCATTGCTGAGTCTGAGGGCAATCAAAAAATGAAGGCTTTTGGTGAAGACATGAAGAAGAAGCTGGAATCAGGTGAGAATTTAGTGATAATGCTTGTGCTTGTGTGTGTGTGTGTACATGTGTGTGTGTGTGTGTGTGTGTGTGTGTGTGTGTGTGTGTGTGCGTGTGTGTGTGTGTGTGTGTGTGTGTGTGTGTGTGTGTGTGTGTGTGTGTGTGTTGTGTGTGTGTGTGAAGTATAAGATGTGTATGTGTAAGATAGTATCCATTTGCCTCTTTCATCGTTTTCGCATGATTTCAGCTGCTAAACCTTTCACTTCGCTCAAGGCAGCCATTTTGGTGATGTAATATGACATCATAAAGTTGAAGTAATTAGGCCTAATGAACAGGAAACTCCTTTTATAATTCCTGGCTATGCCCTTGTGGGTAGGAAGAGACATCGAGTGTTTCATTTAGTGTAAGTCGAACTTAGTCTTCTTTTGACTGTCCTCTGTGACGCCAATCCAAATGTCACCATGAGCTCATCAGGTGCAAGACTTTGAACCACATCGTGCGAGAGTAGATTGATTAGCGTTAGCTAGGTCCCAAGGGTTAGGGACCTAGCTAGCACTAATCAATCTTCGCACATGTAGTATATGCTGTTATTGCCAAGTCAAGTCATGAAGTGTGTCACAAGTGACGATGATGTGTGTCATGTGTTCCAAGTGTGAGGGAGAGCTTTAGTGTGCTTACCTTCATACATGGACCTGTAGGGGAGGTTGGGGTTAAAGAGACAGGCTCAGACAGGAGGAGGAGTGAGTCCAAGGTATGTTGTAACTGCTATCTAAGACTGTATATCTGAGGTTACCACATAACCTATTACATAACCTATTACAGCTCTTCTGCGTGCACCGGGCATGTTCTGAGTACATTAGGTTACACTTGTTTTATGCATATATTGTAGCGAACTCACCCACTATCATTGATATCTTAGGCCATGGTCACAAACTGATGGTGATGACTGCGATATTGATTTGTCTGTCACACACTATTGTAATGTTGACGTAATCATGGTCGTGATATTGTCGTGCCATAGTCATCGATATGAGAATGGTTCCTGCATCTACGATTACGATGGCATCTTGAATGACGACAAGGAATCTTTTCACATGTTTTGAGACCTGTGTTTTCGATGGAATGCAGTAGAACAACAACAGAAATAACAGATGCAATGGGATATTTGTTCCATCAGAAGTGATTACCAAATATGGTGGTCTTCTGTGAAGCACTTATCAGAAGTAGGAGGAGAAAGACGGATGGAGAGCAGAACGGGTTTGACCTGACCAAACCATTTTTCTGTCGTCTCTGCGTAATCCATGAAGGTTAGGAGTTGTTTCATTCCATAGATATTGACTGATTCATGAATGAAATGAGTTTTATGTGGGTGGCAGCCATTTTTATGGTGTCATTAACTTACATGAAAATTCAAATGGATAAAAATATCCAGCTACCGAACAAATATTCGACTATTCAGCTATTTGTTTGACCCTTAGTTTACAAGTGAAGATCTACACCACCCCCAGCTCATGCTCTACTATACTCTACTGTGGTACTCTTCTCTCCTACCTTTAGGCGGCCCTTGCACTCCCTGGATTTCACTCTCGAGCTGACCCATCTGCTGGACCATCCCCACTAGCAGACCCAGTTCAAGGTACAGTATTTGCCGTACAGCTGTAAATTCCGTAAATAGAGTAGCACTGTCTGCACAGTTGGTACAGTACCAGTCACAAGTAACTTACTTTGTTCTGCTGTGCACATGCTTTGCAAAATCACACGGTGCAAGATAAAATCGCTCAAGAATCTTCCGAGAACATTTTCTAGTTGATATATGGGTGCCTCACAAACGATTAACTGAGGAGGATCTGCAGATTCACTAAGTGGAATTACTGAAAAGAATCATCCAATTCATCACCAGTAGTACTGTATCCGCTCTAAAAATGTTGGTCACCCCTTGTGCACCAAAAATTCACCATTTTGAGCTATTAGAGCTGGAATAGAGAAGACTGTCGAAGGTGGCAAATAGTTAGAGTTGACGAACAAAACATTAGAGCAAAGGCAAATCATTAGTGTGCTTACATTAGGGGCATTCCTCGCTGAAATGGCCTCTTTCAAAATGACTGTGCGAAGAGCAGTTCGAGGCTACCATAATTTGCGGTCACTGAAGTTCATTGTTGTACCAACTGAACGAAAATGAGCGGCATCCTTGATGTTGAAAGTACTTAAAGACAAACAAAACAGAGACAGAAGGACGAAGACAGCAACAAGCGATGTTGGCTGAGTTCCTCACTTTGTTCCTAACTGTACGCAGCCATATTGCAACCACTTGTGAACACTTCCTGTTCATGACGCGAAATTGGAGCCAATGGTGGAAATTAGAGAGACAGGAAATTTGTCACTATTATAAAGAATGCACTTGAGTGGATTTTTTCCCAGACGAAAATTGGAGATGACGTATTAGAGTGGATATGGTACTATGTATGTACATATATGTACGATGTCATTTTTGCAGGCGGGTGCACCTAATTGTCTCACTTTTTATTTATAATGTTTTAATTGTATTCATAGCAGAACAGGAAGTATGCATGGCCAGCACCAAGAATGCAATGTTCCATCAGAGCAGAGATATGCTTCTTCTGCAATGTGCCCAATTGGCAAAGTAGAAATGAGGAGGTGTTTGTGTGTCTGCTCATGCATTTGAGACATCACCATGAGCTTAATACTTAAGATGTTGAACCACTTGTGAGTTTACTAAAGACAGCATTAAGAGTGGATTGCTTGTTTGGTGTTGTACACAGATGGTCCCGTCTTGTACTTGGGCTACCACATCTTCGCACGTGTAGTAGCTCTGTTCACTGTTGCTCCTACTAGCCCTGTCTGCATCTAGTCTCGCATAGCCCTGACCCTTTCCTTTCCGGTTATTGCGCAATAACCGGGGGGAAAAGGTCTGGGAGTTTTCTCAAGTGTAACTGTTCAATGTCCGTGGGAAACCGGACAAGGTGTAAATCGAACACCTCTTTGACGTAGTACCACAAGTCGTCATAAGCGAGTCAGCGAAAATGGCAGCTAGTGTTTGTGCGAGCGAAGACAAACTGGTACGAGACTGTATTACCGCGATAGTACATGTGGCAGCAGCCGAAGCAGGGTTCCAAGATCTAAAGCCAGAGCAGATGCAAGCCATCTTAGAATTCATCGACTGTGGTGATATTTTTGTCGCTTCCTACTGGCTACGGTAAATCTCTTATTTAAGGATTGCTGCCCTTGTCATCGAGTGAGACCCGAAAACACATCTGCCGCCGTTTGCAGTAGCTTACAGAAGTAGCAGTTTGCCATCTCAGTCTTTGACGCTATATAATTATACAGACAGACGTGCACAGGCATCTCCAGTGTATTACCTAATCAACACCTCTGAATTATTGTCCCACAATGGTGTTAAGTAAACAGTGGCTGTGCGTGGGTGGAACAGCTTGTGCTTAGGAAAACTCCCAGACCCTTTCCTCCCTATTACGCAACAGCGGAAATGGAGGAAAGGGTCTGGGCTACGCGAGACTAGTCCACATCAGTCTCGCATGTCTCTCTTTGTTCCCTCAATTAACCAAGGTCCTGAAGAAGATGCTGTTCTTTTACAGGAAGTGTGCTGTAGGAATGACTCAATGCTCAATGGAAATTGCAATCATTTCTTGTATGCATTGTTGTCACTTCCTGTATCAGTCCCCTTCTGTTCCCCTTCCCTTGCAGCTCGTGCGGACCATGCCGTTCTCTTGAGAAAGTACGTGAGCAGACAGTCAGCTGGCAAGGGAAGAGCAGTGCTGGAAGGTGTTGGATTTGATGTACAAGCAATTCACATGTTTTATTTGAATAACCTACGGAATGAAGAAGAAGCTGTCCAAGCTGGTCTGTTGGAATGGGTAGCGAGTCATCACGCAACTTGGGAGGTGCTGATTGGTGCCATGGAACATGGACATATTGCAATGCAGTACATTGACAAGCTCAAGGAAGAGCTTCAGAAAGGTGTGTGCACATGTGCATACATCTCCTCCCAGTGAGATCTTTGGTGATGACAAATGTTTATGCTCTTTGCCGTGTCAAATCATGAAGTAAGTCACAAGTGACTGTGATGTGTGTCATGTGTTCCAAGTGAGAGAGAGGAGAGCGTTAGTGTGCTTACCTTCATACATTGACCTGTATAGGGGAGGTTGACTCAGTCGGAGAAGGTGGCTCAGACAAGAGGAGGGAGTTCAAGGTATTCCAATTAACTAGTAGAACTGTCCATCTTGGTACACCACACAGCCTATGACATGCAGTGTTGTGCATGTGCATTTGAAAATCTGTGTATATAGCGTATTTTGTGCTTGATCTATTACCGAACTTCACTAGCCAAGAGTTGAAGGATAATTGCCAGACGTTTCGACAACCATGCGGTTGTCTTCTTCAGTGGCGGTACAAAACAGAAAGTGACTCGCTTTATATAGGCTAAGATGGCGCTAATGTGAGTGACAGCAGGTGAGATGACAGCTGATGAATAAACTTAAGAGGCAGGGTGGGCGGAAATCAGGGAAGCATGCAGGGTACAGAGGTGGTGTCTAACAGGAAAATAAGGAGTTGTACACTAGGGGCAATGTTCCATCATTTCTGTTAATGTGTTGGGGTGAGACCTATTGTGAATTGACTCTAATGTAAGTCTATGGTAGAAATGGGGTTGCTGCTCCAGTACTCTGACGTTATTCTAGTCAACAGGGTGGTGGTGGCTCCATGCGTGCTCCGCCAGTGCTGAGTTTGCACAGTCCCCTGACTCCACCGCCTTCCGGTGCTCCTTCACCCGCTTACTCAGGCATCTGCCTGTCTGGCCTACATAAGTGGCTGGGCAACTTTCACATGGGATCTGGTACACGACTCCAGCCAGCTCTTCTGTCGGGACACGATCTTTGGGTTTTACAAGGAGCTGTCTGAGGGTGGTGTTAGGGCGGATAGAGACCCTCACTCCTAGTGGAGTTAGGACTCGACGTACTGCCTCGGACAGACCACGCACATAGAGGAGGGTGACCACTGGGCCCTGGGACTGGTTGTCCGTGTGCCTGGTGCGGGTTGGTGTGGAGTGGGATTGCTGTACTTGTGAGGCCGGGAGAGCTGCACAGGTGTCATCCACGTAACGTTTCCAAAACCTCAGGGGGATGTCTGTGGTTGCCACTGGCCCACAAACTTGCGGTGGTCAAGACGCTGCACAGCAGGGCAGGGGCAATCTGCTCAGATGTCACTACGAAGGATCAGGAAACCAGACACATTAGACAGGCCCTCATCAACAATGGGTACCCCAAAGGGGTTATTCAATCCCACTCCACACCAACCCGCACCAGGCACACGGACAACCAGTCCCAGGGCCCAGTGGTCACCCTCCTCTATGTGCGTGGTCTGTCCGAGGCAGTACGTCGAGTCCTAACTCCACTAGGAGTGAGGGTCTCTATCCGCCCTAACACCACCCTCAGACAGCTCCTTGTAAAACCCAAAGATCGTGTCCCGACAGAAGAGCTGGCTGGAGTCGTGTACCAGATCCCATGTGAAAGTTGCCCAGCCACTTATGTAGGCCAGACAGGCAGATGCCTGAGTAAGCGGGTGAAGGAGCACCGGAAGGCGGTGGAGTCAGGGGACTGTGCAAACTCAGCACTGGCGGAGCACGCATGGAGCCACCACCACCCTGTTGACTGGAATAACGTCAGAGTACTGGAGCAGCAACCCCATTTCTACCATAGACTTACATTAGAGTCAATTCACATTAGGTCTCACCCCAACACATTAAACACAAATGATGGAACATTGCCCCTAGTGTACAACTCCTTATTTTCCTGTTAGACACCACCTCTGTACCCTGCATGCTTCCCTGATTTCCGCCCACCCTGCCTCTTAAGTTTATTCATCAGCTGTCATCTCACCTGCTGTCACTCACATTAGCGCCATCTTAGCCTATATAAAGCGAGTCACTTTCTGTTTTGTACCGCCACTGAAGAAGACAACCGCATGGTTGTCGAAACATTTGGCAATTATCCTTCAACTCTTGGCTAGTGAAGTTTGGTAATAGATCAAGCATGTCTACCCCTAGCCACAAAGGTTTCTTTTCAGCGTATTTTGTGTCTCACGTGTGTGCACATGGGGAGGGGGAATGTAGTTGGGGGTGACCAGTCAGGGCAAACACTCTGCTAAATTCAATTCCAATGCTCATTTTTTCAGGAAAAAAAACTTATTTTCAGAGGGTTGATTCTTGCTTCATGTCAGTCAGTGCCATCTAATGCAGTGAACACAGACTGTTTTTCTCTCAATGTCATATAGGACTATCTATTGACTTTCCCTCCCCACCAACTGTTCCTGGGACTCATGGGACTCGTACTGTTCATTGCATACCTCCTGTTGTTCAATGTGAGTGTATTGTGTACACATGTATACTACAGTATGTGTACTAGATTGTTTGGTGTAGTTACATCCATGAGGTCAACTTGTACTTGCCTTGGTTGTCTGTATTTGTGTGTTGTCTTCATTTGCATTGCAGCGCACTGTGGACCCACCCAAGTCGCCATGTGACCTGTTCAAGGTACCAGCCCCTCTCCCTCCACTCATCTGACATGTTGCAGATATACCAGCTCCTACTCCACACTGTATGCTGTCTCACTGTAGCTGGTGATGTGTGTGTTGTGTGTGCTTGTCACATGTCTTCCCTTTATACTGTCTGTGTAGCCAACTGTGGAGTCTGTGGCTGTGTTCAGAGAGCGACTTCAGGACCAATATAACAAGACACCTGTCCCTAGTGGCTTGAGGTATTTGAAGGTACCTGGGTTTAACTTCTTTCAGCCTCTTATCTATGAAGCTAAGGTTATCCCTGATAGTGATACAGTGGAGAAACTACAGCATGGAGAAGAGCCCATATCAGACTATGGTAGAGTGATGCAAGCAGCAAGTGGAGGTAAACTGGTCCTCCTTGAAGGACCATCTGATTCAGGGAAGAGTACAGTGTCTCTTCAGCTGTGCAGGGACTGGGCTGTGTGTGTGCCTGGGACAGAGTTTGAGCTAGTGGTCCTTGTTCCATTGCATAAGCTGAGGAGGAAGGAAAAGGTAGAGTTGGCGGACCTACTGAGGGCGGCTAATGCTGACTTGCCACACGGTGTTGCTGAGTACATTGAAAAAATGGATGGGAAAGGAGTGCTCTTCATTTTGGATGGGTATGACGAGATTAAGTCCCAGACAGAGGGGGTGCCAACTGTGATTGAAAAATTGTTACGTAAATCCTACCTCCAGCACTCATCAGTGATAGTCACCTCTAGAGGCATTGCTGCTGAGAGTTTGTATGATAATCAGCACCTAGTAAGCCGCTTTGTAATCCAGGGACTGAAGGAGGATCAGATACCAGTCTATGTGAAGTACTACTTTGGTGATAGTAAAGAGAATGTCACAGAAGTGCAGTCCCTTCTTAAAAGACTTGACACTGACCCCCGTTTGACTGCAGCATGCAGCAACACTCTGATCCTGTCCATTGTGTGTTATCTCCACAGCCAACACGGAGGTATTCCCAACACCATGACTGAGCTGTACGGACGATTTCTAACTATTACATTGGGAGAATTTGTCAGGCGAAACTCAGAGCCTGTTCAGCTCCCTGAAATCATGTCAATGTCATACAATGAGACGTTCCTGCAAGACCTTCCATTCATATTGCACCCAGGTTCACCCTTCAATCACTTGGGTGCAGTAGCTAAACTGGCACTAGAAGGCATCCTTCAGGACAAGTTTGTGTTTGATGCCAGGGATGAAATGTTGCCACAGTTTCCTGAAGGGTTTGATGGTTATGGTCTACTGGACTCCACTACAATCACAGATGACTTTGGACTGGATACCAAACTGTACCGATGGAATTCCATGCATTTGACTTTACAGGAGTTCATGGCAGCTCTCCTTATAGTCAGCTGGACACCAGAGAATCAGACTGCCTTCTGGAGGGATCACTTTGCACTGCAGTATGATGGCCATGTTGTTGGAGGAGACAGGTTTTTGACTATGTTCACATTTTACTGTGGTTTGAGTGGACTAATTAAAAGTAAAAGTGTCCAAGGTATTCTGAAGAAGGAGGTAGGCAACTCATTGACACCAAGTGCTCTCCGTCAGACACTGGCGACAGTTTGTCATCTTGTAGCAGAGAGTGGTAACAAAGAATTTGTGTGTCGTCTGTTGCTTCCTCTTGGAAAGAAGGCTGATGTGAATATGCTTAATCGACTGGACAGTACAAATGTTGCCTGGTGTCTCAATGCATGCAAGGAAATCTTTGAGGACCTTGTGGTGACCAATGCTATGAATTCTGTTCACACTGTAGCCCTCTTTCTCAGCCAGTTGAAAGAACTCACATCGTTGTCTGTCCTTGAGTTGCCTAGTATGATCTGCTCCACTGAGTATACAGAGTCGAAATGTTCTGAAGGTACATTGCAGGGGTGGTCTTGCTCCTTTACACATGCATGCATAGCATAACCATGAAGAAGTCTGGGTATATATGTATGACTCTATACCACCACTGCAAGTAGCAACGTACAATATTGATATATATACCGTTTGCGAGTGCATGTGTGGAGTATTTACCCCAGTAAAAGATGAGAAAAGTAAAAGATGTGATCACCACTTGAACCTCACGTTAGTCTGCTGTAGCACTGTTCTGTCCGTTCTGTTCAGCCACGGTTAGGAGTTGCTAACCACTGTCATTGGGAGTTATTGTTGTGTTTTCTGGCTTGTATGTTGTCTTTGGGCTTTGAAATTAGCACCATTGGATGCAGAATCATATTGTGGAGCTTGAAGAAGCAGGCTTATTTGCGATATTCAGGAAATCGCCATCAGAGAAGCGTTTTTCATGCGGTGCCTTGCACCTCACCATATTTACATAGTTAGACCAGTGTCTGCCATTAGAACCTGGGAAATGACTTCGTCACTCGATTGTCTCATCATTAAAACATCTCTATTTCAAAAGCAACAAGTCAATTATATTGTGGCACGCTCTGGTATTAACCTAAATAAATATACTTTGTGCCCTCAGTGTTAAAGTAGATAATGCACTTGTGGCCATAGTATAACTATGACGTGTATACACGCAGTATTGTTGCAGTGTGGGGAGACAACTGGTACCTGTTCATGTCTGTGCACAGATCTCCAGACCATTGTGGGATTTTGGAGGAAGATACGTCCCAAAACTTTGAAGATGAAGTTTCAACGGTCACCGAATTACAGACTTCCTGACCTGCTGCCTTATATACAAGAAATCTCACTTACAAGTTGGTATATGAAGTGATATAATCATTCTCTCAGCGCTGAATCTTGAGTGTTTATAACATGTTTTACGTCTAACCCTTGCAGACATTGATCTGACACATGCCGAGTTGATGTATTTGCTGAATCAGCTATCATCTCTACAGACACTAGTGCTGGATGGAGTTCAGTTGTCCGATAATGGCACTGAATATGTGAGTTATATTAAGGTGGTTTGGGGTAGTGACTACAATGTAAAAATTAAAATTCACTATATTTTCCATAGCCTTAAAGCTATAGAAACGAAATGTGTTGGTTTTAATCAGGGGCGGATCCGGGGGGGGGGGGGCTTTTGGGGCTTGGCCCCCTCTCCTTGGCCCTTCAACCAAACTTTAGAGGAGCTAGGTAAGTTTAATAGAGTCTGGTGTGGCTGCACAAGGATCTAAATTAAGTTCTTTCTTATTTCTGGCCACCGGAAGCTATTTTTACTTATGTCATAGTTAGGGGTCGAACAAATAACCGAATAGTCGAATATTCGTTCGGTAGCCTAATATTCGAAGGATAATTTTTTCGTTTGAATTTGGTGATGCTTAATGATGTCATGAAAATGGGCGCCAACCACATACAACTCGTTGCGCTCATGAATCAGTCGATATCTACGGAACGAAACACCTCCTATCTTTTATAGATTACACAGAGACTGCAGAGAATGCTTTCTGTCAGGTCAAATTTGCCCGTTCTGCTCTTCATCCAACTTTCTCCTCCCATTTATGGTAGTCGCTCCACAGACAATGGCTATATTTGGTAATCACTTCTGATGGAACGAATATTTGAATATTCGTTCATTGGAAGCAACGAATAGTCGAACTTGATATAGAGTATTCGTTCGACCCTTAGTCATAGCATGATTGCACAATAACTAATATAAGCACTGAGCCCCCCATCAAAGGTTGGGCTAGATTTGTCACTGCTGCATGTACAGTAGTTAGTGGTACACAAAGTAGATTAACTGTGAATGCTGTGATGACCAGGAAGCACTGGTAGCATACAAAATCTTAATTGTAAACATGGGAATGCTTCAGAGGGTTGAAACTATATTGAAACACGTCAGTCAAACCACTTAAGTGACTAGGAGCAGATTAGCACTGAAGCTCCATGTTGAATGCTACTAATACAATATTGCAACATATACTGTGTACATTTCAGTAATAACCTCTTATTGTTCTGTACTCCTGTGCATTTGCAGGATCAAAAGGAATATCCGTTGGTTGTTGGTGATTTGAGTGATACAGTCAGGAGACACCCCAACCTGACAGAGGTGACAGTGAGACAGAGTTGCAGTAGATCACTTGCTTTTGGAGTGGCAAAGGGTGTGTTGCAGAAGGTTGATGCACAGAGGGTGGATGTGATGATGAGATGGATCACTACTCTTGATTGCTATTCAAAGCCAACTGCTTTGATATCCCCTAACCGTGAGTGTATACATGTCTGTGCAGTCTCATAGAATCATGGGGTCACTTTCAACTGTGCAAATGTATCCACATGCATTTACAGTAACCCACCAGTGTGACATGGTCCAAGAGTACCTCATACCTGCAATGAAGAAGGGGTCACTGAAGGTAGTCGGTGTTAGGTTGGCCGAGAGCACTAGTATGGAAAGCATACTCAGAGAATTGCCACAGTCAAAAGTTGAAGAGTTGGCTATTGCAATGGAGCAGCACTTTCACTACTCAGAGGAGGTGAGTCCACTGTATGTGTGTGTGTGTGTGTGTGTGTGTGTGTGTGTGTGTGTGCGTGCATGCGGACTGTGTGCGTGTTTACACAACTGCCAACTAGTAACAAGTGCTGTCGGTTCTTTGTTGTGCAAACTGTCTAATAAGGTGTACATCTTTGTCCTCAGTCTGACCACAGTCTGGTAGCAGCCTTCAGAGCTGGTTTGTCTGAAGCCAAGACACTGAGAAAGCTGAGAATAGGGTTAAATTGCAACAATGTTTCTCTGGTTAAGTCCATTCTAACCAGTGTCAGCAGTCCACTGGAGGAACTAGTACTAAAAGAATTTGACCTTTGTGAGTGTGTGCACATGTGTGAAGTGTATCTGTACATGTATGTATACTGATCGTGCATATGATAATGGTGTGTACGTAGTATGTTGCCTATGGCCTACCTTCCTTAACACATGGAACTCTTTAATTTTAGGTTTCCAAACTATTGTCATGGCAGGTTTCTCCATGCACGCATGTATATGTGTTTGTTTAACTACTTTGATGTACAAACTGTCTAATAAGGTGCGCATCTCTGCCATCTGACCTGTGCAGACCCTGATACACTGGTTGACTGTGTCAATCACTGGCGCAACATTTCTTTGAAGAAGTTGATTCTTGTGGATGTCCACTTGGTCTCCCCATCTAATATTGCTGCACTGTTGGTTGGAGGACTGAGGCAGATTGGAACATTAGAGGAGCTGGTGATCAGAGCTCAGCAGTACTTGGAAAACCAGGTTGGAAGTAATTTTAAGACATTAGAGATTCTTCAAGGATTGTAGCATTCAACTGTGAACTCTGGATATACTACAAAGAAATGGTCAATTCCTATTTGGTATTGCCTCTGATCCCCCCCCAATTAACTTTTATCACTTTATCTGCTCAGTGAAAAGTGGTCCACTAGGGTGTACCTGAAGCCATAAGCATTCCCTTGTGCACTCCTGCAGGTGTACCAGGATGTTCAAGATGAGGACACTCTGAAAGCAGTAGAAGCAGCTGTGAGGGAGAGCACATCTATCAAGAGGATTGAAGTCCGTTCCCAAGGCTTGAATTGGACTAATGTTGCTACTGCCCTTCTCAAAGGAGTGACAGAGAACACATCATTAAGAGAGTTGACCCTTAAGACACCAGACCACTCTCCTCCTCCCCAGTATGTTGTTGATGAAGTAAAAAAGGAGAGGAAGAGACTTGTGTTGGGAGTACATGGAAAGGATGTGGCGAAAGACCTGGTAGAATGGTCAGTCAATAGTTGACATGCTCATCACTCGTCTGTTGTCTGCCCTTGCTGTCCCAACCTCACTGCATGATCCCTTGCTGATGTCAATGGGCCACTCATTGTAATTCTGTTACCTACTGTGATGGTTGGGCTCTGTAGTGGTAGTGTGGCCTAACAGGGGTAGTGTGTGACGTAGCTATGTTTTATTATGGGAATTTGCTGCATTTCACACATGAATGCGAGTAGTGGGTGTTGTGTTAGGACAGTGAGTATACACAGCTGGTAGTACCACAGACAACCCTTTCACACGGACCGCTTAATCCGGAATCGTGATCCGGATTGAATCCAGGTTCGACATGGATTAACGTTCACATGGCGACCTCACGATTGGGTACCAAACTCGAGTTTTAAAAAAAATGGTGGACAATCGCCACGTTTTTGTTAGCATTTTTCTCACTGCGCTGGAGGGCCTATGCCCGACCAAGCTAGAAGACGACTGACAGCAGTAGTGCAATATGTACGAAGCACAATCAGCGGGTTCTAAGTGGACATCCAACCCATGCGTGAGTCACCCAGCTCACCCTCAATTTTACCGAAAAGGATCATATCATTTCCATACGATCCCAGTAGCTCTGTACAGATGGTTGCATCTGACTATCTGCCCAAAAGAGCCTTGACCATTCGTCTGCCACGTCTACTCGCACGTCACCATTTTTAACCCGGATAAATGTGGGTCGAACCCACCTCGCAAGCAGGGTTAGAACCCGGATGACAACCCGGATTTATCCGGGTTCGACCCAGATTCAACCCGGATTTGACCCCAAATGTGAATGCGCAAACCCAGGTTAAGCGGTCTGTGTGAAAAGGGTGAGAGGGGACCACACACCAGTGGTGGAGTGAATGTTGGCAATACCGTAGTTGTAGGTCCACAGGGTGTGTCTTATCTGATGGAGTTTGACATGCTTGATTCATTCAGCCTGGTTGCCATATTGATATGACATATACATACGTATGTCTGAATGCCTCTATATCTTTCCAAGCAGTTTGACCTGATCTCTGTTTCTGATACAAAATCACCTGATCCATAACCCATGTTTCCTATATAAGATATATTGTTGAAGCAGCACATAATGGCTGCCTAAGATCCCCTCACACAGCTCTTTTAGAAGTGAGATCTGTGAGAAGTTGCCATATTTGCAATTAGCTCTGGAGCCCAGCTCATCTCCTTGCAGCAGCTTCTTTACTGTCCTGTGTGCCTCCACAGCCTTTGGCTAGAGGAATACAGTAAGTATTACGATTTCTCATTGATTTCACTGCTGCAATGAGAACTCCAAGCAGTTACTATGGGCCACACTACAATTGAATTGAGCATCAAGCTCACATCTCAGATGTTGAAGATACACTGTGTGTGGATTCGAAGCCTGTCATCCCATTCTAACCCTCAGCCCTTATTGAAGAATAGCTGTGCCCCAGCCTCTATTGAAGCCCCAGCCTATAGTGACTGACTGAATGTGTTGTTTGTTGTGTGTGTCCATGCAGGCGACCAATTGAGTTGGTACAGGACCCTGACTGGTAGTTATTTTGATGCAAGGAAATCCTACATGGCATGCTCGTCCAAAATTGCCATTAACTGTATATCCCAGTATTGCACTGAAACCAGTTACTCCAGAATGAACTTTAAACCTACTGAGATAGTGCATGCTAAGTTGAACTTTAGTGTAATTCAGTTATTGTGAGCTAATGTTATAGTGTTAAAGTCAGTATTATTTCTAATACTTGGAACCCTTTAATTGATGGCTATGCTGGACGATCTTCCCGCATGGAAGTGTGTTGATGAGCAGAAGAGGCTTGAGTCTGAGGAGGCTGAGAAAAGGCTGACCTTGCCACCAAGGTGCAGGATATCCTCCACTGCATGTGGTTATGTTTTCAGGGAGGGGTGGAGGGAAGGTTGCATCATATCAGCACTATATTGCATAATCATGGCTCCTTTGTTGTACATGTATGCATGTTAAATGTTCCTTGGTACAGGTTGGTGTGTGTGTGTGTTGTGGCATGCTTCCCTTGCAATTGCAATTGCACTGTTGTGTCCACATCTGGATGGCCGCATCACTAGCTGGGATATAGTGAGCAGGATGGAGTGCCTGGAAGCTGCCTATGAGTTTCCTGGAGGGGGAGGGCTCTAGGAAGAAGTAACACTTGTGGACCAACTCTGACTGCATGTGGAGCAGTGTCTGCTGTACCTCTCTCTGTGTGTGTAGGGGGCCAGGGAGGCAACTTTTTAATTGTGTTATGTAATAAATTGTCCAATTTTGTGGGGTTATTGTGCATTTCGTTGATCAAGCAGCAATGCAATTGTGAAAGTAAGTGTTGCAGTATGCAATAGCAGATCTAGAGATAGGTGATGACGGGGAAAAAAAATACGAAGCGCTCCCATCTTTGTAGTCTTCGAACTCGGTCTCCTGTCGCCGCAGTCGTAGCCAGTTTAGCTAGCTACGATCAGGCACACCGCGTGGGCGGTGCAATTACTGCTCTATAAACGGTCTCACCAACCCGTCGACTGTTAAGTCTCGTTTGCTATAGTCTCGAGCTCTGCCATAGTCTGTCTTAGGTTGTCCTCTGTGCGACCGAGACGTCACCATGAGCTCAACAAGTGAAGGTTTAAGACTTCGAACCACTGGTGAGTTTGCTGACATCGTGCGAGAGTGGATTGCTGTGACCATAGACACAGTGTGGGTCTGCGACACACCTTGCGTGTAGCTGTATTCTCTGGTGCACTGGTCCTACCAGCGCGCTGTCCACGTCAGTCTCACTAGTCTCTGTTCCCTCGCAGGCACCTATAACCCGGGGCCTAGAGGAGACGCTGTTCTCTCGCGGCAAGTGTTTGGTAAGAATGGCTCAGTGTTTAACTGGACAGCGCTCTGTGTAGTGTGGTCTTTGCTGGCAATTGGTGTTCTAATGCTATGTAGCATGTCACGTCATGAAGTGTGTCACAAGTGACCGTGTTGTGTGTCATGTGTTCCAAGTGTGAGGGAGAGCTTTAGTGTGCTTACCTTCATACACTGACTTGTAGGGGAGGGTGAGGATGAAGAGACAGGCTCAGACAAGAGGAGGAAATGCTATTGCAAGGTATTCAACTACTATACTGTCTTTGTTCACCACACATGCAACCTATGACAGTGTTAGTCTCGTACCCAGCCCCACTTCCGGTCGCCATTTTATAAATGCCCCGAAAGGTGGTCTGGTATCTTTGGGCCGATTCCTTGGCTCGCCAGCCCAAATAATTCTGGCCAATCAGATCGCCGCTGGTCACGTGTCTACCGAAACTCGTGCGCGCGCCTGTCACGATTCCTCGTAAGTGAATATAAATAAGCCTAGGATGATTCTCAACGTGTGTATATAGCTAGTGCCTTGTATTAGCGTGTTATGGATATTCCACGATGGGGATCAACCACTGTGTGACGTCTCAGCATCTATCCAGAAGCTCCATTTTTTTACTTGTTCTTCCAATGTATAAGAATACTGCCTGAATAGCTACTGTGCAATGTCACTGTCAGCAACTCGTGGCACATTGTAAGTCAACTGGAATTGGGTCATGATTTGCTGTGACATTGTGCCAAGCAGTATCCATATTATACAATGTGCATAATCAATGTTAACCATACGTCTGAACATGCATGCTATTAGAAACAAAACATGTTAGTTAAATGTCCAATTGCATCAAATGCTGTGTCCAAACAATTTTGCTACATTTGCTTTGCACTGCAATTCTTTTTTATATTTTTCAATTGTTTCACACAGCTTGCTTAAATGAACACTTTCGGCAGGATTTACATTTATGTTCTTGAACGAGTCGTGCTCCCGTCCTGGCACGTAGTCGAATACATTTGCCTTCCGTACCAGCACTTCAAGTATGGCATCTTCATCCTTGGCAAGAGATGCCTGAGTGTGAGCAGATGATGGAGGTGGAACATCATGCTGCTTATCAAAGTTCTGCAGCACGGACATCAAGCATTTTAAGCTTTTCCCACACTGCAAGATTGATGCAGTAGAAATGTTGGCACCAACATGGGAAATGGCTGTCTTCACAACGTGGTTCAGATGCTCGTTGTGCAGGTCAACTGGAATGTTCCTCCCAATCCCTCCTCTAGTGCTGACAGTTCTGCTCCACGTAACCTGGGCAGCAACACGAGGAGTTGCTGCAGCATTTACAACTGCCTGGAGCAGTATGGCTTCTTTTGTGTAGTTGGAATGGCCTGCTGTGTGGAAATAAATCAACATTGACTTCCAGCACCGTAAAATTCTCAATCCATCTCCTTCTTTGACAGCATCCTCAAACTCCATGAGAAGCATCCCATCATTAAGCACGGCTGACGCATAGTTAAATACTCCATCCCTGGCCACCCTACGAATGGACTCAGATGCTACACGTGATTCTTGTCTGATGAGGGTGCCTGGTAGGCTACGCGCTGACGATGCAGTTGTCACTGCAGAGCCGGAACAGTGGTAGGAATGTTCTGTGGTTATTCTACGGGTGTGAGGGTTGAAGCTTCGCAAGAGGTCTGTGGAGGTCTCCTCTGCCAAACTACGAGCAAACTGCCTGGGAATTATGTAATTGTCTACGACAGACTCCAATTGAGCCTTTAGTTGATCCCATTTGTCGCGAGGTGTTGTGCTGCTGTCCACAGTCAGTGCATTCCTTGTTGGCTGATCATGTACGTCACTCATTCCGAAGTGATGCATTACTGCCGCCACCATGTGACAGTGCACAATCAGCCTCAAAAAGTCTTCGGCTTCATGCACATGTCCCCCAACTTTCATCTGTGCACTGATATTGCGCCGGTTGATTAGGTTACGCAGCTGCATCAATGTTTCAGCCTGGAGACTCGACCCACCCTTGTATAGTCTCTCCCACATGATCTGCAATGGTATACAATACAATAACAATATAAATGCTAAAAGGTATACATAAGGATTGGTCAACAACCACAAAAGAGACATATTTTCATAATATGCATGAGTTGTCTGTCTAATTATCATACACAAGCATATACATAGTTAATTGACTTACCGTCATAAAATTCACTTTGGCGTGCCAGTCTGCTGGAAATGGGGTAAACCCCCGCAGTGCCTCCTTTCCAGAGCTGCTAACCCGTACATCCTGTGCTGTACGGGTTCTGGCTGCTGTCAGCATGTCTCCCCCCATAGCCAGAGGAAGAATTTGGCTGTGCTCACGATTATCTGCAGTCACCTCTGGGATGTATTGGCTCATTAGGTCAAGAATGTTGACCATTCCGTCAGTGGAGGTCTCGCTGTGTGGCAACACACCCAGGGGAACCTGAAAGTTTATGCATGGATAAAAAGAATGACAACCTCCAATAATAATATTTTGCCATCACTATATCAGAGAGTGCTACCGCACTCTCTGATTTTATAATTCCAATGTTCTGTTGATCGCTATATATGTTACGCGCATACCTCCAACCTGTATATATATATATATAATAAAATTTATATATATTATACGTATATTAATTAACAACTTACTATTGATGACTTGCAGCTAAGCTCTTTTGTGTACTGATGAACAATATGCTCAGGAACGCTGTCAGCAAACATCTTGAAGTATGGCACTTTCTCTACAATTTCCCGAGCAAGCAGTATGACATAATTGTTCCGCAGCACATCACAGTCTTCAATGCTTGGGAGGAATGTTGACAAGGGGAGAGTGCTGACATTTCCAATTGGTGAGCTGTTATTGAGGTTGTGAAAATCGACGCGATCCAAGGCTGCATAACAATGGAAATAGTGCAAAGACTGCGACTGATGGTCCATGGTCATGTGTCTCACAGTCACAGTTTTGTCGATGTTGTCTCCAACCAAAATGTAAGAGAAACATGCACTCTTTGAGTGTGAAGCAGCAGTCTGCTTGCCAGTGTGCCTTGACCACATCGAAACCTGAGAATCAGATTCACTGCTTGATTCCTCTGTTTCGGATTCTATTAAGAGACAAAATAAGCAAATGCCATATAGGTAGGAATATATGCACCTACATGCCATATAGGCATGTAGGTGCACCCTAGTGCACCATGCAGTTATTATAATTGCTCTATAGATTAGCCTGCATGAATTATTGCTAGGGTTTTAGTGTGTTTCAATCATTTATTATTATTAATTGCAATTTAGTATTATCCTACTTTGGCCTTGTATATTGCCTTTAGCCTTTTGCTTTGTGCTGTAATTTTTCCCGATTAGGCAATGCTATATATATGAGATTTGATGTGAAAATGTACGCAAGCTGTGTAATATACCTGTCAGTGACTCAGGAATCTCCTCCTCTGCACTGGATTCAGAACTTTCCCCTGCTTCCGTGCCCAGTTCATCAGGAAGTGGATCCTCAGCCTCATCACAAACTGCCAGATACTCGAGTCTCTGCTTCCATTTCAAAACTTCCGCATCATGGCCATTACTGAATTTCTTCACCAACTGGAGTGTACAGGCATGGCTAAGACACAATCCCAAGTGATTCAGCCTCTGAAACGCCTGTGAGCGCAAACATCAATAGCTATATGTCAGTATGTGTGTGGTGGTCTGCATGTATATGTAAAGACATCAAATATGTCATAATTTATACATTAAACATGCGAACCTGCTTAGAGCAATGCCCAGCATACATCACGACAGAGATCAAGGCTTGGGTCAGGGCCATGTGTTTGTTGCGGTGCTTAAGAAGAACACACGCAGTCATTCCCAGACCTCGATGAGATACAAGCAAGTGACGGCTTCGATGCTTCATTAGTGCTCCACGAAGAAGTGTGTAAAAGGTTGGAGTGCGCATTTTCAATTCTGCTAGAATGGATTTCCAGGAGAAACAGGTGAGGCTGTTGACATTGAAAGCAGATCGTAAAATGGAATCACCAGCCTCTGCTCTTGCACAAACTCTTCGTATTTCCCGTCGAACAGATTGACTGACTTCAGAGATGGTGGTTTGTCTAAGTGATGACTGAGGATTCAGCATCACCCGTGCAGTGTACGGGGACTTCTTGTAGCGCGTAGACATGACCAAACGCTTATACTTTCTGTCCACATTGAATGTGGCACTCGAACCTCTCCTTTTGATGGCAACCTACAACAATGATAAGTATATATCTGTGAATTAATTATGTATATATGTATGCCTCATGGCAATGAACCGACTGCAGCTTTGGAGTACCTTAACATTTGGGCTTGGTCCAGGAGTAGCACCAGCTGACCCAGTATGTGATCTTGCAGGTGTAGTCATGTCCTCAGATTGGGGCACCAGTCGTCTTCGTTTAGAAGTTCCCTCGGCAACATCTGGAGATAAATATATGAATTCATTCACCAATATGCTACAAGAGTGATATATGCACTCTATAAACACAGCAAAATTGAAGACAGTCTTGGATGAGATAATGTATAAAAGAAATGGTTAATAAAAGTAGCCAATCAGGAATGCATACCATGTACTGCATACTGAGTTAGCCATATCATAATTATGTTCAAAATACTCTTGAATTCAGCTACAATAGTATAATAATTATAGCTAAGGGTTAGCTATATGCATTGAACATACTGCAAATTACCTTCTTCCGAATCTTCTGCTTCTACAGGAATCTCAATAGCGTTGATAGAGATCACTGGCAGACGAAAATGACTGCGACATCCGTTTAACACCATGTCCAATTGCTGCACGGTGGCATTCCCATCTTCAAGCCGTTTTAGGCACGGCTTACACATGTACGCCTTGGAATGACGAATTGACGAACGAATAGTGGACTCTGGGATTCTCCCGAAACCTGACAAGAAGGTAATTGCTGCTTCACTGCTCCTCAACGTTCTCCTCTGAAAAGGCTTCAGAGACCGACGGCAAGCAATGCATTGGTCTGTCATTCCTCCCCTCCAAGCGACCTCGCAGTGTGACATCCGATCGCGAGTCCATTCGCAGAGTGGCCACGGGTGTCAGCTGTACTCAACCCCGGATGTTTCTCATGGAGTTCGAGGGTGCTGACAATTAAGGAAAGCGATGGTTTGAGAATGTTGCTGGTTCCACAGAACTGGTCAACTACACAAAGAAAGTCATATAGTTTCCGGCAGTTGTCAATGCTACAGGCTAGTAACTCTGTGTTGCTAACCATGCCAGGTGACATGGAGTAGAACAGTCAGCACCAGAGGATGGGACTGGAACGTTCCTGCGCATCGATCACTGCGCATGCACTATTACACACATCACATAATATGATGCATGGACATTAATTTCATCACCATATGTATGCATTTCTGTTGTATGATATGTTAAGCTATGATATTACATGATTCGGACATCCTAATCATTATTAATTTCTGCCATTTCTATGCAGCAGTAATGTGAAATGTACATAATTTATAGCATTAGATACATCAATTGATTATAATGAAATTTATAACAGCATTGGAAATGTACATAGTATTACGTACATGTACACACAGTCATAGGTGGGCAGTCATTGGGAGTCTCAGATTAAATATGTGAAGTAACAATACGAAGTATTTGTACAGCATGCTCATCACTTATGCCCAGTTGTTGCAAATAAAGCATGTTTATTGACGGGGCATTGTCCACAACTTTTTCTAAAATACAATCTGGGATACCAGATGACACCTCCACACCATACAGAGGTACCGATCCTGACACAACCATATCTCTGTAAGACAGCAGCGAAGCCATGATCCCGTGCTTTGCAGTACTGGACAGTATGGGAGCTGTAATGGACTCCATGGGAACCACTACATTGGCCGATTGCACTGTACATAGTTGGCAGTCACACTGTTTGGCACAAATGTCACAGCAATCATGCAATTCTGGCCGACTTACTGCAGCTGATGCACCTTCACCAATAAAATGTGCCATCAGTTGCTCACGGCGACATTGTACAGTGTTCATGCAGAATTCCCGAACATTCGGAGAGCAAGTTGAAAATCCGGCAAAGTCTTTTCCCGTGTAATAAACAGTTGAAGTTGATTTAAGCCCATCACGTCCACAACGACCAGATTCTTGAACATACATTTCGATTGTGTGTGGCGCTCCCCAATGGATAACATGGCGAATGTTAGATGCGTCAACTCCCATTCCAAAGGCTATTGTGGCCACAAGAATCCTCAGAGTTCCATCTGCCTTTGTAAACTCCTCCAGAATGTCATCTTTGTCTTTTTTCGTTGAGGAGGCTGTGAATATATTGCAGATGGGCTTTGTACTTTCTCGGGGAAATAAGCATTTTCGTGTGCCCAGCTCATCCACTAGTATGTGGAGAATGGTGCTACACTGTGTGTAAGTGGAGCAGAACACAACATAGCGATCGGACTTTATGCCGTGATTCTCCACGGATTCAATCAGAGGCAGGAAGGCAGTCAGAGGTTCTTCAGGTTTCATCTTGACTAAATATTTTATATTCAACTTGTTTGGTGATCTCACAACCTCATGGCAGCCTTGCATACATAAGGTGGCAATGATTTCTTTCCTGGCTGCTGCACTTGCCGTAGCTGTTAAAGCCATGCAGTTCACTGACTTTGGGATGATGGACCGCACTTCACTGATGTTGGTAAACTCATGTCTGAATGTTGTACCCCTGTGAGATAAAGAGTGGCTTGTGATCAATACAAGATTATATATTGAGAGGTCGGTTCATTGCAGTAAGCCACTGCAACGGCCAGGCCGGGCTAGGTTGAACAAAGGCTAATCACTGGATATTACGCCTACCAGCCTTCTACACCGAAGTGTTTGAGGAGGCTGGGGGGCCGGAGCCCTATTGATGGCAACCAGTGATCGCCCTCCCCCATTACTAGTCATCCTACAAAGATGGAAGAGCCACAGACAGCTGTTTCGCCCTGATTGGGGCTCATCAGTGTGGCGTACTGATGGAATGCAGGATGACTAGTCACTCTTGTATCCGCCACCAGTTGGTTTCAACAAGAGTGAATATTAATGGGGGAAGGCTAAGTCATGAGCGTGACTTAGCCTTCCCCCATTAATATTCACTCTTGTTGAAACCACAAGTGTTTCTCTGGTGGCGGATACAAGAGTGACTAGTCATCCTGCATTCCATCAGTACGCCACACTGATGAGCCCCAATCAGGGCGAAACAGCTGTCTGTGGCTCTTCCATCTTTGTAGGATGACTAGTAATGGGGGAGGGCGATCACTGGTTGCCATCAATAGGGCTCCGGCCCCCCAGCCTCCTCAAACACTTCGGTGTAGAAGGCTGGTAGGCGTAATATCCAGTGATTAGCCTTTGTTCAAGATTATATATGCACACTGCAAAGAACAAGAATCTGAACTCACCATTCTCTAACACAGTGTGCCTCGTCAACAACAATAGCGATCAAATTCTTCTCATAAACTGGGGAGCGAAACATCTCCCGAAACTTGAGCACACCCACCAAAGACTCCGGACTCATGTACACCAGTTGATATTTCCCGCACAGAACGTTCGAAATTGTAGCGGTATCTTTCTGCTCTTCTCCTACGAAGGTACAAGCTACACCCTTCTCGCTGAACTTCGCCACTTGATCCTTCATAAGCGACATTAACGGACTCACAACAACGACTATGCTGGAACGTTCTTCTGCCGCCAGTTCTCCAACTGATGACAATCTTGACTTCAGCAAGTCAAACAGGGAAGGCAGCACTGCAAAACACAACGACTTCCCTCCTCCGGTGGGAAGAGAAACAAAAACATCCTTCCCTTGTACAAAATTAAAAATGACCTCCCGCTGGTCGTCGGTAATCGTATAGTCGAAGCGGAGCTTCCGTAGAGATGCTGCGAGACATTCGTTGAATATCTTCTCCGGTACAGAACCTCCAATTGAACCCAACCGTGGAATATCCATAGCACCGCTGCACGCTAATCCCAAACAAAAACGCTGCACATTGAAATCGTCCTTAACATTACATTCACTTACAAGGTATATAGTGACAGGCGCACGCGAGTTTTGGTGGCACGTGACCAGCGGCGATCTGATTGGCCAGAATTATTTGGGATGGCGAGAACCAAGGAATCGGCCCAAAGATACCAGACCACCTTTTCCGCGGCCATTTTGTTAGCGGAAGTGGTGGGCTGGGTACGAGACTATGACAGTGTCATGTGCATGTGAAGATCTGTATATAGTGTCTTTTTCCGTCTCACATGTTTCTGCATGTGGGAGGAGGTAACAGTTGTGGGATAACAGTTATGGCAAGTATACTCTGCTGAGGTCAATCCCAATGACTACTGTTAGAAGGCCCATTCTCTCTTCATGTCATGTCAGTCAGTGCTATCTCATTAAGTGAACACAGACTACATGTGTTTTCTCTCCTATATAGGTCTCTCTTATAATGACTTCCTTTGCCCTCCTGCTGCTCCTGCTGCTCTTAATGTCCATTCTATGTCTCCTGCTGTCCAATGTGAGTGCATTATGTGTGTACTATAGGTTGTTTGCACGGTGTAGTTACATGAAGTTGGTTTGTGTCCCTGACAGTCTGTATTTGTGTATGTCTTCTTGTGCACTGCTGACTATGGACTCACCCAAGTCTGCATGTGACCTGTTCAAGGTACCAGCCCCTCTCCCTCCACTCACCTGACATGTTGTAGATATACCAGCTCCTACTCCACACTGTATGCTGTCTCACTGTAGCTGGTGATGTGTGTGCTGCGTGTGCTTGTCACACGTGTTCCCTCTACTGCCTGTGTAGCCAACTGTGCAGCCTGTGGCTGTGTTCAGAGAACGACTTCAGGACCAGTACAACTTGCCACAAGCCCCTAGTAGACTGAAATTCCTGAAGGTACATGGGTTTAGGTTCTTTCAGCCTCTTATTCATGAAGCTAAGGTTATATCTGACGGTGATACAGTGAAGAAACTACAACATGGAGAAGAGTCAGTAGTAGACTATGGTGGAGTGATGCAAGCAGCAAGTGGAGGTAAACTGGTCCTCCTTGAAGGCCCACCTGGTTCAGGCAAGAGTACAGTGTCTCGTCAGCTGTGCAAGGACTGGGCTGTGTGTGAGCTCGGGACAGAGTTTGATCTAGTGGTCCTCGTTCCGCTGCGTGAGCTGAGGAAGAAGGAGAAGGTGGAGTTGGCGGATCTACTGAGGAAGGCTTATGGGAACTTACCAGATGGTGTTGCTGAGTACATTGAAGCAGTGGGTGGGAAAGGAGTGCTCTTCATTTTGGATGGGTATGACGAGATTAAGTCCCAGACAGAGGAGGTTCCAACTGTGATTGAAAAGCTGTTACGTAGATCCTACCTCCAGCACTCATCAGTGATAGTCACCTCTAGAGGCATTGCTGCTAAGAGTTTGTATGAAAACCTTGACAAGCGCTTTGTTATCCAGGGACTGAGGGAGGATCAGATACCAGTCTTTGTGAGGTACTACTTTGGAGACAGTAAAGAGAATGTCACAGAAGTGCAGCCCCTTCTTGACAGACTTAAAGCAGACCCTCGTTTGACTGCAGCATGCAGCAACACTCTGGCCTTGACCATTGTGTGTTATCTTTACAGCCAACGGGAAAGCATTCCCAACACCATGGCTGGGCTGTACGGACGATTTCTAACTATTACATTGAGAGAATTTGTCAGGCGAAACCCAGAACTTGTTCAGCTCCCCGAAACCTTTCAGAAATACAGGACGAATATTTTGAGAGACCTTCCATCCGTACTGCACTCAGGCATACCCTTCAGTCACTTGGGTGCAGTGGCTGAGCTGGCATTGGAAGGTATCCTTCAGGACAAATTTGTATTTGAATCCAGTGATGAAATGGTGCCAAAGTTTCCTGAAGGATTCGATGGTTATGGTCTACTGGACTTCACTGCGATCACAGATGACTTTGGACTGGATACCAAACTGTACAGATTGGATTTCATGCATTTGACCTTGCAGGAGTTCATGGCGGCTCTCCTTGTAGCCAGCTGGACACCAGAGAATCAGACAACCTTCTGGAAGGAGCACTTTGCACTGCAGTATGATGGCCATTTTGTTAGTGAAGATCGTTTTCTGACAATGTTCACATTTTACTGTGGTTTGAGTGGTCTAGAACACAAAGGTGTCCAAGATCATCTTCTGGAGGAGGTGGGCAATGTGTGGAGATCAAGTGAACAATTTCGCCAGACACTAATGAGAATAGCAGTTGCTAGTGGTAACAAGGACTTTGTGTGTCATCTGCTGTCTACTCTCGGCAAGAAGGTTGAAGTAGATGTGCACAATACACCTGCACTGGATAGTGCAGATGTTGTCTGGTGTATTAATAGTTGTAAGGAAAGCCTTAAAGAGCTCGTCGTGAACTCCTACTGGACTTCAGTTCACACTGTAGCCAAATTTCTCCGCCAACTGAACCAGCTTACATCACTATCCATCCTGCAGCTGCCTTACATGATCTGCTTTACAGAGCAGTCAGAGTCAACATGTTCTGAAGGTAGGTACACTGCACTGCAGTGGTGTACATGTGTAGTGTGTCCCTAGCCAGTAGTCTGTGTGTGTATACAGTGTTGCTGCAGTGTGGGGAGACAACTGGTACCTGTTCGTGTCTGTGCACAGATCTCCAGAGCATTTTAGGATTTTGGATGAAACAGACAAATCCCAACAAGTGGTTGAAGATGGAGTGTGTAGGGTCACTGGATTGCTTTCCACAATACCTGGGGTCTCACATACAAGAACTTCATACAGTAGGTATGCGAAGTGACTGGACGTGTGTTCTCATGACATGAATTCAGTGTTTGTAGTTATGTACATGTTGAGTTTGTTGTGTCTACCTCCAACACTTGCAGCCATTGAACTGACATCTCATGAGCTGGTGTCTTTGTTGGATGAGCTACCCTCTCTACAGGCACTAGTGCTGCATTATTGTGATATCAGTAGTTATGTGAGTTGTTTCTTTTCTGTACAGAGTGCAGTGGACACGTTGTGTGTGTGTTACTACTTATTGTGTACACTGACAGGATGGTGAGGATCCTGTGATCATCAATGCTGTGAGTGATGCAGTCAAGAGGCACCCCAACCTGGTAGAGGTGACAGTGGGTTGGCGCTGCAGTAAACCACCTGCTTTGGGATTGGTGAAGGGTGTGCTGCAGAAGGAAGATGTGAGGAAGGTGGATGTGTTGGATAACCAGTTCATTGTTCTTGATCTTCTTTCAAAGTCAACTGATGTGTGGAACTCTAACTGTGAGTGTCTGCATGTCTGTGTAGTGTCTGCAGTGTGTTCACGTGTTCATTGTGTGTCTACATGTATTCAGCTACCAAAGAGGACATGGTCCAAGAGTACCTCATACCTGCAATGAAGAATGGGTCACTGAAGGTCCTGGGTGTTCGGTTGGCAAATATCTCTAATGTGGAAAGCATACTCAGAGAACTGCCGCAGTCAAATGTTGAAGAGTTGGCAATTAAAATGGTGCACTATTCAGAGGAGGTGAGTCCACAGTGTGTGTGTGTGTGTGTGTGTGTGTGTGTGTGTGTGTGTGTGTGTGTGTGTGTGTGTGTGTGTGTGTGTGTGTGCACAAGTGCCAATCAGTAACAAACTCTGTTGTTCTTTGATGTACAAACTGTCTAATGAGGTGCACATCTCTGTCCTCAGTCCCTTCGCAGTCTGGTAACAGCCGCCAGAGCAGGTTTGTCTGAGGCCAAGACACTGAGAAAGCTTTCAATGGAGTCATGGATGATCACTGACCCCATGCCAACTGTTGCTAAGTCCATTCTGGCAAGTATTACCAGCTCACTGGAGGAGCTGGAGCTGGACTGGTTTGGCTCTATCCACTACTCTCGGCTCTATCGTGAGTGTGTCTGTACACGTTGAGTAATGATAGTGTGTGGTGTGTGGTGAGGTGCTCCCTCCCAAAGTGTGTGTAGTCATTGTTCAACACAATTTGGTTATCCTCTCTGCTGCAACTAGTTAAGTGTTGACCTCTGACCTCTGCAGCCCCTGTTACACTGGCTGACCTTGTCAATGACCTGTGCAACCTTTCTTTGAAGAAGTTACTCCTTAGGAATGTGGACTTGTTAACCCCATCTGATGTAGCCACCCTACTGGTGGGAGGACTGGGGCAGAATGGAACACTTAAAGAGTTGAAGATTGATGAATGTTATTTGAGTAACAAGGTTGGAATTGTCTCGAGACTATCACATGTGTGGGTTAGGCTGATGGAGTAGTTGGTGTGTTCATTGAGGAGTGGTCCACCAGGGTTGGTCAGGAATGGTTGGTTGGTTGGTTGCAATGTCCCTCACTTTCCCTTGTGCACCTCCTGCAGGTATACCAAGATGTTGAGGATGAGGACACTCTGAAAGCAGTGGAAGCAGCTGTGAGGGAGAGCACATCTATCAAGAAGATTAGAGTCGCTTGTCTTGGCTTGAATTGGACCAATGTTGCCACTGCTGTTTTCAAAGGAGCGACAGAGAACATGTCATTGAGAGAGTTGACTCTAATGACTCCAAAGGACTCTCCTCTTCCCCACAATGTTGTCGATGAAGTGAAACAGAAGAGGAGGAGGATGTGTTGGATATAATCCTTCCTTCCTTACAAGTGAGTCAGTAGTTGATGTGCTCATCACTCGTCTGCTGTCTGCCCTCGCTGTCCTAACCTCACTACCTGAGCCCTTGCTGATGTGAATGGGCCACTCATTGTATCTCTGTTACTAACTTACTGAGATGGTAGGGCTCTGTAGTGGTAGTGTGGCCTAACAGGGGATGTGTGTGATGATGTCACACTCATCAGACAGGACACACCCCCTGGGGGCCCACTGCTAGGGGAGTGCCCACATTCCTCCTCCACCTGTGTGCGGTCCCCTCTCTGTGGTACTACCAGCTGTGTATACTCACTGTCCTAACACAACACCCACTGCTGGTTCATTATGTGAAGGGTAATGAGACATACAGTACGTATGTATATGGCAATTTAGCACATCCACCAGCACACTGAGTCCTCCCTCAAACAGAAGGTGCTTGTGTGGTTGTGTACATGGCCCAGCACTAGGTGCTGTGTGTGGTGTTGGGTAGGGCTATGTCTGTTGTGTGTGCCCCAGTCACACTGTCCCCCTCTCCTCTCTCCTCTCAGGAGCGTTCCCTGACACAGGTGGAGGCTGAGGTGCAGTCCGTCCAAAGTACACTGTCCTCACTGCAGGGTGAACTGGGGACAGAGCTCCACTCACAGCTGGAACCATCAGACCAGCGGGAGGTGGGTGGGGCAGGGTCAGGGGGTGTGGTTGGACACACTGTCAGGAGGTAGTGTGTGCTCTTGCCTTGCTCAGCCCAGCCACGTAGCTAGCTGTTGTGTGAAGGAGAGCCTCTGATTGTATTGTGTTTTGTTTGCTTCAGTGTGCACAGGTGTGCGTACACCCCCCTTCTCTAGCCGACAGACCTTACCCCTCACAGCAGGTGTCACACACAGCCAGTGTGTGGAGGTCACTGTACATACCTGTGTGACCATTGCTAGTGGAGGTCACTGTACATACCTGTGTGTCCATTGCTAGTGCACACACACTAGCTAGCTGCCTGTAATACTTGTTTACAGTCTCCCCCCTGCCCCTCCCCTCCCCCTCCTCCTCCCCCTCCACCAAACTGTCTTTAAAATGGTGTACACTCCTTAGCTCATTGTACTTCACTGTTCACACTGTGTTGCTGTAATCCCCTCTCCAGACCATCTTAGCAGATCACTGCTAACCATTAATTTTCTTTAATTTTTAGTCACTGTTGTGTAAATGTTTACTTGTAAGCTTTAATTTTGATTGAAAGTTACCACTATTTAACCACCCTTCCATCTCTTATCCCCCCCCCCCCCCCCCCTACTTCATTTTTATCCCACTCACTTTTCCCCACTGTGTCACGTTATCATGATTTGGAGGCAATTTAGCGGCTTTGATACATGAATTCAAACATTTTGAGCAATCATGCATTATAATTAAATACTTGGCGTTAGCTCAGCACATGCAAAGGGCTATATCCCATTTGCTGTCATATACACTGTATTCACCATGATTATGCATGCACAGTTGAATTACTCGGAGTCACGCCCACCGATACATATTGTAGGGTTAACCCCCTCGCGGAGTGTAATGGAGCAATGGCCCATGATACGTGAGTCCCTTCAGTTTGCTTGTGTCGCGGCCGATCCGCTGTAGCTGGTGGTTTGGCGCTCCTTGTTACTCGTACACATCTCCTTGTACCCATGGTCGGTAGCGTTCTCTGTCCACCTTCGCCTTCCCGAGGCTACCCCACTGGCTGCAGTAGGACGAGTTCGGGCGTTGAGTGATGTGTAGGCTGCTGTGGTGGACTGTCTGTTCGCGCCTGTGTTGAGTGTAGCTGATATACATTACAAGTGCGAGCTATCGACCTGCGTAGACCTGTAACTGCACGCAAGCTGTCCCAGTGTGTGCACCTGTGTGTCTCTATTTGTGTGTGTGTACATGTGTAGGCTCCCAAACTCTGACCCCGTCCCCGTCCCCCCGCCCCCGGTGAAGTGGGCCCAGAGACCAGACGTTGTTCTCATCACCATTCCCCTCAGTGACATCACTGAGGAGCACCTCAGCGTCAGTGAACACAAGCTGTCTATTAGGTGGAAAGGGGAGGGGGGAGGTGGGTCGGGAGTGGGAGGGGAGGGGAGGGGAGGGGAGGGGAGGGGATGGGAGGAGAGGGGAGGGAGAGGGGTGGGGAAGGGAATCTATCACGAGAGGCCTGGTGTTTCCTGTTCTTGTGTGTGTGTTACAGTCTCAAGGGTGGTTCGGAGCAGAAGGGTTACTCTGTCGAGTTGGACCTGTTTAAACCAGTTGTCCCGAGTGACTCCCGCCACTCCAAGTCACACAGGGAGCTGTTTGTGTTGCTGAGGAAGAGGGAGCCTGGTCCTTACTGGTCACAACTAGTCAGGGACAGCAGCAAGGTGAGGGTGCAGTGTGTGTGTGTGTGTGTGTGTGTGTGTGTGTGTGTGTGTGTGTGTGTACGTGTGTGTGTGTGTGTGTGTGTGTGTGCACATGTGTTGGTTGCCTCTTGCTGGTTGGGATGACCTGAGGAGTGATGTCTATCTTCTCTATACAGCAATGTCCCTCACCTTCCCTTGTGCACTCCTGCAGGTATACCAGGATGTTGAAGATGAGGACACTCTGAAAGTGGCTGTGTGCTCTGTAACCACAGGGTGTGTTAAACACCACTCTAACAGCTGTTCTCCTGTAGCTGTGAATGGTACTGCATACGGCACATGCATTTGGTGGAGGTCTCTGTCGTTCTTAGGATTAATGTTGGTGTTGGTGTGAGGTTTTGAGCAATGATACATAACTGGAGGTAACCCACTGAATCATAGGTGGTTTTGAACCGTGATGGTGTGTTTGTACTGGTGTGTGTGTGTGTGCTGAGGGTTAGAATGAGACAGTACGTTGTGTAGGCGTGAAGTAGATTGTATAGAACATACAATGTGATTTAATGCAGTGTGGAATTATTTCGCACTGGAAAAAAATGTTAGATTTATTTTAAGTGTTATTGTGTATGCCCATTCTCAGACCACCTGGTGAAACACTTGATTTAATGATGAATATAGTGTGGTTGGGTGCAGTGTCTCTCTACATTATCTTTGCATGCATATCTGATCTTTCCTGCTCAGCAAAGCAACCAAGAAAGAATGTTTGTGGAGCCTCTGAAAAGGTGACGGTTTGCTTGCTTTGAAGTAGCACTCACACGGCTGTAGCAGAGCCATGCATGCTAACATGGAATACTGCAGCAGCTGTGTTTGTAAATAATGTGTGTGTGTTGATGCATGCACATGGGACAGCAGCTGCTGAAAATATATAGCTTGAAATTTGAATTATGTTATCCAATCGGCACACGGTATGGTTGACTGTGCATCCACTAGTCACTAGTAAAGCACATCTCTTGTGTGTTTTCAATTTGAAGCCACATCATCCTGGTGTGTGACCACTGGAGGATTTGTTGGTGGCCTCTGTTGTGACTGCTTCTCTTGTTCTGTATGCACATCAGGTTTTACAAAGCAATAAACCAAATTGACCAGGGAGTACAGAGGAGAGAGCAGAAGAAAGTGGTGGGTGGAATGGGATGTGTGTGTGGGGGGGGGGGGAGGGTGAGAAGAGGAGAGGAGAGGGGGAAATTGTAGTTGAAGAGATGATTCTCAAGTGTTGAAAAATATACCAGTTTATGCTAATGGGGAGTCCATGACATGTGACACAGAAACGGAACAGGCAACATTTTGTGGGCACTTTGAATGGGCAGCAGGTGCTCCACCCAAGTCTCAGAGGATGTTGTTTGTTTGGGTTCGAGCGGTTCATTGTGCATTCTAATGTATCCTGTCAGGCAATTAACTCCATTTTCATGCATGTAGTAGGTAAAATTTGTAGTAGCCCCCCTCCATGCAGGAGTATGAGAAAGCGCTAGCCAAATTGGAGCGGCTCGAGAAGTCAACAGCTAGTGCTTCTAAGTCAGAATCCGTAAGTTGGCTTACTGAGCCTGAGTGAATAGCAGCACCAATGAGTGGAGGATGTGTGTAGTAGGGGGTTGATGTGACTCGTCATGACAAGAGTGACACGTTGACAAGGGTGACACTGTGACATTGATGACATTGTGCAGGTTGACCTTTGTTGGCAGGTTGTTGCACCTTTCTCTGTATCTTGTCCCTTTACAGGCTAGAAGAGACTTGAACACAGCCAAGCTTGAATATGCAAAAATTCACCAGCAAATGATGGAGGTGTGTCCTTGTCTGTGTGTGTGTGTATGTGTGTGTGTGTGTGTGTGTGTGTGTGTGTGTGTGTGTGTGTGTGTGTGTGTGTGTGTGTGTGTGTGCACATGTCTTTGTGTGTATGACGCTCTCTCTTTCTCTCTGACACTCTGAAAGCAGTTGAAGCAGCTGTGAGGGAGAGCACATCTGTCAAGAGGATTGAAGTCACTATTGAGAGAGTTGGCTCTAAGGACATCATATCACTCTCCTCCTCCCCAGGATGTTGTTGATGAAGTGAAACAGAAGAGGAGGAGGCTTGTGTTGAAACTATTTTGAAAAGATGTGGAAGAATGGTCAGTCAGTGAAAGTGGAAGGTAAGATGGGTGGGGATGGGGGAGTGCTGAGTGATTCTGCATGTAGTGACTGCTACTTGTGGTCACTGCTGCCTCCTGGCCCCGCCCCTTTCCTTTAGAGTGAGGAGCGTCACTTACAGGACCAGATATCTGAGGACAGCAAGGCCATGGAGCACTATGCCACCAAACGCAGTCTCCTCCTCAAGAAACAGGAGCAGTGCATGAAGAAGATCAGAGAGCTGGGCTCCCTCCCCTCGGACACCTTCGCCAAGTACCACAAGACAGATGTGTGTGTTAAATTACTATAAGTGTTTGTGTGGGTATGTGGTGCTATATGTTCCCTCACCACACCCTGCCCCGCCCCCAGGTGTCCAGTAACTTCACAGAGATATTTGAAGAGCTGTCCCCTGGAGGGACAGGGCGCCTTGAGATGAAGATGAGGGAGATGGCTGCGGTGAGCACCTGACAGTGTCCTCTGCCATAGTGGTCTGTGTCCAGTGAACCAGTCCCTCCCTGCAGGACTCTGAGAGCAGTGCCAGTGGGGCCTCTCGGGTGGAGAACATTGCTGACACATACGAGGGCGTGGCCATACAGGTGGGGACATGGGCCACACCCACCGCCACCATCCCACAAGATGGTGCAGTGACTGAGTGAGTAGTGTCCACACCTACCCCTCCCCTCCCCTCAGGTCTCCTTCACTGGTCTCCAGAGTGAGATGAAGTCACTGGAGCAACTCTCAGGAGGGCAGAAGACACTGGTGGCACTGGCCTTCATCTTTGCCATCCAGAAGTGTGACCCTGGTCCCTTCTACCTCTTTGACGAGATTGATGCAGCACTGGACGCTCAGCACAGGAAGTCTGTGGCAGGTGGGATGGGTGCAGTGTGCAGTGCTGGTGTGTCATGTGACTGTCATGTGACCACCTCTCTCCTTGCTGCTGTCAGACCTGATCCAGCGTCTCTCAGAGAGTGCCCAGTTCATCATGACCACGTTCCGTCCTGAGCTGCTGGAGAGTGCAGACAAGTGCTATGGTGTTCGGTTCCGAGGCAAGGTCAGCCACATTGACGCTGTCAGCAGTGAAGAAGCCAATAGCTTCCTGGAGGGCTTGGGCTCTGTGGAGAAGTAACACTTGTGGACCAACTCTGACTGCATGTGAAGCAGAGTCTGCTGTACCTCTGTGTGTGGGGGGGGGGGGGGGGAATTTTTAATTCTGTTGTGTTGAATGGTCCAGTTTTCTATTATTGTAAATTTCATGGGTCAAGCAGCAGTTGTGAAAAATAAGTGTTATAGTATTATTTTTATTTTTGCGGCCCTCGAACTCGCATCTTTGGTCGCCGCAGTCGGTAGCCGGTGTAGCTAGACTATCAGTTGCACTGCGTGGGCGTTGCAGTTACTACTTTATAAACGACTGTACCTGTTCCCAAACCGACACATGCACACTCGAACTGGCACACACGTCTAGCCTGGGCTAGCCAAGAATATCAACTGTTCCGGAGTTCTGTAGCGTACTCTTCTTCGACTGTGCTCTGTGCTGCTAAGATGTCACCATGTCCTCAAATGCTGAATTAAGATTTCGAATCACTCGTGAGTTTATTGATATCGTGCGAGAACGGATTGCTGTAACCATAATTATTAAAGAGACAGTACGACTCACCTTAAGCTTGCGCGTGTACGCGTGTTGTAGCCGTGTTCTTTGGTGCATTGCTACTACCAGCCCTGTCCACGTCAGTCTCGCGTGTCTCTTCTGTTCCCTCGTAGGCAGCAATAGCCAGGGGCCTCAAGGAGACGCTGTTCTTTCGCAAGAAGTGCATGGTAAGAACGACTTGCTGGCCATTGCATCGTTTCTTGTACACATTGCTGTCACTGTTCGTGTCAATTGTTCGGGGGGGAGGTGGCGGGGTGCAGGTGTGTGTGGGGAGGTGGCGGGGTGCAGGTGTGTGGGGGGGAGGTGGCGGGGTGCAGGTGTGTGTGGGGAGGTGGCGGGGTGCAGGTGTGTGGGGGGGAGGTGGCGGGGTGCAGGTGTGTGTGGGGAGGTGGCGGGGTGCAGGTGTGTGGGGGGGAGGTGGCGGGGTGCAGGTGTGTGTGGGGAGGTGGCGGGGTGCAGGTGTGTGGGGGGGAGGTGGCGGGGTGCAGGTGTGTGTGGGGAGGTGGCGGGGTGCAGGTGTGTGTGGGGAGGTGGCGGGGTGCAGGTGTGTGTGGGAGGTGGCGGGGTGCAGGTGTGTGGGGGGGAGGTGGCAGGGTGCAGGTGTGTGTGGGGAGGTGGCGGGGTGCAGGTGTGTGGGGGGGAGGTGGCGGGGTGCAGGTGTGTGTGGGGAGGTGGCGGGGTGCAGGTGTGTGTGGGGAGGTGGCGGGGTGCAGGTGTGTGGGGAGGTGGCGGGGTGCAGGTGTGTGTGGGGAGGTGGCGGGGTGCAGGTGTGTGTGGGGAGGTGGCGGGGTGCAGGTGTGTGGGGAGGGAGGTGGCGGGGGTGCAGGTGTGTGGGGGGAGGTGGCGGGGTGCAGGTGGGTGTGGGGAGGTGGCGGGGTGCAGGTGTGTGTGGGGAGGTGGCGGGGTGCAGGTGTGTGTGGGGAGGTGGCGGGGTGCAGGTGGGTGTGGGGAGGTGGCGGGGTGCAGGTGTGTGTGGGGAGGTGGCGGGGTGCAGGTGTGTGTGGGGAGGTGGCGGGGTGCAGGTGTGTGTGGGGAGGTGGCGGGGTGCAGGTGTGTGGGGGGGAGGTGGCGGGGTGCAGGTGTGTGTGGGGAGGTGGCAGGGTGCAGGTGTGTGTGGGGAGGTGGCAGGGTGCAGGTGTGTGGGGGGGAGGTGGCGGGGTGCAGGTGTGTGGGGGGAGGTGGCGGGGTGCAGGTGTGTGGGGGGGAGGTGGCGGGGTGCAGGTGTGTGTGGGGAGGTGGCGGGGTGCAGGTGGGTGTGGGGAGGTGGCGGGGTGCAGGTGTGTGTGGGGGAAGGTGGCGGGGTGCAGGTGGGTGGCGGGAGGTGGCGGGCTGCAGGTGTGTTTGTGTGCATGTATTACTCCTTCCTGTACATGTATAAGTATCCACCAACAACTGGTGTTCTAATGCTGTGTACCATGTCAAGTTATGAAGTGTGTCACAAGTGACCGTGATGTGTGTCATGTGTTCCAAGTGTGAGGAAAAGCTTTAGTGTGTTTACCTTCATACATGGACCTGTAGGGGAGGTTGATTCAGACAGAGAGGGTGACTCAGATAGAGAGGTTGACTCAGATGGAGAGGTTGACTCATACAAGGTATTCCAACTGTTAGAGTGTATCGTCTTCACCACATAACCTATTTTAGCTCTCCTGCACTGGCCATCTTCCTAGTGAATTGGGTCTAGTTTGTATAATGTGTACACATGTGTAATCTTAAGATTTGTTTATAGAGCCAACACTCTGCCAAAGTCAATTCCATGCAAAGACGTACGTAGTCGTGCATAGCTGATCGCTATTCCTGCCTCCATTTCTATATGCTGACATCATTGCTCATCAGCCTGATGACATCATCAATTAAAATTGGAGGAAAGCAGTTGGCTATGTGTGACAAGGAGTGAAGATTTTCAGAGTGTCCATTTATTGTGTTCATGTCAGCCATCCCATACACTAACTGTGTATTTCTGTCATGTTAGGATTGTCTGATGACTTCCCTTGACCCCCCACTGCTCCTGAAGCTCCTGCCACTCATACTGTTCATTGTATCTCACCTGTGGGTTAATGTAAGTGTATACCGTATATCGCAAAATGTTCGCAACCAATAATTTCGTGAATTTCGCAAATGAAGCAATTTGCGAAAATTTCTATCGTGAATTTTATATGCATAGAATACCTATGATATAATAATGACCTGTGTATGCGCGTGATGTCATAATAAAATGGTGGATCAACAAACAGCGTGTAGCTCTTTTGTTTGCTTGATGTCAGAAGCGATTGCTCCTGCTATTTACACTAAAAAGGCTTTAATGTCTACCTTGTAGAGTCTCTTTCGTGAAATTTTTATTCGCGAACATTTGTGACACCCGTTTTGACAGCAATTCACGAAATTTTTAGGTCGCGAAAATTTTGCAATATACGGTAGTGTACACATGCATACTGTGTGTGTACTAGGTTGTTTGGTGTGGTTACATCCATGAGGTCAGATTGCGTGTACACAATTGACGGCTGTCTGCATTTATGTATATATCTCCTTGTGCACTGCAGTATACTGTGGACCCACCCAAGTCTCCATGTGACCTGTTCAAGGTACCAGCCCCTCTCCCTCCACTCACATGGCATGCATGTTGTAGATATACCAGCTCCTACTCCACACTGTAGGCTGTGTTCACTGTAGCTAGTGATGTGTGTGTTGCGTGTGCTTGTCACTGTGTTTTGTGTGGTTAGATCCATGAGGTCAGCTTGTGCTTCCCAACAGTCTGTATTCGTGCATGTGCATATCTTCTTGTGCACTGCAGCCTACTGTGGACCCACCCCAGTCTCCATGTGACCTGTTCAAGGTACTAGCCCCTCTCCCTCCACTCACTTGGCATGCTTACTGCATGTATACATGCATACTCCTTCTGTGTCTCCATGCACACTGTATGCTGTCTCACTGTAGTCGGTGATGTGTGTGTTGTGTGCATGTCACTGTGTTCCCTCTACTGTCTGTGCAGCCGACTGTGGAGTCTGTGGCTGTGTTCAGAGAGCGACTTCAGGACCAGTATAACAATACACAAGCCCCTAGTAGACTGACATTCCTGAAGGTACATTGGTTTAAGTTCTTTTTGCCCCTTATTCATGAAGCTAAGAAGGTTATCCGTGGCCGTGATACAGTGGAGAAACTACAACATGGAGAAGAGCCAATAGTAGACTATGGTAGAGTGATGCAAGCAGCAAGTGGAGGTAAACTGGTCCTCCTTGAAGGACCACCTGGTTCGGGCAAGAGTACAGTGTCTCGTCAGCTGTGCAGGGACTGGGCTGGGTGTGTGCTTGGGACAGAGTTTGATCTAGTGGTCCTTGTTCCACTGCGTGAGCTGAGGAAGAAGGATAAGGTGGAGTTGGCGGATCTACTGAGGGAGGCTTATTGGACCTTGCCAGACGGTGTTGCTGAGTACGTTGAAGCAGTGGGTGGGAAAGGAGTGCTCTTCATTTTGGATGGGTATGACGAGATTAAGTCCCAGACAGAGGGGGTGCCAACTGTGATTGAAAAGCTGTTACACAGATCCTACCTCCAGCACTCATCGGTGATAGTCACCTCTAGAGGCATTGCTGCTAAAAGTTTGTATGAAAACCTAGACAAGCACTTTGTTATCCGGGGACTGAGGGAAAATCAGATACCAGCCTTTATGAGGTACTACTTTGGAGAAATTGAAGCAAATGCCACAGAAATGCAGTCCCTTCTTCATACACTTGCTGCTGAACCCCATTTGACTGCAGCATGCAGCAACACTCTGGCCTTGACCATTGTGTGTTATCTCCACAGCCAACAGGAATACATTCCTAACACCATGACTGAGCTGTATGGACGATTTCTAACTATTACACTGAGACAATTTGTCACGCGAAGCCCAGAACCTGATGGCCTCAAAATCTTTCGGAAATACAAAAGGGAGAAGTTTTTGAGACACCTTCCATCCATATTGCACCCAGGTTCACCCTTCAGTAACTTGGGTGCAGTGGCTGAGCTGGCATTGGAAGGCATCCTTCAGGACAAGTTTGTGTTTGAATCCAGTGATGAAATGGTACCAGAGTTTCCCGATGGATTTGATGGTTATGGTCTACTGGACTCCACTGTGATCACAGATGACTTTGGACTGGAAACCAAACTGTACAGATTGGATTTTATGCATGTGACGTTACAGGAGTTCATTGCGGCTCTCTGTGTAGCCAGTTGGACACCAGAGGAGCAGACAACCTTCTGGAAGGAACACTTTGTACTGAAGTATGACGGCCATGTTCTTAGTGAAGACCGTTTTCTGACAATGTTCACATTTTACTGTGGTTTGAGTGGACTAGAACACAAAGGTGTCCAAGATCATCTTCTGGAGGAGGTGGGCAATGTGTGGAGCTCAAGTGAACAATTTGGCCAGACACAAGTAGGAATGGCAATGACATCAAATCCCCACCAGCAGATGCTGAGAATAGCAGCTGCTAGTGGTAACAAGGACTTTGTGTGTCGTTTGCTTTCTCTTCTTGACAAGAAGGTCAAAGTAGATGTGCGCAATACAGTGGATAGTGCGGATGCTGTCTGGTGTCTGAATACTTGTAGGGAAAGTGTTGAAGAGCTGGTGGTGACCTCCTACTGGGCTTCAGTTCACACTATAGCCAAATTTCTACGCCAATTGAACCAGCTCACGTCACTACATGTCCTACAGCTAAGTGATACGGTCTGCTCTTCTAATTGTTCTGAATGCATGCCATGTGATACGTACTCAGAGTCAACATGTTCTGAAGGTAGGTACACCGCACTGCAGTGGTGTACATGTGTAGTGTGTCCCTAGCCAGTAGTCTGTGTGTGTACACAGTATTGCTGCAGTGTGGGGAGACAACTGGTACCTGTTCATGTCTGTGCACAGATCTCCAGAGCATTGTGGGATTTTGGAGGAGACAGACAAATCCCAACAAGAGGTTGAAGGTGGAGGGTATTGACTCACTTTTTCGTTTTCCACAAGTCCTGTGGCCTCACATGCAAGAAATCCATATAACAGGTATGCAAAGTGACTGGACGTACGGTACAGTGCATGGAAAAGGTAATGATAATTCCGTTTCCCGATTCACGTTTTTCGGCAAAACGACAAGTTTATCTGTGAATTTTTGGCGGTTTAACGCTGATCGTCCCAACGTGTTACGGTAACGGTTTCACACCAACCTAGTTTGTAACCTTACGGAGTTCAATCTTGTGCCAGTGAAGACGCTATTCCCCCAGAGACCATGAGCGCTAGCAGTGCAATCACTGTGTGGTACAAGGACAACGGGTCGACAAGATACGATGGCAAGGAGTACCAGGAGTCACTGTCCAAGATCCGCATAAGAACACGGCGGGAAGCCTGAAGACCACCGAGGTCGTCACAATTAAGACAAAATCACGAATGTGGATAGTCTCGCGTAGCCAGACCGCTTTCTTCTCTCCATTTGACATCATTTTATAAAAAAGAAATGGAGGGGAGAAAGCGGTCTGGCTACGCGAGACTAGAGTGTCGAAGGCTATTGTTGTAAACCTGTAGCCTAACCTCCATCCACCTCAGAGGCCTTCTGCAGCTAGGACTTGGGTGATTCTCCCGTAGGATACCTTCCGCTTGAAATGAAGTTGAATGATTCGCTGTTTGCAATAAAGTGACAAGACCATCCTCACTTCTCTTCACTATCACTGAACACCGTGGCCGAACGACCATGGTGCTTATATATATCGCTGTCGCATCAACCGGTAACCATTAACTGGTAACCGTCACACGCTAACAGTTAACGCTTTCCCCTTCGTCGCCGCCGTTACCGTTTAACGGTGAAGATATCGCCGGTTTTCAGTTAACGTTACCTTTTCCATGTACCGTATGTTCTCATGATGTGTTTGTGATGTCAGTGTTTGTAATTGTGTACACGTTGAGTTTGTTGTGTCTACCTCCAACACTCGCAGACATTAACATGACACCTTCTCATTTGTTGTCTTTGTTGGATGAGTCGCCGTCTCTACAGGCACTAAAGCTGTATGGTTGTGGTAGTTCCAATCATTATGTGAGTTTGCTTCTTTTCTGTACAGAGTGCAGTGGACACATTGTGTGTGTGTGTTACTGCTTATTGTGTACACTCACAGGGTAAAGGGTTTCCTGTGATCATCAATGCTGTGAGTGATGCAGTCAAGAGGCACCCCAACCTGGTAGAGGTGACAGTGGGTTGGGGCTGCTTTGGACCACCTGCTTTAGGAGTAGTGAAAGGTTTGCTGCAGAAGGAAGATTCGAGAAAGGTGGATGTGGTGGGGAGCTGGTACATTATTCTTGGTGTCCTTTCGAAGTCAACTGATGTGTTGAGCTGTGAGTGTGAGTGCCTGTGTGTCTTGTGGTGTCAGTAGTGTGTTCACTTATTGATTGTGTGTCTACATATATTCAGCTATCACGGAGGGCTTGGTCCAAAAGTACTTGATACCTGCAATGAAGAAGGGGTCACTGAAGGCAGTGGGTGTTGTGTTGGAGAAGAGCTCTAATGTGGAAAACATACTCAGAGAACTGCCACAGTCAAATGTTGAAGAGTTGGCAATTAAAATGGGGTACTATAACTATTCAGAGGAGGTGAGTCCACTGTGTGTGCATGTGTGTGTGTGTGTGTGTGTGTGTGTGTGTGTGTGTGTGTGTGTGTGTGTGTGTGTGTGTGTGTGTGTGTGTGTGTGTGTGTGTGTGTGTGTGTGTGTGTGTGTGCCAATCAGTAACAAGCAATGTTATTTCTTTAAAGTACAAACTGTCTTATAAGGTGGTCATCTCTATCTTCAGTCCTACCGCAGTCTGGTAGCAGCCATCAGAGCAGGTTTGTCTGAGGCCAAGACACTGAGGAAGCTTTCAATGGAGCCATGGATGATCACTGACCCCATGCCAACTGTTGCTAAGTCCATTCTTGCAAGTATTACCAGCTCACTGGAGGAGCTGGAGCTGGACTGGATTGGTTATGGTCGTGTGAACACACACATACGTATGTGTATAGAGTGTGTCTGTACATATTGAGTAATGATAGGGTGTGGTGTGAGGTGCTCCCTCCCAAAGTGTGGGTAGGTATTGTTCAACACAGTTTGGTTATCCCCTCTGCTGCAACTAGTTAAGTGTTGACCTCTGACCTCTGCAGCCCCTGTTTCACTGGCTGACCTTGTCAATGACCTGTGCAGCCTTTCTTTGAAGAAGTTAGTCCTTAGGAATGTCGACTTGATAACCACATCTGACTTAGCCACTCTACTGGTGGGAGCACTGGGGCAGAATGGAACACTGGAGGAGCTCGAGATATATACTTTGAATTGGATCAACCAGGTTGGAATTAGTCTTGAGAGCATCACATGTGTGGGTTAGGCTGATGGAGTAGTTGGTGTGTTCACTGAGGAGTGGTCCACCAGGGTTGGTCAGGAGTGGTTGGTTGTGATGTCCCTCACCTTCCCTTGTGCACTCCTGCAGGTATACCAGGATGTTGAGGATAAGGACACTTTGAAAGCAGTGGAAGCAGCTGTGAGGGAGAGCACATCTGTCAAGAGGATTGAAGTCCGTTGTCTCGGCTTGAATTGGACTAATGTTGCTACTGCCCTTCTCAAAGGAGTGACAGAGAACACGTCATTGAGACAGTTGACTCTAAATACACCAGCGGACTCTCCTCCTCCCCAGGATGTTGTTGATGAAGTGAAACAGAAGAGGAGGAGGCTTGTGTTGGATATAATTCCTTACACGTGAGTCAGTAGTTGATGTGCTCATCACTCGTCTGCTGTATGCCCTTGCTGTCCCAACCTCACTAACCTGAGCCCTTGCTGATGTGAATGGGCCACTCATTGTATCTCTGTTACTAACTTACTGAGATGGTAGGGCTCTGTAGTGATAGGGTGGTGTAACAGGGGATGTGTGTGATGATGTCACACTCATCAGACAGGACACACCCCCTGGGGGCCCACTGCTAGGGGAGTGCCCACAGTCCTCCACCACTTGTGTGTGGTCCCCTCTGTGGTACTACCAGCTGTGTATACTCACTGTCCTAACACAACACCCACTGCTGGTTCATTGTGTGAAGGGTAATGAGATGCACAGTACGTATATGGCAGTTTAGCACATACTCCAGCACACTGAGTCCTCCCTCAAACAGAAGGTGCTGTGTGGTTGTGTACATGGCCCAGCACTAGGTGCTGTGTGTGGTTGTGTACATGGCCCAGCACTAGGTGCTGTGTGTGGCTGTGTACATGGCCCAGCACTAGGTGCTGTGTGTGGTTGTGTACATGGCCCAGCACTAGGTGCTTGTGTGGTTGTGTACATGGCTTAGCACTAGGGGCTGTGTGTGGAGGTGATGCCCATGCAACATGTAAGCCTACTCTCTGACCTCAATCAACACTCACACTTTACACAAGGAGACATCTCCAGCTACACCCACCTCAGAGTGGATGCAATGTCATTCATCTTCTTTCCTGCCTTCAGAGCGGGAAGACTACGTAGGTTGTTCATTAGGGGAGAAGACTGATTTGGACCAGCTGACCTGTGGAGTGAGTGAGCAGATGCACCTACACACACACACACACACACACACACACACACACACACACACACACACACACACACACACACACACACACACACACACACTCTTAAAAGCAGTAGCTGTGTGTGTGTGTGTGTGTGTGTGTGTGTGTGTGTGTGTGTGTGTGTGTGTGTGTGTGTGTGTGTGTTGTGTGTGTGTGTGTGTGTGTGTGTGTGTGTGTGTGTGTGTGTGTGTGTGTGTGTGTGTGTGTGAGTAGCTAGCTGTTGTGAGAAGGAGAGCCTCTGATTGTATAGTGTTTGTTTGCTTCATTGTGCACAGGTCCCCCTCCCCACACACATGCACTCCCCTACTGCTTTTATAATGGTGTACACTTCCATAGCTCATTGTACTTCACTGTTCACACTGTGTTTGCTGTAATCCTGTCTCCAGACCATCTTTGTTACCAGATCACTGCTTACCGCTTCTTTAATTTCCAGTCACTGTTGTGTAAACATTTCCTTGTAAGCTTAATTGAAAGTACCGCTATTTACTCTTCCATATACTAACTCTTCCATATACTACCCCCCCCCCCCCTCCATTTTTGTCCTACTCAGTTTTTCCCTTGTCACACATGATTTACAAAGCTTCTTTTCCCCCTCACTCAGCTGTCACATTATCATGATTTGAAGGCAATTCAGTGACCTTGATACATTAATTAAAAATTAACCTTTCTTCAAATGTATAATTTATAATAATTATATAGAAAGCAGATATTGGAGCAGGTCACAGCAGGGAATCATTGTTATGATACAAGATGTTTCAATCTGGAGATCTTTATCAGTTGTACAAAACTTAAAGGGCTCCAATATCTGCTTTCTCATCAACCTAATACGCAGCAATGAAATTTTACAGTATCAATAACCTAATTGGGGCGAGCGAAGTGAAGCCCCTCTCATCCGGGTGGTGTGAAAACCGGAAGTTTGGTACGTCGCGGTTGCGCAATAGTTTTTGGTACGTCGTGGTTGTGCAATAGTATTTGGTACGTCGCAGTTGCGCAATACTTTACCTTATATGGAACGTTCGCTGCATTGTGCAATAGTTTGGGGGGTTGTCGCGTGTTTGTGCAATAGTTTACCATCTTTGGTGCTTCAGTAAGGTCTCTTACGCTTGCTTGCTACAGCCACCTCTGTGAAGGGGTACTTTTGTCTCTTGCGCTGGTGCAATTACGCAGTCTCTGATGCCGGCTTTTAGTGTACTCTTCTGCTGGACAGGTGACTGTCAAGATAGTGAAGGTGAACCGGCCAGTTTAGCCATACAAGGACTGTATGGGCCAGGTGGGAGGTGTGCTGTTGCTTTGATAGTTAAGTTCTCTTACTCTTGCTGGCTATATTATGGAATTGGGCAATATTTAGCACACTGCAGCTGCCAGCTCCTGGCTGTTCAGATTGATTTCAGAATGACTGGCCAACATGGCAAATGGCAAATGACGTGATGTCACAGCAAATGGCAATACTGAACAATAGGCGTGACATAATAGCAAGCAGCAAAACTACTAGTGACGTCATGCCATTTGGCCGTTCTGCCATTTGCCATTTTGGCCAACCGTTCTGAAATCAGCTGTAGTCTCCGTCATACCCAGACTCCACCCATCTGCCCGCCGGCAATATTATTATGACAGCATGCACTACAACTAAATCCTGATTGCAATTGTACGCACGTGTGCATGTATGTTCTTGATAATAATAAAAAATAAAACCATTGAGGACAAAAGCAAAATAAACTTCCCGCTCGCCCCCGCAATGCCTTGCATTTGTCTAGTAATTAGACATTTTGTATAGTCCATGGTAGTGGCTTCTTCGCATGCATATAATTGTAGAGTTACATATATCACTGTATACATATGCATGACAGAGCTATATAATTTTCTGTCATAATTATACAGAATGCGCACCGGCATATACAGGTGAATTACTCGGAGTCACGCCCACTAATTAATGCATACTGGCAGGGTTAGCCCCGCGGAGTGTAATGGAGCAATGGCCCATGATACGTAAGTCTCTTCAGTTTGCTCGTGTCGCGGCCGATCCGTTGTAGCTGGTGGTTTGGCGCTCCTTGTTACTTGTACACATCTGCTTGTGCCCATGGTCGGTAGCGTTCTGTGTCCACCTTCGCCTTCCCGAGGCTCACCCACTGGCTGCAGTGGGACGAGTTCGGGCGTTGAGTGCTGTGTAGGCTGCTGTGGTGGACTGTCTGTTCGCGCCTGTGTTGAGTGTAGCTGATATATTACAAGTGCGAGCCATCGACCTGCGTAGACCTGTAACTGCACGCAAGCTGTCCCAGTGTGTTCACGTGTGTCCCTCACCTTCCCTTGTGCACTCCTGCAGGTATACCAGGATGTTGAAGATGAGGACACTCTGAAAGCAGCTGAAGCAGCTGTGAGGGAGACCACATCTGTCAAGAGGATTGAAGTCACTATTGAGAGAGTTGGCTCTAGGGACATCATATCACTCTCCTCTTCCCCAGGATGTTGTTGATGAAGTGAAACAGAAGAAGAGGAGGCTTGTGTTAAAACTGTTTTGAAAAGATGTAGAAGAATGGTCAGTCAGTCAAAGTGGAAGGTAAGATGGGTGGGGAGGGAGGAGTGCTGAGTGAGCCTGCATGTAGCGACCGCTACCTGTGGTCACTGCTGCCTCCTGGCCCCGCCCCTTCCCTTTAGGGTGAGAAGCGTCACTTACAGGACCGGATATCCGAGGACAGCAAGGCCATGGAGCACTATGCCACCAAACGCAGTCTCCTCCTCAAGAAACAGGAGCAGTGCATGAAGAAGATCAGAGTGCTGGGCTCCCTCCCCTCGGACACCTTCACCAAGTACCAGAAGACAGAGGTCAAGGAGGTGGGTGTGGCATGTAGTGTGGGGTGGGTGGGTGTGGTGTGCAGTGTGGAGTGTAGCCGTGGTGTGCCTCTCAGTGAGTGAAGTGTCTCTTTCCAGCTCCTGTTCTGTTAGCTGTGGAAACAGCTGCACCGCTGCAATGAGGAGCTGCGTCGGTTCAGCCACGTCAACAAGAAGGCATTGGACCAGTATGTCCACTTCACTGAACAGCAAGAGAAGTTGATGGGACGCAAGGAGGAGGTGGATCGAGCACACCACGGCATTGTGGACCTCATGAACCACCTGGAGAGGAAGAAGGATGAGGCCATTCAGTTCACCTTCAGACAGGTGAGTGGGGTGTGAGATGGGGAGGGGGCGGGGCATGTAGGGGTTGGATGGGATGTGTATATCCAATGTTGGTTGAGTGGGTCGTCTGGTGCTATATGGTTCCCTCACTGCACCCTCTACCTCATCCCCTGCCCCCAGGTGTCCCGTAACTTCACAGAGATCTTTGAAGAGCTGTCCCCCGGAGGGACAGGGCGACTTGAGATGAAGATGAGGGAGATGGCTGCGGTGAGCACCTGACAGTGCCCTCTGCCATAGTGGTCTGTGTCCAGTGAACCAGTCCCTCCCTGCAGGACTCTGAGAGCAGTGCCAGTGGGGCCTCTTGGGTGGAGAGCATTGCTGACACATACGAGGGCATGGCCATACAGGTGGGGACATGGGCCACACCCACCACCATCCCACAAGATGGTGCAGTGACTGAGTGAGTAGTGTTCACACCTACCCTCTCCCCTCCCCCCAGGTCTCCTTCACTGGTCTCCAGAGTGAGATGAAGTCACTGGAGCAACTCTCAGGAGGGCAGAAGACACTGGTGGCACTGGCCTTCATCTTTGCCATCCAGAAGTGTGACCCAGGTCCCTTCTACCTCTTTGACGAGATTGATGCAGCACTGGACACTCAGCACAGGAAGTCCGTGGCAGGTGGGATGGGTGCAGTGTGCAGTGCTGGTGTGTCATGTGACTGTCATGTGACCACCTCTCTCCTTGCTGCTGTCAGACCTGATCCAGCGTCTCTCAGAGAGTGCCCAGTTCATCACGACCACGTTCCGTCCTGAGCTGCTGGAGAGTGCAGACAAGTGCTATGGTGTTCGGTTCCGAGGCAAGGTCAGCCACATTGACGCTGTCAGCAGTGAAGACGCCAAGAGCTTCCTGGAGGGGGAGGGCTCTGTGGAGAAGTAACATTTGTGGACCAACTCTGACTGCATGTGGAGCAGTGTCTGCTGTACCTTTTGCTCTTTGCGTGTGTGTGTGGGGGGGGGGGGGGGGCAAGTTTTTGATTCTGTTATGTTGAATGGTCCAGTTTTCTATTATTGTAAATTTCATGGGTCAAGCAGCAGTTGTGAAAAATAAGTGTTATAGTATTGTTCGTATTTTCGCGGCCCTCGAACTCGCATCTTTGGTCGCCGCAGTCGGTAGCCGGTGTAGCTAGACTATCAGTTGCACTGCGTGGGCGTTGCAATTTCTACTTTATAAACGACTCGACGACCGTACCTGTTCCCAACACGACACACACCTAGCCTGGGCTAGCCGAACGAGAATATCAACTGCTCAGGAGTTCTGTAGCGCAGTCTTCTTCGAATGTGCTCTGAGATGTCACCATGTCCTCAAATGCTGAATTAAGACTTCGAACCACTCGTGAGTTTACTGACATCGTGCGAGAACGGATTGCTGTAACCATATTAAAGAGACAGTGCAACTCGCCTTGCGCGCGTACGCGTGTTGTAGCCGTGTTCTTTGGTGCGTTGCTCCTACCAGCCCTGCCCACGTCAGTCTCGCGTGTCTCTTTTGTTCCCTCGTAGGCACCAATAGCCAGGGGCCTCAAGGAGACGCTGTTCTTTCGCTAGAAGTGCATGGTAAGAACGACTTGCTAGCCATTGCATCGTTTCTTGTACACATTGCTGTCACTGTTCGTGTCAATCCTTTTGTTCGCAGGCACCAATGACCAGTGTTCTGAAGAAGACGCTGTTCTCTTGCAGGAAGTGCATGGTATTTAAGAATGACTCGGTATTTGTCAAACATTGTTGTCATACGCATTGCTGTCAATGTTCATGTCAGTCCCTTCTGTTCCCTTCCCTTGCAGCTCATACGCACAATGCTGTTCTCTTGAGAGACTACGTGAGCAGACCGTCAGCTGGCAAGGGAAGAGCAGTGGTGGAATACTTTGGATCAGAAGTTGAAAGGTTTTATGACAAGGAATCAGAGAATAAAGAAGAAGCTGTCCAGAAAGGTTTGCTGGCGTGGGCACGTGGCGAAGTGAAGAGTCATCGACCCACAACTTGGGAGGAGTTGATTGGTGCCATGAAACATGCAGACATTTCAGTGCAGTACATTAACAAGCTCAAGGTGTGTGTGTGTGTGTGCATGTGTGTGTGTGTGTGTGTGTGTGTGTGTGTGTGCATGTGCGTGCGTGTGTGTGTGTGTGTGTGTGTGTGTGTGTGTGTGTGTGTGTGTGTGTGTGTGTGTGTGTGTGTGTGTGTGTGTGTGCATGTGTGTGTGTGTGCATGCGTGTGTGTGTGTGTGCATGTGTGTGCATGTGTGTTTGTGTGTGCGTGCGTGTGTGCTTGTTTGAGTATGTACTTGTGTGAGAACTGTACACTGTATACCTCTTAAAATTACAGCCGTAGAATCATTAGAAAGCTGCCGTGTTGAAGGTGTGCTAGTTTGTTCAACATGCATCTGTCCATCAATTGTGAATCAGATGCAGTCCCCAGCTCTTTCGCTAGACTTAGTTACTGAGATTTCCTTATTCTTCTAGACACATCTCCTAAGGACCAGGGTACACAGGAGAATGAGAGGCGCACTAACAAATGGAGTAACGGACGTGTCCTTGTGTGTGCACTAGTGGTTGGCGGCCTCTGTCTCGTGGGTGGTGTTGTCTGGATCTACTCATCATCACCGGCTTCTGGACAGAGTGATTTGAACCAAGGAGAAGGTGTGTGCTTTGTGAAATGTTTAGTGGCAGACTGTGCTAGAATGGGAAGTGTTTAGCAGATGAAGTAGGTGAACTGCCAACACACCAAGTGCTGAGTTCACACTGTTAATATGTATGTATATGAGGAAGTGACAATTGGGGCTGCAATGATGCTTCATAGAGAGTGTTTAGTTTTGAAAGTGGTGTTGATGACGATTGTACATGGTGTCTACATTATTGCTCATTTAGTGTTACATAGCCAGATTGTTTGTTTGTTATGTAAACATGCGTGTGAACAATTCTACTGCTGTAGTGTGTAATAGTGACTTTGAGTGTTGTTCAAATGTGACGTCACTCAGTGACAGTCGTTGTCACACGTATAGGTACGTTCCCGTCACGTTGTCATAGTTGTGTACCATCTGGACATACGTACAATGTCTTGTGTACAGTAGGTGGAAGGTTCATGACATACACTGTAGACTGTTCAGACTGGCCTCAGCTCCACATCATGTGCCCTCCTGTTGCTTCAAAGTCTGCTGTGGTCTTCCTATAACTGACTTATCTATCTCCACTTTCTTATTGTGGCAGCCGACATGTCAGCAGGCGGTAAACAAGTCCCAAAACAAGATGGACAGTCACATCCAGACAGCAAAGGTGAGAAGTGTGTCTGTTTGCATGTGTTAGTAATAACCTGTGTGTGTGCATGTGTGTGTGTGTGTGTGTGTGTGTGTGTGTGTGTGTGTGTATGTGTGAGTGTGCACATGTGTGCGCGTGAGTGTGTACCGTCTTCGTCATTCCAACTCTAATGGCTTCATATGACCAAGTTTCCTGCCCAAGGAGTGATATACGTTTAGGTTGGATTTGGTTCTACGTTTGTCAATATAGGGAGACAAGTGGATGCTATAATGGAATTGTACTCCTCTTTTGCACTTCTCACGTCTCTTGCATTGCCTGCTTCCAGTCAGGACATTTTGATGGGCAGCACTCATCAATTGCACTGTTCAGATGGTACTTAGCAAGCTTGTTGGATGACATGTGCTGCAGTCATTGATGGACATCCTCGTAGTACCTTTGAAGCAAATGTTACTTTTTCGTAGTGAAACATTTGTGAATTGTGTTTACACTCCTTTTCTCTTTGTCAGTATGTTTATTCTTACTGCCTTTACGTCTCTTTCAGCTGCTCAGATCCTGGAGAAGCATCAGGAGCGCTTCATTAGTGATATGGATGCAAAAGAAATGGCAGGGACTCTTAAGCAGAAAAGAGTGATCCCACCGGAAATTGCAACTGACATAGCAAACGCTCGTAGCCCTATGAAGGCAAATGAAGTCTTGTATGATCACCTGCAGTCCCAAGCTTCTGAGGATGACTTGAAACGTCTCCAGCTATGTAGTGAGAGACAAGGCTATTCCAAGATGAGCACTTTTGGAAAGCACACGCTAGGAGAGTTGGAGCAAAGAGGTGAGCTTGCATTGGCCTTCACCCTTTGGAGGTAACTTCAGCCCTATAAGACTGCCCATGGCTGCAACTCTTGTTGGTGCTGCAGGTGGCCCCCCTGGCTCTGTGTAGTCCAGCTTCTGGCCCCTGCCTATTTTATTGTTTACTGCACTTTTAAAGGTAGTGACGCTTCAGAACTTTGTTGCAGTGAATATAGGTGAGCAATGTGTGTGCACATGTGTTAGTGTGGGTGGGGGGATGTGTGGCCCACTTTGTTGCAACTGTACATATGACCTGCCATTATGCACTCAGGCACATGCACGCACACACACACACACACACACACACACACACACACACACACACACACACACACACACACCACACACACACACACACACACACACACACACACACCACACACACACACACATGCACAATGGAGCAGGTTTTATTAGAATAGGTGCAGTGTTACCCCGTCAAGTGTTTAGTTAGGGTTTGCCAATGCTTCAATTAGTTGCCATGCAAACGGAATGGCCTTCCACCACCAACCCTCCCACTCCTTGCTGCAGTAGTTCTACTTTGAAGCTCTCCTTGCCGGTGAACTGGGTCCTCAGGAGGGCTGGGAAGGGAACAGGAGCTCATTGCAGACAATGTTATAGGACACACCTAACACCTTTACATGTTCACATACATTTCCCTATGTACTGTAACAATGCACTGCATGAATACTGAAAGTTGCAATTGCAAGAACAGGAGTATATGTGCAATCATTAGTCATGCATGTATGATATATGCTTACTGTGTGTGTGAATTGCATGGTGTGTGTGTGTCTGTGTATGCTTGTTTGAGTATCTACTTGTGCAAGAATCCAATTCTCACTACGCTGTATACCTCTTACAAGTACTGCCGTAGAATTATTAGAAAGCTGCTGTGTTGAAGTTGTGCTAGTTTGTTCAACATGTCCATCGTGTGTGTGTGTGTGTGTGTGTGTGTGTGTGTGCGTGTGTGTGTGTGTGTGTGTGTGTGTGTGTGTGTGTGTGTGTGTGTGTGTGTGTGTGTGTGTGTGCTGTGTGTGTGTGTGTGTGTGTGTGTGTGTGTGTGTGTGTGTGTGTGTGTGTGTGCTGCTAGGGAGAGCACATCTGTCAAGAAGATTCAATTCCACTATTTTTTCTTGATATGGACCAATGTTGCCACTGCTCTTCTTAATAATAAAAAATAATTTTGTTGTTGTATACGTAGTCGGTTCAGCCAGCCAGTCGCAATGCGTGGGCGGTGCACTAGAGCTACTGTTATAAAGGACTGCTACCCCTTCCAAGGTCACTCCCACACCTAGGGGCGGGGAGTGTTGGTGACAGCAACTGAGAATCAGGCTGGTGACATACCCTAACCCTAAGCTTGTCAGTATACCTCTACCACTAGTCTGCATGGCTTGCTAGATCGTCCTATAAGCGCCCTGTGGGCGTGAAGCGTTTCTCCCCTCGTCGCCCTAAGGCGCTTATTGCGACACGTGATTATGTAGTCTCGTCCCAGGGGGGTCGGTCAAGGTCACGTGTGTCCGCAAAATGGCCGACGCGGCTGCTCTTTACTGTGTATTTTACCTATACTAGCAAAGAGCAGACATATTTCGAGAAACACGTCGCATCGCTTGTTTCTTTGCTTCTGAGCACACAGTTGGACAAGGATTTTCAGAAAATGGACCCTTCCCCGCCCTTCCCCAGCATCTAGGTAGGTTTTGCGAGCATTTTCCAACACCGGTGTACGAGTGTTCGCTGATGCTGGCTACGAGGCAGATGGAGCCTAATATGGAGTACTGAGCAAGTGCTCCTGTGGAAGTGACTCCTTAGAAGCTGGTAGCGAGTACTCATTGATCACTTCAGAACTGCAAGACTGATAGGTTGACTGCTTCTGCAATGGGAGTGCAATCGACAGCCACGTCCTTGCAATCGTCTTGGTTCTGTACATGATTTGTCACATTCGATGGCAGGGATGCTAGAAATGGCTTAAGCGTGCTGGCAATCCTCAAGAAACGCTGCGATAACTTGCAAAACTAAATCGTGAAAGCGGTCAGACAATTAAGCCCAATCCACCGTATGGCTCCTTGGCTACGTACGTACGGGTCATAGCTACCAGGTGCGCGAATGCAGTACAAGGCCCTGCCATGGCTCAGGGTATGCACATTCGGCCTTGGAGCACAGTCAGCTAACATATGGAAACGCGATTAGAATGTCAGGAATGCAATTATTGAGGTGCTGGTATTGCGCAATCCCAGGACTTGTCCGACCCCCCTGGTCTTAGTCTCGTTCCCAGCCCCCCAAAGGTGGTCTGGCACATTTGCTCGATATTCTGATTAATTAAAAAATTTCGGTATGTTGCGTCACATGCATGCAAGAAGCACAATGATTGGGGCGCTTGCTAGAATGGCCTCAAGGGGCGGTAACGGAGATTGAGAAACTGTACCAGGCCACCGTTTAGAATTGTGAAAGCGGTAAAATTGGGTACAGTTTGATCTCATTCGATAGAATACCTAAATATGACTCACGTAGGTGAGCGAATGAAGCTGCTAAATTGCGTATCGCAAGAAGTGGAGGCGCTTGCCAAGATTTTGGCAAGCGCCCCAAGGGCGGTATCAAAATATCGAGCAAATGTGCCAGACCACCTTTCGGGCCATTGCAAAATGGCGGCCGGAAGTGGGCTGGGGACGAGACTACCCTGGTCTCTTCCCCAGCCCACTTCCGGCCGCCATTTTGCAATGGCGGCTGGGGACGAGACTAGTGATTATGTCCGTATTTTAGGTTCCGTTCCGTGAAATAGCTAGTCCCGCCCCATCCCGAGTTCCCGCCCTCAGGCGAAGAAGATGGAACAGACTACGGGTGAGGCTTCAGGTAGCATATGGCGATGATTCGATAGAAGCACCAGTCAAAGACTTTGATATGTTAGGGTACTGCTGCCCGTTAGCAACCTACGCATCAAGGCAGTGTGTAGGCATGTCCTCCCTCCTGTACAGGACCAGCCGCCTTGCGCTCAGGTAGCTAGTGCTGGCGCACAGATCAGCTGTGTTGTTAGGCAGACGTCCCTGCCCAATTTACGATAAGACAGTGGACAGACTCGCGCTTGCCTACCGTGGCTAGGTGCTAGCCTGTAGCAGCTAGCTAAGGCCCGTGAAGTTGATTCTTGTCCCTTCCGTTCAACTACGCAGCGAGTAGCTAGTTAGTAAACAGTGCACTGTACACACCCAGTGTACCCATCTTAACTCACTTCTTTCCGTGGAGTGACGGCGGGACATGATTGAGTTGGGGTCTACTTGGTGGCAACCTAGACGTGCATAGGGTGAATTACGGTGGCCAGTCAGGCCTATAGCTACCAACAATTTTCTGAATCAGGAACTAATGGTGAGGCTTATAGCCCCCTCCCCCCATTCCACTGCTCTTGTGTCTTTCACACTGTCCTCTATTTGGGCGAAGTGGTTGCTTGCGAAAGCAGAGAGGGCCTTTGTATGACTCCTAATCCAGTTCTCTACCCCTTATCATTTCATTCCCTGATTAGGTAGTGTGCATGTCAATTTGTTTTTTGTTGCCATCTTGTACTATTCACATTTTCACACGGTAACGTCCTGTAACTGAGCAACTCACACACACACACACACACACATGTTGTTATTGTCATGTTACGTGTCCCACACATGCACAGTTGTTGCAGTTACCTCGTGTTGTACAGTCAGTTAATGTTCTTGGAAGTCTTGTGTGTTGTTTTGGTTGCATCGATTTCGACTCCTTGACCTGCGACCACAATCATGCCGTTATTTCTGTTACAGCTGTGCATTACTGTAGCAATGTAGGCATATCATTCTATGCACTACTGTACACTCTCTCATGTTGCTATGCACTTGGCCCTCTTTGTAGGCACTCTAATAATAGATTGTGACTTGTGACAAAGATGAAGTTGGAACAAGGATTGTGAATTACTGCTATTTCTTTCTCCTTGCAGTTGAACAAGTTCTCAACCACTTTTATGCTCGGTTCATTAAAGAAATTGACGCTAAAGCCATTATGTATGATCTTGAACACGAAAAGATCATTGGTGCTAATGAAGTAACCACTATCAATCAGAGTAACAGTCCACGGCAGAATAGCCAGTTCCTCCATGGTCACTTACGAAGGACCTGTGACAAAGATTCTTTCATGACAGTCTGTGACATAATCATCGCTGTGGAAGGCAACCCAAGGATGAATAATTTGGGTGAAGCCATGAAGACCAAGTTGGCAAGTGAGCTTTATGTCCAGGTGTGACTGTGTGTTGTGTGGCCATGTTGCAGTTATTGTACAGGACACTGCTGTATAGTGTGTTTTGGTGGTACTGAATGGGTAGTTTGTGCGTGTGTGTGTGTGTGTGTGTGTGTGTGTGTGTGTGTGTGTTGTGTGTGTGTGTGTGTGTGTGTGTGTGTGTGTGTGTGTGTGTGTGTGTGTGTGTGTGTGTGTGTGTGTGTGCGTGCATGCGTGCATGTGTTCGTGCATGCTTGTCTGTATGTGTACGTTTGTGTGTGTGTATACATCTCCCAAATGTGGTATTTTCACTGCTGATATGTGTTTTACTGCATGCCCAATGCCATGTCAAGTCAAAAAATTGATCCTGTCACATGTTCCAAGTGTAACCAAACTTTTTGTGTGTACCTTCATGCAGGCATGCAGGGACATGCAGTAGTAATGGAAGTGGAGGACAGAGAAAGAGGTTCAACAAGCAGCAGATGGAAGTGCAAGGTATTGGCAGTTTGAGTTTGTGCATGAAGCTGACAATCACCAACAAACAGTTGCTCTTTTGTTTATACTGTAATTACTTACCATAATTATATACACCTAGCAGTAGTATACTTAACAGTTGACCATGCAGTACTGCACATACATGAGCACAAATGATTAATTAATATAAATGAATGTATTTTATGCAAGGTGCAGCAAACCTATGAATAACATGTACTAGTTATAACATGGCCGCGAGGGCGCTGGCTGATTTATCACACGAGGGCGCGAAGCACCCAAGTGCGATAAATCAGCTAAGCGCCCGAGCAGCCATGTTATAACTGACTTGTTACGATTCAAACAGCAGCGATTAGCGCTTGAATTTGTTCGCTGTCGAATGAATTTACTGAACGAACCTGACTGAAGTTACTATAGAAACCAGAGAGCACGCTCTTCTCGGAGCACAAGGCGAAAGGCGAGAAGTGCGTCACAAGAAAAAGGCTGTCAGCGGCCTCTAGTACTGAATAAAGCGTCAGCGTCGCTTGAGTGGGCAAATAATTAGAAGTCTTACAAGCAGCGTATGAAGGGAGAACTTTCTTATTAGAGGGTGTACTAGGATTTAAACGTCTGGAGAACTTGGGAGTGGCGAGATCTACCTTCAATTTGATCCAACAAGTGAACTCGTGAAAGGGAATCTTGGTTTCTCTATCACTAAAGACATTACATGCACAATTACATGTCACAAGGGAATCTTGGTTTCTCTATCACTAAAGACATTACATGCACAATTCTTGGTTTCTCTATCACTAAAGACATTACATGCACAATTACATGTCACTGCCATAAAAATTCACGTGTGCTAGGCATAAATTTATGTTGATGACTCATCTTTCCAGAGCCAATGTTCGTGAGAAAGTTCACAAGGTGATGAATATCAAAGGCATTTTGATAAAGCAGTAAACAAAACGTTTGTTTAAGGCTAGAAAGTGATTGGGTTAGCAAATAAGAGCCCCATTCGACACAGTGTGTTATGAGGTGTGAAAGTGTAAACAGTGGCGTTATGCAAAATTAGCACACTGCAGCTTGCTTTGATGTATGGCTTCCTCATGTAACAAATTTGGAAGGAACACATCACAAGTAGCAAGTAAACAATAGGCGTATCCACACGAGTGCACTTATCCGGATCGAATGCGCATTCGATCCGTATTGAATCGAATTGGTTGCGTCCACATGGAATGCGCATTCGAACGATACGAATTTCGATTCGCATAAGTCGATCCACCTACGTAGGTAGATTCGAATCTGGTCAATTCGGTTCGGTTTAAGAGCGCGCGAAAAGTAACGAGATGGCTGACTCGTTTTGGTCGTTCGCGGAGACTACAGCACTGCTGAATCTGTGGGGGGACATCACCGTACAGTGACAATTGGTCGCGTACACTCCAAAACCAGTGCATTGCAAATCCTGCAAGTACAAGTATACCCTAATAAGTATATGCATGCTTACTAGCTCAGGTGAGCTACGACAATAAATGGCATGCATTGAGGCAGTCTACGGCCTAGGCGTGTAGGACAGATGTTTGCGTGTAGTCTCTTATGCATATTCCGTAGCTAGCTACGTACCTTCGTCGCTGCGCGCAATTTTGCTGTCCCATGCGCATTCGGTTTTGGGAGTGTGGACGCGATTTTCTACTCGATTCGCATTGGCAGAACTGACTTAACGGGAAAGAATTCCAATGCGCATTCGAAGCGAATTCCGTGTGGACACGCCAAATGATGTATGGTGTTCTCTACATGACTTGTAGTCTCCTCAGTGCTGCACACTCTCCGCTTTAGGTTGTTTGTATAACTGGTGTAAACACTTTAGCCCTCCAGGTTTTGGCCTAGAGGACGATGGAGGCTAACTGCCTTAATGGTGACCATTTTTCTGACTTTGACTTTTCTGATTGTGAGTGCACAGCTAACTTTTACATATTAACTGCCTTGGTGATCTTTTTTCTGATTGTGAGTGCATAGCTATATTAATAATGAGCTGCATGGACTGGTATGTGTCGTGTTGTATGAACACATTGTAATCCTATGTGTAGGTCTTTCTCATTCTGCATCAAAGAATGAGCTACATTGAAAGTCTGTCCAGTCAAAAGCCCATCACCATGCAACCAAGCCAAGTGAGACCACTCAATACAAGCCAACAGTCCATCACCGTGCACTGCCAACCAAACCAAGTGAGCCAGCTCTGTACAAGCCAACAGCAGAGCACAGTGTGCCATGCATACGTGATTGGCATCTACAGACACAGTGTGTGATGGCGGCACAACTGCAAGCAAAACTGTTAAGTAGGCATGGAATGTAGAAGCTGCAGATACAATGCAACTTGGAGGAATGCAGGCAACCTGTTCTGTAATTTCCCCTGATTATGTATTCTTGCTCCAGCTGTGATAGTCTGACTAGCTAGACCCTCCCCAAGTATACAGACCTGCCAGAAATGTCCCTGTACCTCAGCAGAGAAGTCGCAGCCTTACTGCAAATTGACCTCACTGAATTAGATTGTGAACTTGCTTCTATATCAGACACATGATCAGAGAGATGCCATTGAAAGAGCGGCCTCTCTTAGTGTTTCTGGGTATCATTGGGGGAACCCATGGCACCAGGGTGTGGATGGGGCACTTTCTAGGTTAATTGCACTGGAAGGCAAACTATGACATCATGGCTAGGGGTATAGTAGGGGTGTAGGAATTGTGGTGTGATCCATCTGTCCAGTCCACTGAGCATGGTCCTATACTATAGCTACTTGTGGGAACGTTTGCCCAGCCTCAATGCAAGTACCACTGAAAGGTGAATTATGGTCTTTGTCATGAGCGTTATGCAAATCACCTTTCAGCTGTAATTCACAACAATGCCCAAACATGCATTGCTTAAATTCAGAACACTAGCAAATCAATGTGCAGCTGTTGAACCAGGTGCAGTACACAATGTTAACACTATAAACTACATACGCATGCAAAGCAGCCCATGCAGTAACATTATGCAATGCTAGCCTACAATTAGTCAATAATGGCCATCATGACAGTCTTACTTGTTCGATTCATGCACGGTCCAATGGGCTAGTATGGCCTCTTTTGGCTATCAGTGAATTGCTGTATGTGTTGCTGTGAGTGCATCCCAACACTGCATGCACTAGTGTGCCATGCATACAGCTTAAGTGTTCCCTCTACTGTCTGTGCAGCCAATTGTGGAATCTGTGGCTGTGTTCAGAGAACGACTTCAGACCAACTACAACAATACACAAGCCCTTGGTAGCCTGAGGTATTTGAAGGTACCTGGGTTTAAGTTCTTACAGCCTCTTATCTGTAGAGCTGGGAAGGTTATCCTAGACCGTGATACAGTGAAGAGACTACAATGTGGAGAAGAGCCCATATCAGACTATGGTAGAGTGATGCAAGCAGCAAGTGGAAGTAAATTGGTCCTCCTTGAAGGACCACCTGGTTCAGGTAAGAGTACAGTGTCTCGTCAACTGTGCAAAGACTGGGCTGTGTGTGAACTCGGGACAGAGTTTGATCTAGTGGTCCTTGTTCCATTGCGTAAGCTGAGGAAGAAGAAGGTGGAGTTGGAGGACTTACTAAGAGCGGCTTATAAGACCTTGCCAAGTGGTGTTGTTGAGTACATTGAAGAGGTGGATGGGAAAGGAGTGCTCTTCATTTTGGATGGGTATGACGAGATTAAGTCCCAGACAGAGGGGGTGCCAACTGTGATTGAAGACCTGTTGCACAACTCCTACCTCCAGGACTCATCAGTGATAGTCACCTCTAGAGGCATTGCTGCTAAGAGTTTGTATGATAATCAGCACCTAGTGAGCCGCTTTGTAATCCAAGGACTGAAAAAGGATCAGATACCAGTCTTTGTGAGGTACTACTTCAGAGGTAGTAAAGCAAATGTCACAGAAGTGCAGTCCCTTCTTGGCAGACTTGACACTGACCCCCGTTTGACTGCAGCATGCAGCAACACTCTGGCCTTGTCCATTGTGTGTTATCTCTACAGCCAACAGGAAATCATTCCTAACACCATGACTGAGCTGTATGGACGGTTTCTAACTATTACATTGAGAGAATTTGTCACGCGTAGCCCAGAACCTGTTCAGTTCCTCGAAATTATTCAGGCATACAATAGGGAGAAGGTTTTGAGAGACCTTCCATCCATATTGCACCCAGGTTCACCCTTCAGTAACTTAAGTGCAGTGGCTGAGCTGGCATTGGAAGGTATCCTTCAGGACAAGTTTGTGTTTGAATCCAGTGATAAGATGGTGCCGAAGTTTCCTGAAGGATTTGATGGTTATGGTCTGCTGGACTCCACTGTGATCACAGATGACTTTGGACTGGATACCAAACTGTACAGATTGGATTTCATGCATTTGACCTTGCAGGAGTTCATGGCAGCTCTCTGTGTAGCCAGCTGGACACCAGAGAATCAGACAACCTTCTGGAAGGAGCACTTTGCACTGCAGTATGACGGTCGTGTTCTTAGTGAAGACCGTTTTGTGACAATGTTCACATTTTACTGTGGTTTAAGTGGACTAGAACACAAAGGTATCCAAGATCATCTTCTGGAGGAGGTGGGCAATGTGTGGAGACCAAGTGAACAATCAATATCTTACCAGCAGATGCTAATGAGAATAGCAGTTGCTAGTGGTAACAAAGACTTTGTGTGCCGTCTGCTGTCTCCTGTTGACAAGGTCGAAGTATATTTGGACAATGCACTGGATAGTGCGGATGCTGTCTGGTGTCTTAATACTTGTAAGGAAAGCCTTGAAGAGCTGGTGGTGACCTCCTACAAGACTTCAGTTCACACTGTAGCCGAATTTCTCCGCCAATTGAATCAGCTCACGTCACTATCTGTCCTACAGCTGCCTGACATGGTCAACTTCCGTAAATGCTCAGAGTCAACATGTTCTGAGGGTAGGTACACTGCACTGCAGTGGTGTACATGTGTAGTGTGTCCCTAGCCAGTAGTCTGTGTGTGTACACAGTATTGCTGCAGTGTGGGAAGACAACTGGTACCTGTTCATGTCTGTGCACAGATCTCCAGAGCATTGTGGAATTTTGGAGGAAACAGACACATCCCAACAAGAGGTTGAAGGTGGAGTGTGTAGAATCACTGGATTGCATTCCACAAGACCTACGGCCTCACATAGGAGAACTCTCTATATCAGGTATGCAAAGTGACTGGACGTGTGTTATCATGATGTGAGTTCATTCATTGTGTACATGTTGAAATTGTTGTGTCTACCTCCAACACTCGCAGCCATTAACCTGACCGTTATCCTGTCACCTCATAACTTGATGTCTTCGTTGGATGAGCTACCATCTCTACAGACACTAGTGCTGGATAAATGTGAAGGTTTCACTCATTATGTGTTTGTAATTGTGTACATGTTGAGCTTTGTTGTGTCTACCTCCAACACTTGCAGGCATTAGCCTGTCACCTTATGAGTTGGTGTCTTTGTTGGATAAGCTACCATCTCTACAGACACTAGTGCTGCATCATTGTGCTAGTTCCTCTCTTTATGTGAGTTTATTTCTTTTCTGTACAGAGTGCAGTGGACACATTGTGTGTGTGTTACTGCTTATTGTGTACACTCACAGGATGATGAGGATTTTGTGATCAATGCTTTCAGTGATGCAGTCAAGAGGTACCCCAACCTGGTAGAGGTGACAGTGGATTGGGGCTTCAGTGGACCACCTGCTTTGGGATTGGTGAAGGGTGTGCTGCAGAAGAAAGATGTGAGGAAGGTGGATGTGATAGAGAGCCAGTTCCCTATTGATCCCCTTTCAAAATCAGTTGATGTGTGGATCTCTGAGTGTGAGTGTCTGTGTGTCTGTGTGGTGTCTGCAGTGTGTTCACGTGTTCATTGTGTGTCTACATGTATTCAGCTACCAAGGAGGACATTGTCCAAGAGTACCTCATACCTGCAATGAAGAGGGGGTCACTGAAGGTAGTGCGTGTTCGGTTGGAGAAGAGCTCTAATGTGGAGAGCATATTCAGAGAACTGCCACAGTCAAATGTTGAAGAGTTGGCAATTAAAATGGACAAGGACTATCGCTATACAGTGGAGGTGAGCCCACTGTGTATGTGTGTGGGTGGGTGTGGGTGTGGGTGTGGGTGTGTGTGGGTGTGTGTGGGTGTGGGTGTGTGGGTGTGTTTGTGTGTGTGTGTGTGTGTGTGTGTGGGTGTGTGTGTGTGTGTGTGGGTGTGTGGGTGTGTGTGTGTGTGTGTGTGTGTGTGTGTGCACAACTGCCAATCAGCAACAAGCAGTGTTTGTTTCTTTGATGTATGAAACTGTCTAATGCGGTGCACATCTCTGTCCTCAGTCCCACCGCAGTCTGATAGCAGCCGTCAGAGCAGGTTTGTCTGAGGCCAAGACACTGAGGAAGCTTTCAATGGAGCCATGGATGATCACTGACCCCATGCCAACTGTTGCTAAGTCGACTCTTGCAAATATTACCAGCTCACTGGAGGAGCTGGAGCTGGAGTGGATTGACGATCGTCGTGAGTACACACACATACGTATGTGCATAGAGTGTGTCTGTACATGTTGAGTAATGATAGGGTGTGGTGTGAGGTGCTCCCTCCCAAAGTGTGTGTAGTTATTGTTCAACACAGTTTGGTTATCCCTTCTGCTGCAACTAGTTAAGTGTTGACCTCTGACCTCTGCAGCCCCTGTTACACTGGCTGACCTTGTCAATGACCTGTGCAACCTTTCTTTGAAGAAGTTAGTCCTTAGGAATGTCAACTTGTTAACCCCATCTGATGTAGCCGCCCTACTGGTGGGAGGACTGGGGCAGAATGGAACACTGGAGGAGCTGGAGATTGTTGCTTGGACTTTGCTAAACCAGGTTGGTCTGAGTTGGGAAACCAGGTTCGAATTTGTCTCGAGAGCATCACATGTGTGGGTTAGGCTGATGGAGTAGTTGGTGTGTTCACTGAGGAGTGGTCCACCAGGGTTGGTCAGGAGTGGTTGGTTGGTTGTGATGTCCCTCACCTTCCCTTGTGCACTCTTGCATGTATACCAGGATGTTGAGGATGAGGACACTCTGAAAGCAGTGGAAACAGCTGTGAGGGAGAGCACATCTATCAAGAGGATTGAAGTCAGTTGTCAACACCTGGATTGGACTAATGTTGCTACTGCCCTTCTCAAAGGAGTGACAGAGAACACGTCATTGAGACAGTTGACGCTAAATACACCAGCAGAGCCTTCTCCTCCCCAGGATGTAGTCGATGAAGTGAAACAGAAGAGGAGGAGACTTGTGTTAGATATATTTACTTACATGTGAGTCAGTAGTTGATGTGCTCATCACTTGTTCGCTGTCTGCCCTCATTGTCCCAACCTCACTAACCTGAGCCCTTGCTGATGTGAATGGGCCACTCATTGTATCTCTGTTACTAACTTATTGAGATGGTTGGTCTCTGTAGTGGTAGGGTGGTGTAACAGGGGATGTGTGTGATGATGTCACACTCATCAGACAGGACACACCCCCTGGGCCTACTGCTAGGGGAGTGCCCACAGTCCTCCACCACTTGTGTGTGGTCCCCTCTGTGGTACTACCAGCTGTGTATACTCACTGTCCTAACACAACACCCACTGCTGGTTCATTGTGTGAAGGGTAATGAGATGTACAGTACGTATATGGCAATTTAGCACATACACCAGCACACTGAGTCCTCCCTCAAACAGAAGGTGCTTGTGTGGTTGTGTACATGGCCCAGCACTAGGTGCTGTGTGTGGTTGTGTACATGGCCCAGCACTAGGTGTTGTGTGTGGAGGTGATGTCCTGTCACTATGCAACATGTAAGCCCTTACTCTCCAACCTGTGGACGCAATGTACACCTGCCTTCAGATTGTGGAAGACAGTGAAGATTGCTCATGTGCCGGGGAGTAATTTGGACCATTTCGCCTAAGGACAGAGTGAGCAGACACTCCTACACATCACACACTTTTAAAGCACTAGCACACAGCTGTGTGTGTGTGTGTGTGTGTGCTGTGTGTGGTGTTGGGTAGGGCTATGTCTGTTGTGTGTGCCCCAGTCACACTCCCCCCCCCCCCCCCCCCCCCCTCAGGAGCATTCCCTGACACAGGTGGAGGCTGAGGTGCAGTCTGTCCAGAGTACACTGTCCTCACTGCAGGGTGAACTGGGGGCGGAGCTCCACTCACAGCTGGAGCCATCAGACCAGCGGGAGGTGGGTGGGGCAGGGTCAGGGGGTGTGGTCTGACACACTGTCAGGAGGTAGTGTGTGCTCTTGCCTTGCTCAGCCCAGCCACGTAGCTAGCTGTTGTGTGAAGGGGAGCCTCTGATTGTATTGTGTTTTGTTTGCCTCAGTGTGCACAGGTGTGCGTACACCCCACTTCTCTGGCCGACAGACCTTACCCCTCACAGCAGGTGTCACACACAGCCAGTGTGTGAGGTCACTGTACATACCTGTGTGTCCATTGCTAGTGCACACACACTAGCTAGCTGCCTGTAATATTGGTGTTTACCGTCCACCCCTCCCCCCCCCACACATTACACTCATGTTCCCACTGCCTTTGTAATGGTGTACAATTCCATAGCTCACTGTTCACACTGTGTTGCTGTAATCCTCTCCAGACCATCTTTGTTAGCAGATCACTGCTAACTTTTTCTTTAATTTCTAGTTTCTGTTGTGTAAACATTTCCTTGTAAACTTAATTGAAAGTTACCACTATTTAATCACCCTTCTGTTCTATTACCCCTCCCCCCCTCATTTTATCCCACATGTCACAAATGAGTTATAAAGCCACTTTTCTCCTCACTCAGCTGTCACATCATAATTTGAAGGCAACTGCTTTGACACATTTTGAATAATTATACGTAGCTCATTACACATGCGGAGTCACGCCCACAGGAGCATATTGCAGGGTTAGCCCCGCGGAGTGTAATGGAGCAATGGCCCATGATACGTGAGTCCCTTCAGTTTGCTTGTGTCGCGGCCGATCCGTTGTAGCTGGTGGTGGTTTGGCGCTCCTTGTTACTCGTACACATCTCCTTGTGCCTATGGTCGGTAGCGTTCTGTGTCCACCTTCGCCTTCCCAAGGCTCGCCCACTGGCTGCAGTGGGACGAGTTGGGGCGTTGAGTGCTGTGTAGGCTGCTGTGGTGGACTGTCTGTTCGCGCCTGTGTTGAGTGTAGCTGATATATTACAAGTGCGAGCTATCGACCTGCGTAGACCTGTAACTGCACGCAAGCTGTCCCAGTGTGTGCACGTGTGTCTCTACTTGTGTGTATACATGTGTAGGCTCCCAAACTCTGACCCCGTCCCCGTCCCCCCGCCCCCGGTGAAGTGGGCCCAGAGACCAGACGTTGTTCTCATCACCATTCCCCTCGGTGACATCACTGAGGAGCAGCTCAGCGTCAGCGAACACAAGCTGTCTATTAGGTGGGCGGGGAGGGGAGGGGAGGGGAGGGGGAGGGGGAGGGGGAGGGGGGAGGGGAGGGGAATGGGAGGGGAGGGGGTTCTATCACGAGAGGCCTGGTGTTACCTGTTCTTGTGTGTGTGTTACAGTCTCAAGGGTGGTTCGGAGCAGAAGGGTTACTCCGTTGATTTGGACCTGTTTAAACCAGTTGTGCCAAGTGACTCCCGCCACTCCAAGTCACACAGGGAGCTGTTTGTGTTGCTGAGGAAGAGGGAGTCTGGTCCTTACTGGTCACAACTGGTCAGGGGCAGCAGCAATGTGAGGGTGCAGTGTGTGTGTGTGTGTGTGTGTGTGTGTGTGTGTGTGTGTGTGTGTGTGTGTGTGTGTGTGTGTGTAGAGAGATAATTATTGAAAGATGAGTTGTGCAAAGTGAATATTGACTCAACCTCACTCAATTCAGTCTCCACCTCAGCACAGTGATCTGATGTAGTGTGGTGTGGTGTAGTGTGGCGTGGTGTGGTGTAGTGTGGTGTGGAGTGGTGTGGTGTGGTGTGGTGTGGTGTGTGGTGTGGTGTAGTGTGGTGTAGTGTGGTGTGGTGTGGTGTGGTGTAGTGTGGTGTAGTGTGGCGTGGTGTGGTGTAGTGTGGTGTGGTGTGGTGTGGTGTGGTGTGTGGTGTGGTGTGGTGTGGTGTAGTGTGGTGTGGTGTGGTGTGGTGTGGTGTGGTGTGGTGTAGTGTGGTGTAGTGTGGTGTGGTGTGGTGTGGTGTAGTGTGGTGTGGTGTGGTGTAGTGTGGCGTGGTGTGGTGTAGTGTGGTGTGGTGTGGTGTGGTGTGTGGTGTGGTGTGGTGTGGTGTAGTGTGGTGTGGTGTAGTGTGGTGTGGTGTAGTGTAGTGTGGTGTAGTGTGGTGTGGTGTAGTGTGGTGTGGTGTGTGGTGTGGTGTGGTGTAGTGTAGTGTGGTGTGGTGTGGTGTAGTGTAGTGTGGTGTGGTGTGGTGTAGTGTAGTGTGGTGTGGTGTGGTGTGGTGTGGTGTAGTGTGGTGTGGTGTAGTGTGGTGTGGTGTGGTGTGGTGTAGTGTGGTGTGGTGTAGTGTGGTGTGGTGTGGTGTAGTGTGGTGTGGTGTAGTGTGGTGTGGTGTAGTGTGGTGTGGTGTAGTGTGGTGTGGTATGGTGTGGTGTGGTGTGGTGTGGTAGGAGTGCAGTATGTCTTTTGTGTGCTATGCAGCCATCCTTTGTGTTTGTGGACGTGGAGAAGTGGAGGGACGAAGTGGACTCTGGTGACGAGGGAGGCCTCAGGGGAGATGTGAGGGGGAGGGGAGGGGAGGGGAGGGAATGGGAGGGGAGGGGAGGGGATGGGAGGAGGGGAGGGGATGGGAGGAGGGGAGGGGAGGGGATGGGAGGAGGGGAGGGGAGTGGTAGGGAGGGGAAGACTGTAGAGGTGGTGGTCACATTACATTGCCTCATCCATTGCTGCAGTTGCTAATTCCGTCAGAGCCCATCTCGGTTGCCATGGATACCCAGCCTGCAGTGGGGGAGGAGTGTGAGGATGACCTTCCGCCTCTGGAGATGCTGTCCTCAGCCAGGGCCGTGCCGGAGAGAGTGGTGGTTGCCAATGGCAACGAGGAGGTGGAGGATGTGGTGAGCAATTGTATTGCAGTGAGGTGTCGGGGTAGTCTGGCTCGCTAGACATAACTGTGTCTTGTGCATTGTGTGTCTGTGTCCGTGGTCCCCCCAGCGCGGCTATGAGAGTGACATTCCTGTGTTGGATGAGGTGCCCACTTTGGAGAGCATCTTGAGCCAGGTGAGGGGGAGAGGAGAGGAAGGGGGGGAGGGGAGGGGAGTGAGGGAGGGATGGAAGGGACTCAAGGTGTGAAATGCGATGTGTGGAATGCGCTGGACCACAGTGTCCCCTCCCCTCCCCTCCCCTCCCCTCCCCCCTCCCCTCCCCTCCCTCCCCTCCCCTCCCCCCTCCCCTCCCCCCTAGGACACAGACGACACACTGAAGGTGGAGGAGCTAGGGCTGGATGATGAGGTGGTGGACATGGAGCTACTGGAGTCACAGGGGGCGGAGTCATGGAAGGAGACTGTCACTGAAGGAGATGATGGGTAACCCCCTGCAATCAGTGCACTCACTGATGGTCATTGCACATGCCACCAGTCATCCTGACAGTACCCCTCCCTCCCCTCCCCTCCCCTCCCCTCCCCTCCCCTACCCCTCCCCCTCCCCTCCCCCCCCCAGTCTCCCCCCCTACAGCTGTGTCCCTGCAGACTCACTGCTCAGTTACAAGACACTCAACAAACTGTCACGGCAGCTCAAGAGATTTGCAGTGAGTTATGCCAGCAATGGGGCAAGGTTGAGGTGCCCCACCCCTGTCCCACCCCTGCCCACCCCTGCCCCACCCCCAGGAGAAGAAAGACACCTTTGGGACTCCAACATGCATTGCTTCTGGAGGACCCTTGGTTGCCGTGGGAACTTCCAAAGGATGCATATTATTATTTGGTAAGTGAATCTACTTTAGCTACACTGTACAATACACCATAGCATAGTGTCTATGTATGGTCATAGAGGCATGAATATACGTACGTATGAATACACTTACCAGCCATCTTTGATACAGCCAATGAATACAATTACCAGCCAACTGATGCTGTCAATGAATACACTTACCTGCAGACTTTGACCCCAGTGTCCCGGAGAAGAAGCGCGGTGTCCTCCGCTCAGTGCTGGGAGGGGAGAACGTGCAGTCAGACTGGGAGACCCACGGCTCTGCTACTAGCCTCTCCTTCAACTGTGACCACACCCGTCTGTTGGTGGGCCACGCCAAGGGGCAGGTGGGTGGGTGTGGCAGCTAGTGACCTCTACCTGGTTTGGAGGGCACTGTGTGTGTGGGGGTGTGTGTGCACGCGCACGCACATATGTTGGTCCCCCCTTGCTGGATGGGATGACTCATGGAGTGATGTCCATCTCCTCTGTACAGCAATTCCCTGGTTCTACATGTATGGGGATTCCCCATGCCGTAGCATCCATATGTATGTACCCCTATGTGCATGACTTGTGGTGCATACCTCACGTGTGCCCCTCCCCCTGCCCCACCCACCAGCTGGTCCAATGGGACGTGGAGAATGCTGCCTGTCTGAGAGACGTCTCGTCTGCCCACCCAAAGAATGCCTGTATCCTGCAAGTCAAGGTGTGCACTCACTTCACACCTCACACACACCTCCAGTCACTCCTCTCCCTCCCCCTCCCCCTCCCCTCCCCCTCCCCTTCCCCCTCCCCCTCCCCCTTCCCTTCCCCCTCCTCCTCCCCCTCCCCTCCCCTCCCCCTCCCCCTCAGTACACTGACGTGTACAACACTGCACTCTTCAGTGACATCTCAGGTTCCATTTACAGTCTGACTTTCAAGTGAGTGGAAGTGGGAACCGTTGCAGTGCCACTGACGTGTCCTCACTCCCTCCCCTCCTGTGTGTCTGTAGGAAGGTCTACGGGTCAAGGACATTTGAGGCAATGTGCATCTTCTCAGGAAGGTAGGGAGGGACTTCCCCCACTGCTGCCAACACCGCACTAGCGGTCTTACACGTACTCTCACACCCACCACACCACCAGTGCACCACCTCCTAACATCTGCTCTACCCCTACCCCGCCCCTGCTCCGCCCCCTACCCCGCCCCTGCCCTACCCCACCCTCTGCCCCGCCCTCTGCCCCACCCCTGCCCCTCCCCTTGCAGTCAGGGGGAGGCCCTAGTGATGGAGCCGCTGAGGCTGCAGTGGGATATGCCTGACCACCCCATTGCTAAGCACCATCTTGCTGCCATTGGAACGGTTGATAAGGTGGGTCATGTGACCAATGCCAGTAGCATATCCTCCCCATCCACCCATCCCTGTCTGAGCACCTCCCCTGTCCCACCCCCTGCCCCGCCCCCTGCCCCGCCCACAGGTGATAGTAGTCAGCCTTCATCCGGTGAAGGCTGTGACAGGTGTGAGGTTGCGCAATGCCCCCGACTCCCTCCCCCTAGTCTCGTGGAAGGTGTGCAACATCAGGAGTGGAGACACGGAGTCATACCAACCGGTGGGTGGGTGGGCATTAATTGGGAGCACCTTCTCAGTTCTGACTTCAACTTTAATACTGTTCCCACTCCAGATTCTTGCTGCTGCCAGAGGCTCCATTGTATACTTCTCCCAGGTGAGCGGAGGGGCGGGGTTGGGGGCGGGGCATCCTGTGAGTGGAGGAGGTGGGGTAGGGGCTGGGCCAACTTGTGAGTGTTGCCCTTGGCAACCAGTGTACTGTTGTGCTATTTCAGCCCACTAAATTAATATGTACCCCATGCCTATATTTCTGTATAAAGGTGTCCTGTACTGGTCCAACTGGTGATGAGCTGAAGGGGAAGATCTGGAGACACTACAAGAAGCAGTACACCATCATTGCACTGCACTGGCTGGCCAGCCATTTTGTGGTTGCCATGGATACCAGTGAACGTATGCACCTCATTCATGTCCCCAATGGCCAGGAGTACCAGGTGGGCAACCAGGAGCGGGTAGCAACCAGTGTGTACTGGTTTGACTGGTTTTCCTCTTCTTCCCTCCCTTCCCGTCCCCTCCCCTCCCTCTCCTCCCCCCCCCCTCTCCTCCCCTCTCTCATCTCCCAAGGTCCTAGATGTGAGTGGAGCCGGGACAGTCTACAACAGCAGTGCCTACAAGGCGCTGGAGGCTGGCACTGGGGCTCCGAAGGCTATGGTGGGGACCACTGCACTACTGGTGGTGGTCATGTGATGGTCATGTGACTATCATGTGACTTCTTCTGCAGGTGGATGTGGGCAAGTTCACATGTCAGAACTCTGTTGTGATGAGGTCTGGGGCTTATGAGGTGTTCCTGCTGGGCACACAGTCAGTCAGTGCTGTCACTATGGCAACCTGGAAGATGGTACACACACACACACACGCACGCATGCACACACACATACACATACACACACACATACACATACACACACACACACACACACACACACACACACACGCACACACGCACACACACACACCACCCCTTACTCCCCTCTCCCTCCTCCTGTGCTGCAGCGTATCCACCAGATCCTGTTGGGTGACAAGTCCTTGACTAGCATCCATCGTGTGCTGGAGCTGGCCATGGGGTTCTACCAGGGGAAGTACTGTGGGATGATAGGTGGGTGGGGCAGGGGCGGGGCAGTAGGAGGGGAGGGGTGGGGCTGGAGGGGCGTGTGTGCTAGGAGTGGACTGTGTTGCTCCTGCTCTGTGTGCCAGGATACTGTGGGACAGAGAACAGCTTCAAGAGAGATGTCAAGAAGGCGGTGAGGGCAGCACTGTGTGTGTGTGGGGGGGGGGGGGGAGTACTGCAGTGTGATGAGTCATGTGAGGGGCCACCTTTGTCGTGTGTAGGTTGGACAGCTGATCAACGAGGCTCACCGACAGTGGATGGCACACAGCGGGGAGCAGGACATGGACGACGCCCACTGGGGGGCCCAGCTCAAGGTGGGCGGACTCCACCCCCTTGGGCGGGCTCTCCCCCCTTCACACCCCTCCCCTCCCCTCCCCTCCCCCTGCCCCAGGCCCACTTCACCAACATGATTGAGATGTGCCTCTACTTCAAGTTGCACAAGGTGCTGTTTGGGACAGTGTTTGACCCGTTCCAGGAGAGTGCACTGATGAGACAGGTGTACTTTGACACCTTGGAGCCCTTCATACTGGCGGGAAGGTGAGGGGAGGGGAAGGGGAGGGAGAGGGGTGACAGGCACCCCACAATGATTACTTCCTGTCTTTATCACCTAACCCACAATAATTACTTCCTGTCCTGTTTACCCTGCCCAGAGTGCCTTACCTCACTGCCCCACTCATGAAGATGTTGCTAGGTAGGGAGGGAGAGGGGTCACCGCTCAACCAAATTGTATTCATTATTACATTCACCAGCTGTCTCAACTTCTTATCCACTGTTAAGTTTGCCCCTCCCCCTCCCCTCCCCTCCCTTCCCCTCCCCTCCCCTCCCCTCCCCTCCCCTCCCCTCCCCTCCCCTCCTCCCCCCTCCCCTCCTTCCCCTCCCCTCCTCCCCCTCCCCTCCCTCCCCTCCCCTCCCCTCCCCTCCCATCCCCTCCCCTCCCCTCCTTCCCCTCCCCCCTCCCCTCCCTCCCCTCCCCTCCCCTCCCCTCCCCTCCCTCTCCCCTCCCCTCCCCTCCTCCCCTCCCCTCCCCTCCCCTCCCCTCCTCCCCTCCCCTCCCCTCCCCCCTCCCCTCCCTCCCTCCCTCCCCTCCCCTCCCCTCCTCCCCCCTCCCCTCCTTCCCCTCCCGTCCCCTCCCCTCCCCTCCCCTTCCCTCCCCTCCCCTCCCCAGCCCACTACCAGGCCAGTGGCCGCTACTTTGACCTGCAGAGCTGTCTGGTGAACCTGGACATCTCCATGTTGGACCTCAACGAGGCCGTGCGGCTCTGCCTGGACCACGGACTGTGTGACGCTCTGCTCTACGTGTACAACCGCGGACTGCAGGACTACACCACTCCACTGCAGGAGCTCCTTCTGCAGCTGAGGAAGAGGATGAGAGAGGAAGGGGAACTGGATGGTAAGGGGAGGGGAGGGGAGGGGAGGGGAGGGGAGGGAGAAGTGGATGAATGGGTGCTGTGGGTGGATCCAAGAGTGATCTAGTCAGTGGTCCATGTGTATTGTCTGGTGATTGTCCTTCTCTCCTTCCTCAGACTACTTCCGCACAATGGGCTACAAGCTACTGGTGTACATCAGGTGAGGTGACGTGTAGTGTAGTGTGAGGTGTAGTGTGGTGTGAGGTGAGGTGTGGTGTGGTGTGTAGTGTAGTGTGAGGTGTAGTGTGGTGTGAGGTGTGGTGTGGTGTGCTGAGTGAAGCAGGTGCTGAAATGACTTTACTTGTCACTCTCCACAGCTGTTGTTTGGCAGGCCGGGCATACCCAAAGGGGGAAATCCCTCTTGACATTGTCCACAAGGTCAAAGTGGAGGTGAGTAGCTTTAGGGCTTGAGGCCATTGTGTGTGGGGGAGGGGGTGGGGGAGGGGGGAGGGGCTCTGTGGAGGGCCCTCTTGTGGTGGTGTGTGGGGGAGGGGGGAGGGGGAGGGGGTGGGGCTCTGTGGAGGCCCCCTGTGGTGATGGGTGCTGTTCATCAATTGTTCAGTGCTTGTTGTGTGTCTTTACTAACTGTGTTTGCTCTGGAAGGTGTGTCAATTGCTGTTCGTGGATAAGAACAAATTTGACCCAAAAGGTGTGTGTGTGTGTGTGTGTGTGTGTGCGTGCGTGCGTGTGTGCGTGCGTGCGTGCGTGCATGCGTGCGTGCGTGCGTGCATGCGTGCGTGCGTGCGTGCGTGCGTGTATGTGTGTGTGTGTGTGTATGTGTGTGCGTGTGTGCATGTGTGTGAGGGGGGAGTGTCTGTTGTGTGCCAACTGTCATGAACTGTCGCAGACTCAGAGAATTACCCTCACATGAGGACACTCCTACTTTTTGATACCAGGGAGTTCCTCAATGTGCTGACACTGGTGAGTTACCCCATTGCAGCTGGGCTGTGTTGGGGTTTCCCCTGACAATGATGTAATGACCCCTCCTTCCATCATCAGTCCTTTGAGGAGCCAGAGTTTGACCTGGCAGTGGGGGCTGGTCTGCCCTCGCGTCAGGAGATTGTGGAGATGTTGATGAGGATCATTAACCAAAGCACAGCCGACCCCGGGGAGAAGGGGGCCTTCACAGTGAGGAGGGAGGGGAGGGAGGGTGGGGAGGACGGGGAGGGTGTTAGGGTGTGAGTGAGAGTGTGAGGTTGACTGCAGCTGTGAGTGTGCCCTTTGCCATTGTCCACTTCTGCAGGCCACCCAGATTGGGTGTCTGTTCACCTTCCTTGCCCGTCAAGGGGCCCGCCACCCCTCCTCCATCAAGGTCCCCGCCAACATGTACAGCAAGGTGCTGGAGTACCTGACCACTCCGGATGAGGAGTTTGTGACAGAGGAGCGGCAGCAGGCCTTCCTGGAGCTGCTGGACTCGGGGGCGCTGGGCGAGGTGGACAGCGAGCAGCTCCTGCTGATGGCAGAGAACGCCAAGTTGTGAGTGAGGCCACACAGCACAGCACTACATGGCCTACACCCCTCCCCCACCCCTCCCCTCCCCCCCTCCCGACCCCTCCTGCCCCCTCCCCCTCCCCCTCCTGTCCCCTCCCCTCCCCAGCTACCGTGCTTGTGAGCGGTTTTATGAGAAGAAGAGGCAGTTTGTGAAGGTGTTGTCTTGTTACTGGAGGGATCCAAAGAGGAAGGTGGGGTCACAGAGAGAGTGGGTGGGGTCACAGAGAGTGGGTGGGGTCACAGAGAGAGTGGGTGGGGCACAACTGCAACCAACTGTGCCAGAAGTATACTGACTGTGCATGTCACTCTCCCGTCCCCTTCCCGTCCCCCTCCCCCTTCCCCCTCCCCTCCTCCCCTTGTTTAGAGTCAAGCATTCTTCTACATGCACCAGGTCATGAGCAGTGATTACTATTCGGCTGCTGAGAAGGAAGAGATAGAGAAGGCAGCAGTTGAGAACTTTGAGGTAAGATGGACACAGCTCTGCCTGTCCAGCCTTCTCCCTTACTCTCCCTCTCGCTATCCCCCACTCTCCCCTCCCCCTGCCCCTCCCCTTGCCCCTTCCCCTGCCCCTCACCTTCCCCTCCCCCTCCCCTGCCTTTCCCCTCCCCCTACCCCTGCCCCTCCCCTGCCCTTCCTCTGCCCCTGCCCCTCCCCTTGCCCCTCCCCCTGGATGCAGGGACTAATATTGACTGACACTCGCGCTACCTCTCGACTGCTTGTGACAGACTTCCCCCATCGCCTAGCAACCGTGCTGCCTCGACTGGCAAGTCACAAACAAGCCCAGTTCGCCTTCTTGGAGGGAGTCTTTGAGTCAAAGTGGGCACCACACGACTGACAGTGGTAATGGGGATATGTGGCTGTACCCTCCCCTCCCCTCCCCTCCCCTCCAGATGTGTGTGTTAAATTACTTGAGTGTTTGTGTGTATTGAGTAGATCGTCTGGTGCTATATGGTTCCCCCACCACACCCCCTGCCTCACCCCTTGCCCCGCCCCCAGGTGTCCTGTAACTTCACAGAGATCTTTGAAGAGCTGTCCCCCGGAGGGACAAGGCGACTTGAGATGAAGATGAGGGAGATGGCTGCGGTGAGCACCTGACAGTGCCCTCTGCCATAGTGGTCTGTGTCCAGTGAACCAGTCCCTCCCTGCAGGACTCTGAGAGCAGTGCCAGTGGGGCCTCTCGGGTGGAGAACATTGCTGACACATACGAGGGCGTGGCCATACAGGTGGGGACATGGGCCACACCCACCACCACCATCCCACAAGATGGTGCAGTGACTGAGTGAGTAGTGTTCACACCTACCCCCCCCCCCCCCCCTCAGGTCTCCTTTACTGGTCTCCAAAGTGAGATGAAGTCACATGAGCAACTCTCAGGAGGGCAGAAGACACTGGTGGCACTGGCCTTCATCTTTGCCATCCAGAAGTGTGACCCAGGTCCCTTCTACCTCTTTGACGAGATTGATGCAGCACTGGACACTCAGCACAGGAATGGTCCAATTCTCTTGGATCAGTAGCTATAGTCAGTTCATTTCAATTCAATTATTAACATGCACCAGGCCACTAGGACTCACTGCTGTCCAATGTAGCACACACACACACACGCTAACAAAAGAAACATGTAAATAACCAGTTGATGAGTAACTTAGGATGTTTGTACCATATAGCTATAAGGACAAATAATAGTACCATTGTGACTACTGCAGGAGTGGGAAAGAGATGAGAACAGCACATAGAGTCTAAAACTTGCCAAACCGGGCTCGAGCGTACCACACTAATTATAATGTTGTACTTCCTACAAGCAAGGGGAAGTAAGTGGGCTGTATTGTATTGTAAATTTATGTTGTCAAACAGTAGTTGTGAAGAAAAGTATTTTGGTACCTAATGCCAGAGATAGATAGCTGATAAAGAATTTTTTCTGTTTTGGGGCCCTCGAACTCGAGCCCCCTTGTCGCCGTAGTCCCTACCGCACTAATTCGCTCCAGCCAGTCGCAATGTGTGGGCGGTGCACTAGACTACTGTTATAAACGACTGTTCGTACACCTTCAGAGGCCATACACGCATACCTTGGCGAGTAGATCGTAGACTGTTCTGCCCATAGCTTAGTTTTCTTCGAGTGTCCTAGCTCTGTGCGGCCAAGTACGTCACCATGAGCTCATCAAGTGCAAGACTTCGAACTACTGGTGAGTTTGCTGACATTGCAGTAGAGTGAATTGATTATTGTGCTCGAGCAAGGTCCCATGCTACGTCGCACGTGTTATCTGGTGCATTGCACATTGGACAGGCAGGTCCTTCCAGCGCTGTCGACGTCAGACTCGCGTGTCTATCTCGTTCCCTCGCAGGTACCAATAACCAAGGTCCTGAAGGAGACGCTGTTCTCTCACAGAAAGTGCTCTGTAAGAATGGCTCGGTGTTTACTGGGCTTTGTTTCTTGCACGCATTGTCACTGTTCATGTCAATCACCTTTTATCTGTCCCCCTTCCCTTGCAGCTCGAAAGGACTATGCCGTTCTCTTGAGAGACGTGAGCAGACCATCAGCTGGCAAGGGAAGAGCAGTGCTGGAATACTTTGGATCAGAAGTTGAAAGGTTTTATGACAAGGAATCAGAGAATAAAGAAGAAGCTGTCCAGAGCGGTTTGCTGGCGTGGGCACGTGGCAAAGCAAAGAGTTATCGTCCCACAACCTGGGAAGTGCTGATTGGTGCCATGAAATATGCAGATATTTCAGTGTGTGCCATTGAGAAGCTCAAGGAAGAGCTTTAGAAAGGTGTGTGCGTGCGTGTGTGTGTGCGTGTGTGTGTGCGTGCGTGTGTGTGTGTGTGTGTGTGTGTGTGTGTGTGTGTGTGTGTGTGCGTGCGTGCGTGTGCGCGTGTGTGTGTGTGTGTGTGTGTGTGTGTGTGTGTGTGTGTGTGTGTGTGTGCATGTGTGTGTTTGTGTGTGTGTGCGTGTATGCTTGTTTGAGTATCTACTTGTGCAAGAATCCAATTCTCACTACGCTGTATACCTCTTACAATTACTGCCGTAGAATTATTAGAAAGCTGCCGTGTTGAAGTTATGCTAGTTTTTCAACATGCATCTGTCCATCAATTGTGAATCAGATGCAGTCCCCAGCTCTTTCGCTAGACTTAGTTACTGAGATTTCCTTCTTCTTCTAGACACATCTCCTAAGGACCAGGGTACACAGGAGAATGAGAGGTGCACTAACAAATGGAGTAACGGACGTGTCCTTGTGTGTGCACTAGTGGTTGTTGGCCTCTGTCTCGTGGGTGGTGTTGTCTGGAACTACTCATCATCACCGGCTCCTGGACAGAGTGATTTGAACCAAGGAGAAGGTGTGTGCTTTGTGAATTTTGAGTGGCAAACTGTGCTAGAATGGGAGTGTTTAGCAGATGAAGTAGGTGAACAGCCAACACACCAAGTGCTGAGTTCACACTGTTAATATGTACGTATATGAGGAAGTGACAATTGGGGCTGCAATGATGCTTCATAGAGAGTGTTTAGTTTTGAAAGTTGTGTTGATGACGAATGTACATGGTGTCTACATTATTGCTCATTTAGTGTTACATAGCCAGATTGTTTGTTTGTTATGTAAACATGCTTGTGAACACTTCTACTGCTGTAGTGTGTAATAGTGACTTTGAGTGTTGTTCAAATGTGACGTCACTCAGTGACAGTTGTTGTCACACGTATAGGTACGTTCCCGTCATGTTGTCATAGTTGTGTACCATCTTGACATACGTACAATGTCTTGTGTACAGTTGGTGGAAGGTTCATGACATACACTGTGGACTGTTCTGACTGGCCTCAGCTCCACATCATGTGCCCTCCTGTTGCTTCAAAGTCTGCTGTGGTCTTCCTATAACTGACTCATCTATCTCCACTTTCTTATTGCGGCAGCCGACATGTCAGCAGGCGGTAAGCAAGTCCCAAAACAAGATGGACAGTCACATCCAGACAGCAAAGGTGAGAAGTGTGTCTGTTTGCATGTGTTAATACATAACCTGTGTGTGTGCATGTGTGTGTGTGTGTGTGTGTGTGTGTGTGTGTGTGTGTGTGTGCACATCTGCCTGCGTGAGTGTGTGCCGTCTACTTCATTCCAACTCTAATGGCTTCATATGACCTAGTTTCCTGCCCAAGGAGTGATATACGTTTAGGTTGGATTTGGTTCTACGTTTGTCGATATAGGGAGACAAGTGGATGCTATAATGGAATTGTACTCCTCTTTTGCACTTCTCACGTCTCTTGCATTGCCTGCTTCCAGTCAGGACATTTTGATGGGCAGCACTCATCAATTGCACTGTTCAGATGGTACTTAGCAAGCTTGTTGGATGACGTGTGCTGCAGTCATTGATGGACATCCTCGTAGTGCCTTTGAAGCAAATAATACTTCTTTGTAGTGAAACATTTGTGAATTGTGTTTAAACTCCTTTCTCTTTTGTCAGTATGTTTATTCTTACTGCCTTTACGTCTCTTTCAGCTGCTCAGATCCTGGAGAAGCATCAGGAGCGCTTCATTAGTGATATGGATGCAAAAGAAATGGCAGGGACTCTTAAGGAGAAAAGAGTGATCCCACCGGAAATTGCAACTGACATAGCAAATGCTCGTAGCCCTATGAAGGCAAATGAAGTCTTGTATGATCACCTGCAGTCCCAAGCTTCTGAGGATGACTTGAAACGTCTCTTCCAGCTATGTAGCGAGAGACAAGGCTATTCCAAGATGAGCACTTTTGGAAAGCACATGCTAGGAGAGTTGGGGCAAAGAGGTGAGCTTGCATTGGCCCTCACCCTTTGGAGGTAACTGCAGCCCTATAAGACTGCCCATGACTGCAACTCTTGTTGGTGCTGCAGGTGGTCCCCCTGGCTCTGTGTAGTCCAGCTCCTGGCCCCTGCCTATTTTATTGTTTACTGCACTTTTTAAAGGTAGTGACGCTTCAGAACTTTGTTGCAGTGAGTATAGGTGAGCATTGTGTGTGCACATGTGTTAGTGTGTGTGGGTGGGGGGATGTGTGGCCCACTTTGGTGCAACTGTACATATGACCTGCCATTATGCACTTAGGCACACGCACATGCACACACACACACACACGCACACACACACACACACATGCACAATGGAGCAGGTTTTATTAGAATAGATGCAGTGTTACCCCGTCAAGTGTTTAGTTAGGGTTTGCCAATGCTTCAATTAGTTGCCATGCAAACGGAATGGCCTTCCACCACCAACCCTCCCACTCCTTGCTGCAGTAGTTCTACTTTGAAGCTCTCCTTGCCGGTGAACTGGGTCCTCAGGAGGGCTGGGAAGGGAACAGGAGCTCATTGCAGACAATGTTATAGGACACACCTAACACCTTTACATGTTCACATACATTTCCCTATGTACTGTAACAATGCACTGCATGAATACTGAAAGTTGCAATTGCAAGAACAGGAGTGTATGTGCAATCATTAGTCATGCATGTATGATATATGCTTACTGTGTGTGTGAATTGCATGGTGTGTTGTGTGTCTGTGTATGCTTGTTTGAGTATCTACTTGTGCAAGAATCCAATTCTCACTACACTGTATACCTCTTACAAGTACTACCGTACCCTAACCTGATCCAGCGTCTCTCAGAGAGTGCCCAGTTCATCACAACCACGTTCCGTCCTGAGCTGCTGGAGAGTGCAGACAAGTGCTATGGTGTTCGGTTCCGAGGCAAGGTCAGCCACATTGACGCTGTCAGCAGTGAAGACGCCAAGAGCTTCCTGGAAGGGGAGGGCTCTGTGGAGAAGTAACACTTGTGGACCAACTCTGACTGCATGTGGAGCAGTGTCTGCTGTACCTCTGTGTGTGTGTGTGGGGGGGGGGGGGGGAGGGGGCAAGTTTTTAATTCTGTTATGTATTGAATGGTCCAATTCGCTTGGGTTGGTATTCTGATTTTTGTGGCCATGGATCAAATGACATTGTGAAGACAAGTAACTACAAGCATCCTTCACTAAAGCAATTGCTAATTTCCATTATAGTCACTTGTGAGAGTTGAACCATAACTGATGTATGATAATAGAGGGTCGCGTGATGAAAGAATGTTGGTTATGTGGCCCTGGGGATTTTGGAGGCGCGGGTAAGTGCACTCATCACAATATTAATGTGTGGGGTGGCAGTTAAATAGTGTAAAAGTGACTTCATCAGTTCCAAGTGACACACCCACCACCCTATTCTTACCCGCTGGCGGGAGAAGGCGTTTACTGCTGATCGTGACCGAGATCTGTGGCCTAGTCTTCTTCGACTGTGCTCTGTGCAGCTAAGACCATGAGCTCAACAAGTGTAAGGCTGCGAATCCCCAGTGAGTTTACCGACATTGTACGAGAGTGGATTTCTTGATCGGCGTTTTTGCGGTCCCACTTTCTACTTGTGCAGCACCTTCGCACCACGTGTAGTAGCTGTGTTGTTTGGCGCACTGCGCCTACCAGCACTATCCGCCTTAGCCTTCCCTTCTGTGTCTCCCTTCGCAGGTACCAATAGCCAGTGTTCCGAAGGAGACGCTGTTTTCTCACGGAAAGTGTGCTGTAAGAATGACTCAGTGTATACTGGACATTCGGCTTCGTTTCTTGTGCGCATTGCTGTAGCTGTTCGTATTAGGCCCTTTTATTCCCCTTCCGTTGCAGTTCGTGCAGACCATGCCATTCTCTTGAGAGACTACGTGAGCAGAAAGTCAGGGAGCAAGGGAAGAGCAGTGCTGGAATACCTTGTGGATGCGCCAACAATTGATATGTGCTATAGTGACAACCAAAGGAGTGAAGAAGCAGCTGTCCAAGCTGGTCTGCTAAAGTGGGTAGCGAGTCATCAGGCAACCTGGGAGGTGCTGATTGGTGCCATGGAACATGCAGAAATTTCAGTGAGGTACATTAACAAGCTCAAGGAAGAGCTTCAGAAAGGTGTGTGCACATGCGCATACATTTCCTTCCAGTGTGGTTTTTGCCAGCAATTGGTGTTCTGATGTCAAGTCATGAAGTGTGTCACAAGTGACCATGATGTGTGTCATGTGTTCCAAGTGTGAGGGAGAGCTTTAGCGTGCTTACCTTCATACATTGACCTGTAGGGGAGGTTGGGGACAGAGAGAGAGGCCAAGGCAGGAGAAGGGAGTTCAAGGTATCCAACTTCTACACTGTCTATCTTTGTTCACCACACATGCAACCATAACAGTGTTGTGTGCATGTGAAGATCTGTGTATAGTGTCTTTGTGTGTCTCACATGTGTGTGCACGTGATAGTGGGGGAGGTAACAGTTGTGGGTGAACATGAATGAAGTTATGGCCAGTACTCTGCTGAAGTCAATCTCTGAGTCAATGACTATTGTCAAAAGGCCCATTCTCTCTTAAATTCATGTCGTGTCAGTCAGTGCTATCTTATAAAGTGAACACAGACTACATGTGTATTTCTCTCCTATAGGTCTGTCTTTTAATGACTTCCCTTGCCCTCCTGCTGGTCCTGGGGCTCCTGCTACTCTTACTGTCCATTCTATATCTCCAGTTGTCCAATGTGAGTGCATTATGCGTGTGCTATAGGTTGTTTGCACGGTGTAGTTACATGAAGTTGGTTTGTGTCCCTGACAGTCTGTATTTGCGTATGTCTTCTTGTGCACTGCAGCTTACTGTGGACCCACCCAAGTCTGCATGTGACCTGTTGAAAAAGGTACCATCCCCTCTCCCTCCACTCACTTGGCATGTTGTTTGTAGATATACGTACCTGCTCCTACTCCACACTGTATGCTGTCTCTCTGTAGCTGGTGATGTGTGTATTGTGCGTGCATGTCACTGTGTTCCCTCTACTGTCTGTGCAGCCAACTATGGACCCTGTGTCTGTGTTCAGAGAACGCCTTCAGACCAAGTACAACATGACACCTGCCCCTAGTGGCCTGAACTATTTGAAGGTACCTGGGTTTAAGTTCTTTCAACCTCTTATTTATGAAGCTGAAGAGGTTATCCCTGACCGTAATACAGTGGAGAGACTACAACGTGGAGAAGAGCCAATAGCAGATTATGGTAGAGTGATGCAAGTGGCAAGTGAAGGTAAACTGGTCCTCCTTGAAGGCCCACCTGGTTCGGGCAAGAGTACAGTGTCTCGTCAGCTGTGCAAGGACTGGGCTGTGTGTATGTGCGGGACAGAGTTTGATCTAGTGGTCCTTGTTCCGCTGCGTGAGCTGAGGAAGAAGGAGAATGTGGAGTTGGAGGACTTACTGAGGGCAGCTTATGACAACTTGCCAGATGGTGTTGTTGAACACATGAAGGCAGTGGATGGGTATGGAGTGCTCTTCATTTTGGATGGATATGACGAGATTAAGTCCCAGACAGAAGGGGTGCCAACTGTGATACAAAAACTGTTACATAAGTCCTACCTCCAGCACTCATCAGTGATAGTCACCTCTAGAGGCATTGCTGCTAAGAGTTTGTATGACAAGCAGCACCTAGCAAGCCGCTTTGTAATCCAGGGACTGAGGGAAGATCAGATACCAGTCTTTGTGAGGTACTACTTTGGAGGTAGTGTGGCGAATGTCACAGAAGCGCAGTCCCTTCTTGACAGACTTGACACTGACCCCCGTTTGACTGCAGCATGCAGCAACACTCTGGCCTTGTCCATTGCGTGTTTTCTCCACAGTCAACAGGAAAGCATTCCTAGCACCATGACTGGGCTGTATGTACAATTCCTACGCTTTACTTTGTGGGAAATTGGAAATCGAAGCCCAGATCTTGAACTCCCCGACATCCTGGAGGAATACAGTGTGGAGACGTTTGTGCAAGAGCTTCCCTTTTTGCACCCAGACTCACCCTTCAGTAACTTGAGTGCAGTGGCTGAGCTGGCACTGGAAGGCATCATTCAGGACAAGTTTGTGTTTGAATCCACTGATAAAATAGTGCAGCATGCGCAGTTTCCCAAAGGATTTGATGGCCATGGTCTGCTGGACTCCACGCCGATCACCTGGGGGGGAGGTGCTAAACTGTACCAATTGAATTTCATGCATTTGACCTTGCAGGAGTTCATGGCAGCTCTCCTTGTGGCCAGCTGGGCACCAGAGAATCAGACAACCTTCTGGAAGGAGCACTTCACCCTGCAGTATGACGGCCATGTTCTTAGTGAAGACCGTTTTCTGACAATGTTCACATTTTACTGTGGTTTGAGTGGACTAGAACACAAAGGTGTCCAAGATCATCTTCTGGAGGAGGTGGGCAATGTGTGGAAACCAAGTGTCCAGTTTGGTCGGACACTAATGAGAATAGCAGTTGCTAGTGGCAACAAAGAATATGTGTGCCATCTGCTATCTCCTCTTGACAAGAAGGTCAAAGTAAATGTGGACAATACACTGGATAGTGCGGATGCTGTCTGGTGTCTTAACACTTGTAAGGACAGCTTTGAAGAGCTGGTGGTGACCTCCTACGAGACTTTTGTTCACACGGTAGCCAAATTTCTCTGCCAATTGAACCAGCTCACATCACTATCCGTCCTACAACTGCCTGACATGGGCTGCTTTACAGAGCACTCAGAGTCAACATGTTCTGAAGGTAGGTATACACTGCACTGCAGTGGTGTACATGTGTAGTGTGTCCCTAGCCAGTAGTCTGTGTGTGTACACAGTATTGCTGCAGTGTGGGGAGACAACTGGTACCTGTTCATGTCTGTGCACAGATCTCCAGAGCATTGTAGGATTTTGGAGAAAACAGACTCACCCCAACAAGAGGTTGAAGGTGGAGTGTATAGGGTCACTGAATTGCATTCCACAAGACCTGTGGCCTCACATACAAGAAATCCATATATACGGTATGTAAAGTGACTGGACGTATGTTGTCATGATGTGAGTTCAGTGTTTGTAATTGTGTACATGTTGAGTTTGTTGTGTCTACCTCCAACACTTGCAGGCATTACCCCGACACCTTATGAGTTGGTGTCTTTGTTGGATGAGCTACAATCTCTACAGACACTAGTGCTGAATGAATGTAAAGGTCCCTCTCGTTATGTAAGTTTGCTTCTTTTCTATGAAGAGTGCACACATCGTGTGAGTGTGTTACTGCTTATCGTGTACACTCACAGGATGATGAGGGTCCTGTGATCATTGATGCTGTCAAGAAGCACCCCAAACTGGTAGAGGTGACAGTGGGTTCGGATTGCAGTGGATATACTGCTTTAGAATTGCTGAAGGGTGTGCTGCAGAAGGCAGATGTGAGGAAGGTGGATGTGCTGGAGAGCAAGTACCCTTTTTATCATCCCCTTTCACAGTCAATTAATGTGTTGAGCTGTGAGTGCTAGTGCCTGCGTGTCTGTGTAGTGTCTGTAGTGTGTCATTGTGTGTCTACATGTCTTCAGCTATTATTGACCTGGTCCAAGAGTACCTCATACCTGCAATGAAGAGGGGGTCACTGAAGGTAGTCAGTGTTCGGTTGGCAAATAGCTCTAATGTGGAAAGCATACTCAGAGAACTGCCACAGTCAAAAGTTGAAGAGTTGGCAATTGAAATGGTGGACGATTGGTATTCAGAGGAGGTGAGCCACTGTGTGTGTGTGTGTGTGTGTGTGTGTGTGTGTGTGTGTGTGTGTGTGTGTGTGTGCGTGCGTGCGTATGTGCGTGCATGCGTGTGTGTGTGTGTGCGCGCGTGCGTGTGTGTGTGTGTGCGTGCGTATGTGCATGCGTGCGTGTGTGCGTGTGTGCTTGTGTGTGTGTGTGTGTGTGTGTGCACAAGTGCCAATCCGTAACAAGCACTGTTGTTTCTTTGATGTACAAACTGTCTATTGAGGTGAACATCTCTGTCCTCAGTCCCTCCACAGTCTGGTAGCAGCCGTCAGAGCAGGTTTGTCTGAGGCCAAGACACTAAAAAAGCTTTCAATGGAGCCGTGGATGATCACTGACCCCATGCCAACTGTTGCTAAGTCCATTCTAGCAAGTATTACCAGCTCACTGGAGGAACTGGAGCTGGAGTGGGTTGGCTCTCGCTGTGAGTACACACACATACGTATGTGCACAGAGTGTGTCTGTACATGTTGAGTAATGATAGGGTGTGGTGTGGTGTGAGGTGCTCCCTCCCAAAGTGTGTGTAGTCATTGTTCAACACAGTTTGGTTGTCCCCTCTACTGCAACTAGTTAAGTGTTGACCTCTGACCTCTGCAGCCCCTGTTACGCTGGCTGACCTTGTCAATGACCTGTGCAACCTTTCTTTGAAGAAGTTAATCCTTAGGAATGTCCACTTGTGGACCCCATCTGACATAGCCACTCTACTGGTGGGAGGACTGGGGCAGAATGGAACACTGGAGGAGTTGAAGATTAATGCTTTTTATTGGAGCAACCAGGTTGGAATTAGTCTTGAAAGCACCACATGTGTGGGTTAGGCCGATGGAGTAGTTGGTGTGTTCACTGAGGAGTGGTCCACCAGGGTTGGTCAGGAGTGGTTGGTTGGTTGCAATGTCCCTCACCTTCCCTTCTGCACTCCTGCAGGTAAACCAGGATGTTGAGGATGAGGACACTCTGAAAGCAGTGGAAGCAGCTGTGAGGGAGAGCACATCTGTCAAGAGGATTGAAGTCGAATGTCTTCACTTGAATTGGACCAGTGTTGCCACTGCTGTTCTCAAAGGGGCAACAGAGAACATGTCTTTGAGAAAGTTGACTCTAAAGACACCAGAAGATTCTCCTCCTCCCGAGGATGTTGTTGATGAAGTGAAACAAAATAGGAGCAGGCTTGTGTTGAATATAACTCCTGTCAAGTGAGTCAGTAGATGACGTGCTCATCACTTGTCTGCCATATGCCCTCGCTGTCCTAACCTTGCTGTAGTGGTAGTGTGGCCTAACAGGGGATGTGTGTGATGATGTCACACTCATCAGACAGGACACACCCCCTGGGGGCCCATTGCTAGGGGAGTGCCCACAATCCTCCACCACTTGTGTGTGGTCCCCTCTGTGGTACTACCAGCTGTGTATACTCACTGTCCTAACACAACACCCACTGCTGGTTCATTGTGTGAAGGGTAATGAGATGCACAGTACGTATATGGCAATTTAGCACATACTCCAGCACACTGAGTCCTCCCTCAAACAGAAGGTGCTTGTGTGGTTGTGTACATGGCTCAGCACTAGGTGCTGTGTGTGGTGTTGGGTAGGGCTATGTCTGTTGTGTGTGCCCCAGTCACACTGTCCCCCTCTCCTCTCAGGAGCGTTCCCTGACACAGGTGGAGGCTGCATGAGGTGCAGTCCATCCAGAGTATACTGTCCTCACTGCAGGGTGAACTGGGGGCGGAGCTCCACTCACAGCTGGAGCCATCAGACCAGCGGGAGGTGGGTGGGGCATGGACAGAGGGTGTGGTCAGACACCCCCCTCTCCCCCTTCCCCCCACACCACCCTACTGCCTTTATAATGGTGTACACTTCCATAGCTCATTGTACTTCACTGTCACACTGTGTTGCTGTATACCCTCTCCAGACCATCTTTGTTAGCAGATCACTGCTCACTTTCTCTTTAATTTCTAGTCACTGTTGTGTAAGCATTTCCTTGTAAACTTAATTGAAAGTTACCGCTATTCCAACACACTTCCATCTCTTATCCCCCTCCCCCTCATTTTTATCCCATTCACGTTTCCCACTGTGTCACACATGATTGGCCACTTTACCCCCTCACTCACATTATCATGATTTGAAGGCAATTCAGTAACTTTGACTGGTGAATTTAAAAAACATTTAATTTTGAATAATCCATGGTTATGGCTTCTTCACATACATAATAGTTGCATATGTCGATCACCATGCACAGCCATATCTATATCCCATATGATATGATATGGCTATATCCCATTTGCTGTACATATACATGCATGCATGGCCATTACACTGCGCCGTTAAAACTGAATTACTCTGAGTCACGCCCACCGATGCATATTGCAGGGTTAGCCCCGCGGAGTGTAATGGAGCAATGGCCCATGATACGTGAGTCCCTTCAGTTTGCTCGTGTCGCGGCCGATCCGTTGTAGCTGGTGGTGGTTTGGCGCTCCTTGTTACTCGTACACATCTGCTTGTACCCATGGTCGGTAGCGTTCTGTGTCCACCTTCGCCTTCCCGAGGCTCACCCACTGGCTGCAGTGGGACGAGTTCGCGCGTTGAGTGCGGTGTAGGCTGCTGTGGTGGACTGTCTGTTCGCGCCTGTGTTGAGTGTAGCTGATATGTTACAAGTGCGAGCTATCGACCTGCGTAGACCTGTAACTGCACGCAAGCTGTCCCAGTGTGTGCACGTGTGTCTCTACTTGTGTGTGTGGACATGTGTAGGCTCCCAAACTCTGACCCCGTCCCCGTCCCCCCGCCCCCGGTGAAGTGGGCCCAGAGACCAGACGTTGTCCTCATCACCATTCCCCTCAGTGACATCACTGAGGAGCAGCTCAGCGTCAGCGAACACAAGCTGTCTATTAGGTGGGTGGGGGAGGGGAAGGGAGGGGGAGGGGAGGGGGGAGGGGAGGGGAGGGGGTTCTATCACGAGAGGCGTGGTGTTACCTGTTCTTGTGTGTGTGCTACAGTCTCAAGGGTGGTTCGGAGCAGAAGGGTTACTCTGTCGAGTTGGACCTGTTTAAACCAGTTGTGCCGAGTGACTCCCGCCACTCCAAGTCACACAGGGAGCTGTTTGTGTTGCTGAGGAAGAGGGAGTCTGGTCCTTACTGGTCACAACTGGTCAGGGGCAACAGCAATGTGAGGGTGCAGTGTGTATGTGTGTGTGTGTGTGTGTGTGTGTGTGTGTGTGTGTGTGTGTGTGTGTGTGTGTGTGTGTGTGTGTTGCGCGCCTCAAAATGGCGGCCGTCAGAAGGTCAGTCCAAGACAGCAGGTCAGTCTGTTAGCATGTTGTTGCCAGTTCTTTCCCGAATCGCTGGGAGGGAGTCCGGTCAGTGCGCTGACGGAGCGGGTTGTGGATCTCGGTCCACACGAGACGACTGATGAGTGAGATGGCGGAAGTCGCTTCGAGTACGAGGGGCGTATCTGTATCTCGTCTGCCAACGTCTCGATTGCAGACACACGTAGGGGGAGACGCGTCCTCGACCAGGGGAGCCCACCACCACACCACATGGGTCTGTCAGGCGACCCTAAGGCCTGACTCGGAGCTGGCAGGACCCCGACAGGCGGAAGAGGGACGCGTCTCCCCAACGGCTGATGGGCGGAAGAGGGAAGTATCGTCCCCAACGGCCTCCTGCAGACCACAGACGAGGAAGTGTGTGAAGACGAGAACAGGGCGACGTTCGATGTCGCCACTCGGTTCATCCCTCGTGTGTTCACCCGCGGAGAACTTGCAGGTCTCCCGGGCGAGACTTCATTCTGCACGTAGAGGAGTGAGACGAAGACGGCCATTTTGGCACTTTGGTACGTGGAACGTACGATCGTTACTGGACAGCGAGGGCTCTGTGGAGACTGCACGCCAGGGTCTGGACTGTCGCCAGGTAACTGAGGACCGACGAATCGATCTAGTGGTTAGAGAACTAAACAGGTACAAGATACCAGTTGCTGCACTTCAAGAAACGAAATGGTTTGGGCAAGCTGTGTACTGTGTGGGGAAGAGTGTAGTAATAACAGCTGGTAGACCCACCCCACAGCCAGGTCAGAGCAAGCAGAGAGGAGAAGGTGTTGCAGTTGTATTGAGTGGCCCAGCTATAGCCACATGGAAGAAGGGAGGAGAGCAGTGGAAGACCTGGGGATCAAGGCTAATCAAGGTCACCCTTGCTACTGGAAAGAAAAGTTCCGATCGCTTACATGTGCTTTCATGTTATGCACCAACATTTGCAGCAAGCAGAGATGTAAAGGAAGCCTTTTTTGATGACCTCCAGAATGCTTTGGATGAGATACCACCAGAAGAGTCATACGTCATGCTGGGAGACTTTAATGCCCGTGTCGGATCTAGGAGCGGGGACAGAGATTTGTGGGGCGATGTGAGGGGCCCATTTGGGCTTGGTGAAATGAATGAGGCAGGGAAAGAATTCCTAAACTTTTTGCTACTCAATGAAGCAACCATATGCAACACCCAGTTTGCAAAGAAGCACATACACATGCAGACATGGCAGCATCCAAAATCCAAAAGATGGCACTGCATAGACTTTGCAGTGATGAGGCAGAAGGACAGGAGGAGGTGCTTGGATGCAGCAGTCAGGAGAGGAGCAGAATGCCACACGGACCATCAACTGTTGCGCATCAAGGTGGCGATGACCAGCAAGTGGTTTCACACAGGGAAGAGGAAGCAGAGACCTGTAAAGTATGATGTGGCAAAGTTACAAAGTGGTGGCAGTGAGAGCACGGTGAGAGTGTTGTTTCGGCAAACAGTGAGTGTAAAGGCAAAAGAGACATGGAACGTGAATAGCTCAATTGAGGAAAAGTGGTGTACATTACGATCAGCATTGATGGAGGCAGCCAAAGAGGTTCTTGGAAAGGAGCGGCGCAGACATCCTGATTGGTTCAGAGAGAACATTGAAACCTTGGAACCCCTATTCCATAAGAGGAACCAGCTTTATGCCAAGTACTTGAGCAGCAGAAGTGAAACAGACCGGCGAAGTTTTGCTGAAGCACGCAGACTTGCTCGCAAGGCAACAAGAACAGCAAAGAATGCTTGGTTTCAGAGCAAGGCTGAGGAGGCGCAAATAGAGCGTTTTGGCGGAAAGAAGGTCTGGCAGTGTATCAGAGACATGCAAAGAGGACGGCGTGGGCTTGTTCCTACCAGGTCAGCAACTATTAGGGATGAGAATGGCAATCCATGCACTACAACTGACACACAACATCAACGGTGGAGAAGGCACTTCTCAAATGTACTTAATATCCCAAGTCAGTTCAATGAGGTAGAACTAGCAAGGATTAGACAAAGGCCAATCAAATCACAAATGGCAGACCTACCAACAATGGAAGAGTTGATCAAGGCAGTTGGCAAGTTGAAGACTGGAAAGGCTGGAGGTAGTTCTGGCATCCTACCAGAAATGGTGAAGGCTGCCTGTAGTGACAGTGACTTCCTTGAACTACTTCTCAGCTTAGTACATCAAGCATGGAAGGAGAGACAAGTACCCAAGGAGTGGACAGATGCCATCCTCGTGCCCATCCCCAAGAAAGGAGACATCACCAAATGCGACAACTGGCGGGGCATTGCTTTGCTAGATGTTGTGGGAAAGGTGGTTGCAAGAGTGGTACAGGGTAGGCTACAAGATCTTGCTGAAGAGGTGCTACCTGAGTCGCAGTGTGGTTTCCGAAGTGGACGTGGTTGCTCGGACATGATCTTCACAGTTAGACAGGTGGTGGAGAAGTCCTGGGAGCACAAGGCCAAGGCTTTTCTTGTCTTCATTGATCTCAGGAAGGCATATGACTCTGTGCCACGGGAAGCACTGTGGGTGGCTTTGAGGAAGCTAGGAGTCCCAGACCAACTTATTGACATCATTAGGTCCTTCCATCAAGACATGAAAGCCCAGATTCGCTTAGATGACACACTGCTAGAGGAGATTGAAGTAGACAATGGATTAAGGCAGGGTTGTTGCATGGCACCTGCACTGTTCAATTTGTACTCATGTGCAGTGGTGGAAAGATGGACAGCGAGACTGGAGGACACAGATGGTGTTGGGGTTTATCTCAGACACAAAGATGATGGGAAGCTGTTCAGAAGGTACACCCGAAATGCAAGTCAGACAACGGCTACAGAGTGCCAGTTTGCTGATGATGCTGTGCTCCTGGCCACCACCAGAGCTGGAGCTGAAAGATCGCTACTGGAGTACGTACAGGTGGCCAGTGACTTTGGACTCACTGTCAGTATCCCCAAGACGAAAGTCATGGTGACTGGCAGTGACGTTACAGATGCAGACAGAGCCCCCTTGTACATTGATGATTCCAACATAGTAGACTCAGTATGTGAGTTCCCCTACCTTGGTTCAGTGGTTGAGGCATCTGGTAGAATGGGCAGAGACATTGACAGAAGAATCGCACAGGCTTCCAAAGCTTTTGGAACTCTACACAAACCTGTCTTTTCTGATAAGGACTTACTGGTGCAAACCAAACGGAAGATCTATCAAGCATGTGTCTTGTCCATACTACTGTATGGATCCAAATGCTGGACCCTCCTATGCAATCAAAGGCGAAAACTGGAATCTTTCCATCACAGATGCCTGAAAGCCATCCTAGGCATATCCAACAGCCAGCAATGGGAACAGCGCATTACATCACTAGAGATCAGACAACGCTGGGGAGACACAGCTTCAGTCACTCAGAAGGTGACAGCGCGCCGTTTAGAGTGGCTAGGTCATCTTGCACGAATGCAAGAGCACCGGCTGCCAAAGAAATGTCTCTTTGGTTGGCTACCCGAACCTCGCCCAAGAGGAGGTCCAAGAAAGAGGTGGAGAGACGTCATCAAAGCTGATCTGCAGGAGATCAATGTCCCAGAGGCTAAATGGTACACACTAGCCAGGACATCCAGAGAGGGTTGGCGTGCCACGTACATGTCAGCCTTGGAGGAGAGAAGGGCTAGACAGGAAGGAGAGCAGCTAAGCACATCATCCCATGTTGTATGTCAAGAATGCAATAGAAGTTTTAGACGAGAAGGGGACAAGAAAAGGCACAAATGCAAATCAGAGAGATTGAAACCTGTGAGTGAACAGCTTGGAGCAGTGCAGTGTCAGACATGCCACAAATGGTATCGAAGCAAAGGTGGACTTGCTGTCCACAGATGCAGACAAGATATCAACTGAGTACCAGAATGTTCAATGAAATTTTGACAATAACTTGCTCCCCCCCATTACTGGGGGTCGCGTAACCGCATCAGCGGCAGTTGGAAAGAAGGAAGGAAGGTGTGTGTGTGTGTGTGTGTGTGTGTGTGTGTGTGTGTGTGTGTGTGTGTGTGTGTGTGTGTGTGTGTGTAGAGAGATAATTATTGAAAGATGAGTTGTGCAAAGTGAATATTGACTCAACCTCACTCAATTCAGTCTCCACCTCAGCACAGTGATCTGATGTAGTGTGTGTGTGTGTGTGTGGTATGAGTGCAGTATGCTCTGTGTGTGCTATGCATGCAGCCATCCTTTGTGTTTGTGGACGTGGAGAAGTGGAGGGACGAAGTGGACTCTGGTGACGAGGGAGGCCTCAAGGGAGATGTGAGGGGGAGGGGAGGGGAGGGGAGGGAATAGGGAGGGGAGGGAAGGAGGAGAGGAGAGAGGAGGGAAGGGAAGGGAAGGGGACGGGGAGACTGTAGAGGTGATCACATTGCATCGCCTCATCCATTGCTGCAGTTGCTAATTCCGTCAGAGCCCATCTCGGTTGCCATGGATACCCAGCCTGCAGTGGGTGAGGAGTGTGAGGATGACCTTCCGCCTCTGGAGATGCTGTCCTCAGCCAGGGCTGTACCGGAGAGAGTGGTGGTTGCCAATGGCAACGAGGAGGTGGAGGATGTGGTGAGCAATTGTACTGCAGTGAGGTGTCGGGGTAGTCTGGCTCGCTAGACATAACTGTGTCTTGTGCATCGTGTGTCCACGGTTCCCCTTAGCGCGGCTATGAGAGTGACATTCCTGTGTTGGATGAAGTGCCAACTTTGGAGAGCATCTTGAGCCAGGTGAGGAGGGAAGGGGGAGGGGGAGGGAAGTGAGGGGGAGGGGAGAGGAGGGGAGTGAGGGGGAGGGGAGCGAGGAGGAGGTGAGGGGAAGGGGAGCGAGGAGGAGGGGAGGGGAGGGGAGTGAGGAGGGGAGGGGAGGGGAGTGAGGAGGGGAGGGGAAGGAGGGAGGGATGGAAAGGACTCAGGATGTGGAATGTGATGTGTGGAATGCGCTGGACCACACTGTCCCCTCCCCTCCCCTCCCCTCCCCTCCCCCCCCTCCCCCCAGGACACAGATGACACCCTGAAGGTGGAGGAGTTGGGGCTGGATGATGAGGTGGTGGACATGGAGCTACTGGAGTCACAGGGGGCGGAGTCATGGAAGGAGACTGTCACTGAAGGAGATGATGGGTAAACCCCTGCAATCAGTGCACTCACTGATGGTCATTGCACATGCCACCAGTCATCCTGACAGTACCCCTCCCTCCCCCTCCCTCCCCTCCCCTCCCCCTCCCTCCCCCTCCCCCTCCCCTCCCCTCCCCCTCCCTCCCCCTCCCCTCCCCTCCCCTCCCCCCCAGTCTCCCCCCCTACAGCTGTGTCCCTGCGGACTCGCTGCTCAGTTACAAGACACTCAACAAACTGTCACGGCAGCTCAAGAGATTTGCAGTGAGTTATGCCAGCAATGGGGAAAGGTTGAGGTGCCCCACCCCTGCCCCACCTCTGCCCCGCCCCTGCCCCACCCTGCCCCATCCCTGCCCCTCCCCTGCCCCTCCCCCAGGAGAAGAAAGACACCTTTGGGACTCCAACATGCATTGCTTCTGGAGGACCCTTGGTTGCCGTGGGAACTTCCAAAGGATGCATATTATTATTTGGTAAGTGAATCTACTTTAGCTACACTGTACAATACACCATAGCATAGTGTCTACGTATGGTCATAGAGGCATGAATATGTATGAATACACTTACCAGCCATCTTTGATACAGCCAATGAATACAATTACCAGCCAACTGATGCTGTCAATGAATACACTTACCTGCAGACTTTGACCCCAGTGTCCCGGAGAAGAAGCGCGGTGTCCTCCGCTCAGTGCTGGGAGGGGAGAACGTGCAGTCAGACTGGGAGACCCACGGCTCTGCTACTAGCCTCTCCTTCAACTGTGACCACACCCGTCTGTTGGTGGGCCACGCCAAGGGGCAGGTGGGTGGGTGTGGCAGCTAGTGACCTCTACCTGGTTTGGAGGGCACTGTGTGTGTGTGGGGGTGTGTGCACGCGCACGCACATATGTTGGTCCTCCCTTGCTGGATGGGATGACTCATGGAGTGATGTCCATCTCCTCTGTACAGCAATTCCCTGGTGCTTTGTGTATGGGGATTCCCCATGCCGTAGCATCCATATGTGTGTACCCCTATGTGCATGACTTGTGGTGCATACCTCACGTGTGCCCCTCCCCCTGCCCCACCCACCAGCTGGTCCAATGGGACGTGGAGAATGCTGCCTGTCTGAGAGACGTCTCGTCTGCCCACCCAAAGAATGCCTGTATCCTGCAAGTCAAGGTGTGCACTCACTTCACACCTCACACACACCTCCAGTCACTCCTCTCCCTCCCCCTCCCCCTCCCCTCCCCCTCCCCTTCCCCCTCCCCCTCCCCCTTCCCTTCCCCCTCCTCCTCCCCCTCCCCTCCCCTCCCCCTCCCCCTCAGTACACTGACGTGTACAACACTGCACTCTTCAGTGACATCTCAGGTTCCATTTACAGTCTGACTTTCAAGTGAGTGGAAGTGGGAACCGTTGCAGTGCCACTGACGTGTCCTCACTCCCTCCCCTCCTGTGTGTCTGTAGGAAGGTCTACGGGTCACGGACATTTGAGGCAATGTGCATCTTCTCCGGAAGGTAGGGAGGGACTTCCCCCACTGCTGCCAACACCGCACTAGCTGTCTTACACGTACTCTCACACCCACCACACCACCAGTGCACCACCTCCTAACATGCCTGCTCTACCCCTACCCCGCCCCTGCTCCGCCCCCTACCCCGCCCCTGCCCTACCCCACCCTCTGCCCCGCCCTCTGCCCCACCCCTGCCCCTCCCCTTGCAGTCAGGGGGAGGCCCTAGTGATGGAGCCGCTGAGGCTGCAGTGGGATATGCCTGACCACCCCATTGCTAAGCACCATCTTGCTGCCATTGGAACGGTTGATAAGGTGGGTCATGTGACCAATGCCAGTAGCATATCCTCCCCATCCACCCATCCCTGTCTGAGCACCTCCCCTGTCCCACCCCCTGCCCCGCCCCCTGCCCCGCCCACAGGTGATAGTAGTCAGCCTTCATCCGGTGAAGGCTGTGACAGGTGTGAGGTTGCGCAATGCCCCCGACTCCCTCCCCCTGGTCTCGTGGAAGGTGTGCAACATTAGGAGTGGAGACACGGAGTCATACCAACCGGTGGGTGGGTGGGCATTAATTGGGAGCACCTTCTCAGTTCTGACTCCAACTTTAATACTGTTCCCACTCCAGATTCTTGCTGCTGCCAGAGGCTCCATTGTATACTTCTCCCAGGTGAGCGGAGGGGGCGGGGTTGGGGGCGGGGCATCCTGTGAGTGGAGGAGGTGGGGTAGGGGCTGGGCCAACTTGTGAGTGTTGCCCTTGGCAACCAGTGTACTGTTGTGCTATTCCAGCCCACTCCATTAATATGTACCCCATGCCTATATTTCTGTATAAAGGTGTCCTGTACTGGTCCAACTGGTGATGAGCTGAAAGGGAAGATCTGGAGACACTACAAGAAGCAGTACACCATCATTGCACTGCACTGGCTGGCCAGCCATTTTGTGGTTGCCATGGATACCAGTGAACGTATGCACCTCATTCATGTCCCCAATGGCCAGGAGTACCAGGTGGGCAACCAGGAGCGGTAGCAACCAGTGTGTACTGGTTTGACTGGTTTTCCTCTTCTTCCCTCCCTTCCCGTCCCCTCCCCTCCCTCTCCTCCCCTCTCTCATCTCCCAAGGTCCTAGATGTGAGTGGAGCCGGGACAGTCTACAACAGCAGTGCCTACAAGGCGCTGGAGGCTGGCACTGGGGCTCCGAAGGCTATGGTGGGGACCACTGCACTACTGGTGGTGGTCATGTGATGGTCATGTGACTATCATGTGACTTCTTCTGCAGGTGGATGTGGGCAAGTTCACATGTCAGAACTCTGTTGTGATGAGGTCCGGGGCTTATGAGGTGTTCCTGCTGGGCACACAGTCAGTCAGTGCTGTCACTATGGCAACCTGGAAGATGGTACACACACACACACACGCACGCATGCACACACACATACACATACACACACACACACACACACACACACACACACACACACACACACACACACGCACACACACACACACACACACACACCACCCCTTACTCCCCTCTCCCTCCTCCTGTTCTGCAGCGTATCCACCAGATCCTGTTGGGTGACAAGTCCTTGACTAGCATCCATCGTGTGCTGGAGCTGGCCATGGGGTTCTACCAGGGGAAGTACTGTGGGATGATAGGTGGGTGGGGCAGGGGCGGGGCAGTAGGAGGGGAGGGGTGGGGCTGGAGGGGCGTGTGTGCTAGGAGTGGACTGTGTTGCTCCTGCTCTGTGTGCCAGGATACTGTGGGACAGAGAACAGCTTCAAGAGAGATGTCAAGAAGGCGGTGAGGGCAGCACTGTGTGTGTGTGTGGGGGGGGGAGTACTGCAGTGTGATGAGTCATGTGAGGGGCCACCTTTGTCGTGTGTAGGTTGGACAGCTGATCAACGAGGCTCACCGACAGTGGATGGCACACAGCGGGGAGCAGGACATGGACGACGCCCACTGGGGGGCCCAGCTCAAGGTGGGCGGACTCCACCCCCTTGGGCGGGCTCTCCCCCCTTCACACCCTCCCCTCCCCTCCCCTCCCCTCCCCCTGCCCCAGGCCCACTTCACCAACATGATTGAGATGTGCCTCTACTTCAAGTTGCACAAGGTGCTGTTTGGGACAGTGTTTGACCCGTTCCAGGAGAGTGCACTGATGAGACAGGTGTACTTTGACACCTTGGAGCCCTTCATACTGGCAGGAAGGTGAGGGGGAGGGGAAGGGGAGGGAGAGGGGAGGGGAGGGGTGACAGGCACCCCACAATGATTACTTCCTGTCTTTATCACCTAACCCACAATAATTACTTCCTGTCCTGTTTACCCTGCCCAGAGTGCCTTACCTCACTGCCCCACTCATGAAGATGTTGCTAGGTAGGGAGGGGGTGGGGTCACCGCTCAACCAAATTGTATTCATTATTACATTCACCAGCTGTCTCAACTTCTTATCCACTGTTAAGTTTGCCCCTCCCCCTCCCCTCCCCTCCCTTCCCCTCCCCTCCCCTCCCCTCCCCTCCCCTCCTTCCCCTCCCCTCCCCTCCCCTCCCCTTCTCCCCCCTCCCCTCCTTCCCCTCCCCTCCTCCCCCCTCCCCTCCCTCCCCTCCCCTCCCCTCCCCTCCCATCCCCTCCCCTCCCCTCCTCCCCCCTCCCCTCCTTCCCCTCCCCCTCCCCTCCCCTCCCCTCCCCTCCCTCTCCCCTCCCCTCCCCTCCTTCCCCTCCCCTCCCCTCCCCTCCCCTCCTCCCCCTCCCCTCCCCTCCCCTCCCCTCCTTCCCCTCCCCTCCCCTCCCCTCCCCTCCTCCCCCCTCCCCTCCTTCCCCTCCCGTCCCCTCCCCTCCCCTCCCCTTCCCTCCCCTCCCCTCCCCAGCCCACTACCAGGCCAGTGGCCGCTACTTTGACCTGCAGAGCTGTCTGGTGAACCTGGACATCTCCATGTTGGACCTCAACGAGGCCGTGCGGCTCTGCCTGGACCACGGACTGTGTGACGCTCTGCTCTACGTGTACAACCGCGGACTGCAGGACTACACCACTCCACTGCAGGAGCTCCTTCTGCAGCTGAGGAAGAGGATGAGAGAGGAAGGGGAACTGGATGGTAAGGGGAGGGGAGGGGAGGGGAGGGAGAAGTGGATGAATGGGTGCTGTGGGTGGATCCAAGAGTGATCTAGTCAGTAGTCCATGTGTATTGTCTGGTGATTGTCCTTCTCTCCTTCCTCAGACTACTTCCGCACAATGGGCTACAAGCTACTGGTGTACATCAGGTGAGGTGACGTGTAGTGTAGTGTGAGGTGTAGTGTGGTGTGAGGTGAGGTGTGGTGTGGTGTGTAGTGTAGTGTGGTGTGAGGTGTAGTGTGGTGTGCTGAGTGAAGCAGGTGCTGAAATGACTTTACTTGTCACTCTCCACAGCTGTTGTTTGGCAGGCCGGGCATACCCAAAGGGGGAAATCCCTCTTGACATTGTCCACAAGGTCAAAGTGGAGGTGAGTAGCTTTAGGGCTTGTGTGGTGGTGTGTGGGAGTGGGGGTGGGGGAGGGGGTGGGGGAGGGGGGAGGGGCTCTGTGGAGGGCCCTCTTGTGGTGGTGTGTGGTGGAGGGGGGAGGGGGAGGGGGTGGGGCTCTGTGGAGGCCCCCTGTGGTGAGGGGTGCTGTTCATCAATTGTTCAGTGCTTGTTGTGTGTCTTTACTAACTGTGTTTGCTCTGGAAGGTGTGTCAATTGCTGTTCGTGGATAAGAACAAATTTGACCCAAAAGGTGTGTGTGTGTGTGTGTGTGTGCGTGCGTGCGTGTGTGCGTGCGTGCGTGCGTGCGTGCGTGCGTGCGTGCGTGCGTGCGTGCATGCGTGTATGTGTGTGTGTGTGTGTATGTGTGTGCGTGTGTGCATGTGTGTGAGGGGGGAGTGTGTGTTGTTTGCTATGTCTGTTGTGTGCCAACTGTCATGAACTGTCGCAGACTCAGAGAATTACCCTCACATGAGGACACTCCTACTTTTTGATACCAGGGAGTTCCTCAATGTGCTGACACTGGTGAGTTACCCCATTGCAGCTGGGCTGTGTTGGGGTTTCCCCTGACAATGATGTCATGACCCCTCCTTCCATCATCAGTCCTTTGAGGAGCCAGAGTTTGACCTGGCAGTGGGGGCTGGTCTGCCCTCGCGTCAGGAGATTGTGGAGATGTTGATGAGGATCATTAACCAAAGCACAGCCGACCCCGGGGAGAAGGGGGCCTTCACAGTGAGGAGGGAGGGGAGGGAGGGTGGGGAGGACGGGGAGGGTGTTAGGGTGTGAGTGAGAGTGTGAGGTTGACTGCAGCTGTGAGTGTGCCCTTTGCCATTGTCCACTTCTGCAGGCCACCCAGATTGGGTGTCTGTTCACCTTCCTTGCCCGTCAAGGGGCGCGCCACCCCTCCTCCATCAAGGTCCCCGCCAACATGTACAGCAAGGTGCTGGAGTACCTGACCACTCCGGATGAGGAGTTTGTGACAGAGGAGCGGCAGCAGGCCTTCCTGGAGCTGCTGGACTCGGGGGCGCTGGGCGAGGTGGACAGCGAGCAGCTCCTGCTGATGGCAGAGAACGCCAAGTTGTGAGTGAGGCCACGCAGCACAGCACTACACGACCTTCACTCCTCCCCCACCTGTCCCCTCCCCTCCCCTCCCCTCCCGTCCCCCTCCCCTCCCCTCCCCTCCCCCTGTCCCCTCCCCCTCCTGTCCCTTCCCCTTCCTGTCCCCTCCCCTCCCCCTCCTGTCCCCTCCCCCTCTCCCCTCCTGTCTCCACCCCCTCCTGTCCCCTCCCCTCCCCCTCTCCCCTCCTGTCCCCTCCCCCTCCTGTCCCCTCCCCTCCCCCTCCTGTCTTCACCCCCTCCTGTCCCCTCCCCTCCCCCCTCCCAACCCCTCCTCCTCCTGTCCCCTTCCCTCCCCAGCTACCGTGCTTGTGAGCGGTTTTATGAGAAGAAGAGGCAGTTTGTGAAGGTGTTGTCTTGTTACTGGAGGGATCCAAAGAGGAAGGTGGGGTCACAGAGACCGTGGGTGGGGTCACAGAGAGAGTGGGTGGGACACAACTGCTACCAACTGTGCCAGAAGTATACTAACTGTGCATGTCACTCTCCTGTCCCCCTCCCCTTCCCTCCTCCCCTTCCCCCTTCCCTCCCCTCCTCCCCTGTTTAGAGTCAGGCATTCTTCTACATCCACCAGGTCATGAGCAGTGATAACTATTCGGCTGCTGAGAAGGAAGAGATAGAGAAGGCAGCAGTTGAGAACTTTGAGGTAAGACGGACACAGCTCTGCCTGTCCAGCCTTCTCCCTTACGTACTCTTCCTCTCGCTATCCCCCACTCTCCCCTCCCCCTCCCCTCCCCTTGCCCCTTCCCCTGCCCCTCATCCTACCCTCCCCCTCCCCTTGCCCCTTCCCCTGCCCCTCCCCCTCCCCTGCCCCTCCCCTGCCCCTCCCCCTGCCCCTCCCCCTGGATGCAGGGACTAATATTGACTGACACTCGTGCTACCTCTCGACTGCTTGTGACAGACTTCCCCCATCGCCTAGCAACCGTGCTGCCTCGACTGGCCAGTCACAAACAAGCCCAGTTCACCTTCTTGGAGGGAGTCTTTGAGTCAAAGTGGGCACCACACTGCAGACAGTGGCAATGGGGATATGTGGCTGTACCCTCCCCTCCCCCTCCCCTCCCCCCTCCCCTCCCCCTCCCACCCCCTCCCCCCTCCCCTCCCCTCCCCCTCCCCCTCCCCCCCAGGCAGCTGAGGCCCGAGACCCAGGTCCAGCCTCATGTAGCTGAACGCTACATTGACCTCATGTGCCAGTTCAAACCAGACGCACTCGACTTCTTCCTAAGGAACAATGGCCACTACCGAGTGGAGGAGGCTTTGATGGTGGGCGGGGCGGTGGGCGGGACTGGTAGGCGGGGCTGTAAATTCACGTGTTACTGTCACTGGTCCACTGTGCACAGATTGTGGAGCGCCACGGGCAGAGTCGTGCCACTGCCTACCTCAAGGAGAGGACGGGGGACTATGACGGGGCTTATGGCATTCTCAGGAAGGTGAGAGGGATGGTTCCCATTCCCACTTTGCCTCCACTCTCTGACTCCCAGTGTTAGTGCCGTGTAAGCTCGAATTTTACAGAGCAAATATTTGTAAATAGCCACTTGCAAGGGTAATTTTTTTAGTTTTATGTTTGAGTGACTAAATAAAGGTACGTAATTGACTGATTAGCTTACACGGTACTGGATAGCCCCACTACCCCGCCCCGCCCCCATGGTTCCACGGCCCCGCCCCTCCCCCATGGCTCCACTGCCCCCCCCCCCATGGCTCCACTGCTCCGCCCCTCCCTGCAGCTCTACCGCAACCTCTGCTCCGAGTTCACTGACAGGTACCACAACACTGCCACTCCTCGTGAAGGTAGGTGAGAAGCTCCCCCTGGTGTGTTGCTTAGCAACCTGCCATGCCAACTCTTCCCCCCTGCAGCGTGGTTGCTGGAGTGTGAGGAGGTGCAGAAGTCCTTTGAGCAAGTGCTCAACTTGCTGCTCCGATCCTCTCGCAGCCTGCCAGAGGACAGGAGGAATGTGAGGCCTGACTGAGGGGGCGGGGCGGCTGTGGGGTCACATGACTGTCACATGACATTGTGTGCTTTGTAGGGTTTGTGGTACAAGTTCCTTGATGTGATGTTGTACCAAACGGGACATGCCAAGAAGGCCCCCAACACTGATCTGGCCAAGTGTGAGTGACGCTGTGCAGTCTGCTGGTGTGTTAATCTGTGACATGGTGATGTTTGAGGTAGATGTGTCCCCTCCCCCTCCCCCTCCCCTCCCCTCCCCCTCCCCCTCCCTTTAGTGTTTCAGGAGCTGTTGATGCGGCTACTCAATGCTATGACAATGTTCATTTCACTCACTGAAATTCTACAGCTTATCCTGAAGGTGAGGTAGGGAGTGTCACATGACTGTCACATGACTATCACATGATGGTCACATGCCCCTTCCCCTTAGGATGAGGAGTTCAGCTCTGGGAGGTTCAAAGACTTTAAGCAACTATTTCTGGGAATGTTTGAGACACACAACTACGAGAGGGTGAGTTGTGTGGTGGGGGGTGTGGTGGGGGGTGTGGTGGGGGGTGTGGTGAGGGGTGTGGTGGGGGGGTGAGGGGTGTGGTGAGAGGTGTGGTGGGGGGTGAGGGGTGTGGTGAAGGGTGTGGTGGGTGGTGAGGGGTGCGGTCCCTTCCTCCTACAGGTGCTGCGTCTGGTGACAAGTCGGATATTACATGACGATGTTACTATGGCAATGCAAAACCTTACCATGCTGGCTAGTAAGGGGATGACCCCTTCATCATTGCGCTGTGTTGGGTGTGGCCAGGGAGCATCCACACAAATGGGAGGGGCAAAGAACGAAGTTGTCCTATTCCAGTGAGTGACGTATTGGACTGTTGGTGAGTGTGTCTGTCTGTGTGCGTGCGATATCCAAACTTGTGTGTGTGTCCTCTGATGCCAACAGGTGCAACCACCTCTATCACTCCTTCTGTCTGTACCCGGGGGTGGGGCTGGGGGACTCGGCCACGCCTTCTTGCCCAAAATGCACAAAGACTAGTGAAGCACCATCGGCCAGAGGGCAGACGGTGAGGGGGAGGGGCAGACGGTGAGGGGGGAGGGTAAACTGTGTTTGTCCAGTGCTGCGTTTGATGTCTGCTCCCTTCTCTTTAGAAGCGCTTGCCTTCGTTTAGCAATATGGACCGTCAGCAGAGCATGACGGAGGGGGAGGTGAGGAGTGGGGGGGGGCATGGTCACACGCAGGTCATGTGACCAGATGTATGTTCTCTCCCACTCTGCAGTCTGACCTTGAGCCGTGGCAGCTTGCTAATTTGGACCGGCTCTCTCCCACTTCCATTTGATATTGAATTTGAAGTGAAACAAACAACACTTGACCTGTATTAAAATTTTTGTCAACTTTCTCTGCATGTGTTTGTATTGTATGCAACAGTCCACACTGCATGTGTGATGGTGTGGGTGTGTCCACACTGCATGTGTGATGGTGTGGGTGTGTCCACACTGCAGGTGTGATGGTGTGGGTGTGTCCACACTGCAGGTGTGATGGTGTGGGTGTGTCCACACTGCATGTGTGATGGTGTGGGTGTGTCCACACTGCATGTGTGATGGTGTGGGTGTGTCCACACTGCATGTGTGATGGTGTGGGTGTGTCCACACTGCATGTGTGATGGTGTGGGTGTGTCCACACTGCAGGTGTGATGGTGTGGGTGTGTCCACACTGCAGGTGTGATGGTGTGGGTGTGTCCACACTGCAGGTGTGATGGTGTGGGTGTGTCCACACTGCATGTGTGATGGTGTGGGTGTGTCCACACTGCAGGTGTGATGGTGTGGGTGTGTCCACACTGCAGGTGTGATGGTGTGGGTGTGTCCACACTGCAGGTGTGATGGTGTGGGTGTGTCCACACTGCAGGTGTGATGGTGTGGGTGTGTCCACACTGCAGGTGTGATGGTGTGGGTGTGTCCACACTGCAGGTGTGATGGTGTGGGTGTGTCCACACTGCAGGTGTGATGGTGTGGGTGTGTCCACACTGCAGGTGTGATGGTGTGGGTGTGTCCACACTGCATGTGTGATGGTGTGGGTGTGTCCACACTGCAGGTGTGATGGTGTGGGTGTGTCCACACTGCAGGTGTGATGGTGTGGGTGTGTCCACACTGCAGGTGTGATGGTGTGGGTGTGTCCACACTGCAGGTGTGATGGTGTGGGTGTGTCCACACTGCAGGTGTGATGGTGTGGGTGTGTCCACACTGCAGGTGTGATGGTGTGGGTGTGTCCACACTGCAGGTGTGATGGTGTGGGTGTGTCCACACTGCAGGTGTGATGGTGTGGGTGTGTCCACACTGCATGTGTGATGGTGTGGGTGTGTCCACACTGCATGTGTGATGGTGTGGGTGTGTCCACACCGCATGTGTGATGGTGTGGGTGTGTCCACACCGCATGTGTGATGGTGTGGGTGTGTCCACACTGCATGTGTGATGGTGTGGGTGTGTCCACACTGCAGGTGTGATGGTGTGGGTGTGTCCACACTGCATGTGTGATGGTGTGGGTGTGTCCACACTGCATGTGTGATGGTGTGGGTGTGTCCACACTGCATGTGTAATGGTGTGGGTGTGTCCATATGTATGCATGGTATGTACTGTAGTATGGGATTTCAATACCACCTGTAGTATGGTGTTCAGTGTGCCTAAAGTATGAGCATTGGGGGAGCATGAGGTGTGAACAAGTGGAGCGGTTAATTAACAGCACACTGTGGAGCTAGAAACACATGCAAGGTGTGTGTTTGTCAGACTTTATAACTTCTGCTGGGAACGAATGTTCTCAGAGGCACTGACCTCTCATGCAGAGGGACCGGAGCTGTGTGCACTTGTTGAGCTGTTTTACTGCTTACAGCTTTGGTGGATGGGTGTACTGAAACTCTGCACCAACCTGCATGCCTGGAAGCACTCTATGCAAAGGCCCATACTCACCAGGTCCATGTAAGAGTTAACTTAGTTTACATGTGACTGCCACTGAGTAAACAGAGCTTCTAAGCAGATACCGAAATACTAGTTTGAATAACTAAAAATCACAAATACACAGAAACACTACACACAGTGACTGGCAGTGACACTTGTACTGTGTTTGGTAAGGTAGTGCGTGTGTGACATGCACTGCAGCTATCTCTGCTGTGTTAGTGGAAGGAGTTGTTCTGGTCAAAAAATTCTTTCTAATGCTTCTATCATGACAATGCTGTTGCCTCTGATTACCTGTGGCAGGGGATAACATAGTGCACCTCATTAGACCTGGACAGCCAGTGTATTCCACACCAACTGTGGCCTCCACACACCACCAAAGAGGTCCACACACAGAGAGAAACCACACTGAATACACGCTATACACTCACTTGAGCTCACCAAGTCGTAGCAAAACAAAGGAACAAACAAAACAAGCTTGGAGAATGCTTTAAAGTGTATCTACACACGTATAACCTAAGCCACAAATGTGATGTCAATGAGGGATCGTGTAACTCCCAGAAGTTATTCCTTTGGTTACAAAAATGGGAAATTCTTACAATGTCTTACAGCACTCCTCCCCACTCCAGTGTGCACACCGTCACTCCTCACTCCAGTGTGCACACCGGCACTCACCACTCCAGTGTGCACGCTGTCACTCCTCACTCCAGTGTGCACGCTGTCACTCCTCACTCCAGTGTGCACGCCGTCACTCACCACTCCAGTGTGCACACCGTCATTCCCCACTCCAGTGTGCACACCCTCACTCCTCACTCCAGTGTGCACACCCTCACTCCTCACTCCAGTGTGCACACCGTCACTCCTCACTCCAGTGTGCACGCTGTCACTCACCACTCCAGTGTGCACGCCGTCACTCACCACTCCAGTGTGCATGCCGTCACTCACCACTCCAGTGTGCACGCTGTCACTCACCACTCCAGTGTGCACGCCGTCACTCCCCACTCCAGTGTGCACGCCGTCACTCCTCACTCCAGTGTGCACGCCGTCACTCCTCACTCCAGTGTGCACACTGTCACTCCCCACTCCAGTGTGCACACCGTCACTCCTCACTCCAGTGTGCACGCCGTCACTCCCCACTCCAGTGTGCACACCATCACTCCCCACTCCAGTGTGCACACCGTCACTCCTCACTCCAGTGTGCACACCGTCACTCCCCACTCCAGTGTGCACGCCGTCACTCACCACTCCAGTGTGCACGCCGTCACTCACCACTCCAGCGTGCACACCGTCACTCACCACTCCAGTGTGCACACTGTCACTCCCCACTCCAGTGTGCACGCCGTCACTCAACCACTCCAGTGTGCACGCCGTCACTCACCACTCCAGTGTGCACGCCGTCACTCACCACTCCAGTGTGCACACTGTCACTCACCACTCCAGTGTGCACACCGTCACTCACCACTCCAGTGTGCACACCGTCACTCACCACTCCAGTGTGCACGCCATCACTCCTCACTCCAGTGTGCACACCGTCACTCACCACTCCAGTGTGCACGCCGTCACTCCTCACTCCAGTGTGCACACCGTCACTCACCACTCCAGTGTGCACGCCGTCACTCCCCACTCCAGTGTGCACACCGTCACTCCTCACTCCAGTGTGCACGCTGTCACTCACCACTCCAGTGTGTACACTGTCACTCACCACTCCAGTGTGCACACCGTCACTCCCCACTCCAGTGTGCACACTGTCACTCCTCACTCCAGTGTGCACACTGTCACTCCTCACTCCAGTGTGTACACCGTCACTCCCCACTCCAGTGTGCACACCGTCACTCCTCACTCCAGTGTGCACGCTGTCACTCACCACTCCAGTGTGTACACTGTCACTCACCACTCCAGTGTGCACACCGTCACTCCCCACTCCAGTGTGCACACTGTCACTCCTCACTCCAGTGTGCACACTGTCACTCCTCACTCCAGTGTGTACACCGTCACTCACCACTCCAGTGTGCATACTGTCACTCCCCACTCCAGTGTGCACGCCGTCACTCCTCACTCCAGTGTGCACACCGTCACTCACCACTCCAGTGTGTACACCGTCACTCACCACTCCAGTGTGCACACTGTCACTCACCACTCCACTGTGCACACTGTCACTCACCACTCCACTGTGCACACTGTCACTCCCCACTCCAGTGTGCACGCCGTCACTCCTCACTCCAGTGTGCACACTGTCACTCCTCACTCCAGTGTGCACACCGTCACTCACCACTCCAGTGTGCACACTGTCACTCACCACTCCAGTGTGCACACCGTCACTCCCCACTCCAGTGTGTACACTGTCACTCTCCACTCCAGTGTGTACACTGTCACTCTCCACTCCAGTGTGCACACCGTCACTCCCCACTCCAGTGTGCACACCGTCACTCACCACTCCAGTGTGTACACCGTCACTCTCCACTCCAGTGTGTACACTGTCACTCTCCACTCCAGTGTGCACACCGTCACTCCCCACTCCAGTGTGCACACCGTCACTCCCCACTCCAGTGTGCATACTGTCACTCCTCACTCCAGTGTGTACACTGTCACTCCCCACTCCAGTGTGTACACTGTCACTCTCCACTCCAGTGTGCACACCGTCACTCCCCACTCCAGTGTGCACACCGTCACTCCCCACTCCAGTGTGCATACTGTCACTCCTCACTCCAGTGTGCACGCCGGCACTCCTCACTCCAGTGTGCACACTGTCACTCACCACTCCAGTGTCCACACCGTCACTCCCCACTCCAGTGTGTACACTGTCACTCTCCACTCCAGTGTGTACACTGTCACTCACCACTCCAGTGTGCACACCGTCACTCACCACTCCAGTGTGCACACCGTCACTCCCCACTCCAGTGTGTACACCGTCACTCTCCACTCCAGTGTGTACACTGTCACTCTCCACTCCAGTGTGCACACCGTCACTCACCACTCCAGTGTGCACGCCGTCACTCCCCACTCCAGTGTGCATACTGTCACTCCTCACTCCAGTGTGTACACCGTCACTCTCCACTCCAGTGTGTACACTGTCACTCTCCACTCCAGTGTGCACACCGTCACTCACCACTCCAGTGTGCACACCGTCACTCCCCACTCCAGTGTGCATACTGTCACTCCTCACTCCAGTGTGTACACTGTCACTCCCCACTCCAGTGTGTACACCGTCACTCCCCACTCCAGTGTGCACACCGTCACTCCCCACTCCAGTGTGTACACCGTCACTCTCCACTCCAGTGTGTACACTGTCACTCCCCACTCCAGTGTGCACGCCGGCACTCCTCACTCCAGTGTGCACGCCGTCACTCACCACTCCAGTGTGCACACCTTCACTCACCACTCCAGTGTACACACCGTCACTCACCACTCCAGTGTGTACACCGTCACTCACCACTCCAGTGTGCACGCCGTCACTCACCACTCCAGTGTGCACGCCGTCACTCACCACTCCAGTGTACACACTGTCACTCCCCACTCCAGTGTGTACACTGTCACTCACCACTCCAGTGTGCACGCCGTCACTCCCCACTCCAGTGTGTACACCGTCACTCCCCACTCCAGTGTGTACACTGTCACTCCCCACTCCAGTGTGCACGCCGGCACTCCTCACTCCAGTGTGCACGCCGTCACTCACCACTCCAGTGTGCACACCTTCACTCACCACTACAGTGTGCACACCGTCACTCACCACTCCAGTGTACACGCCGTCACTCACCACTCCAGTGTGCACACCGTCACTCACCACTCCAGTGTGCACGCCGTCACTCACCACTCCAGTGTGCACACCGTCACTCACCACTCCAGTGTGCACACCGTCACTCCTCACTCCAGTGTGCACACCGTCACTCCTCACTCCAGTGTGCACGCCGTCACTCTCCACTCCAGTGTGTACACTGTCACTCCCCACTCCAGTGTGCACACCTTCACTCACCACTCCAGTGTGCACACCTTCACTCCTCACTCCAGTGTGCACACCGTCACTCACCACTCCAGTGTGCACACCGTCACTCACCACTCCAGTGTGCATGCCATCACTCACCACTCCAGTGTGTACACCGTCACTCACCATTCCAGTGTGCACACCGTCACTCACCACTCCAGTGTGCACGCCGTCACTCACCACTCCAGTGTGCACACCGTCACTCACCACTCCAGTGTGCACACCGTCACTCCTCACTCCAGTGTGCACACCGTCACTCCTCACTCCAGTGTGCACGCCGTCACTCACCACTCCAGTGTGTACACCGTCACTCACCACTCCAGTGTGCACGCCGTCACTCACCACTCCAGGGTGCACGCCGTCACTCACCACTCCAGTGTGCACGCCGTCACTCACCACTCCAGTGTGCACACCGTCACTCACCACTCCAGTGTGCACGCCGTCACTCACCACTCCAGTGTGTACACCGTCACTCACCACTCCAGTGTACACACCGTCACTCCTCACTCCAGTGTGCACGCTGTCACTCACCACTCCAGTGTGTACACCGTCACTCACCACTCCAGTGTACACACCGTCACTCCTCACTCCAGTGTGCACGCTGTCACTCACCACTCCAGTGTGTACACCGTCACTCACCACTCCAGTGTGCACACCGTCACTCACCACTCCAGTGTACACACCGTCACTCACCACTCCAGTGTGCACGCCGTCACTCACCACTCCAGTGTGTACACCGTCACTCACCACTCCAGTGTGCACACCGTCACTCACCACTCCAGTGTGCACATCGTCACTCACCACTCCAGTGTGCACGCCGTCACTCACCACTCCAGTGTGCACGCCGTCACTCACCACTCCAGTGTGCACACCGTCACTCACCACTCCAGTGTGCACACCGTCACTCACCACTCCAGTGTGCACACCGTCACTCACCACTCCAGTGTGCACACCGTCACTCACCACTCCAGTGTGCACACCGTCACTCACCACTCCAGTGTGCACACCGTCACTCACCACTCCAGTGTGCACGCCGTCACTCACCACTCCAGTGTGCACACCGTCACTCACCACTCCAGTGTGCACACCGTCACTCACCACTCCAGTGTGCACACCGTCACTCACCACTCCAGTGTGCACGCCGTCACTCACCACTCCAGTGTGCACGCCGTCACTCACCACTCCAGTGTGCACGCCGTCACTCCCCACTCCAGTGTGTACACCGTCACTCACCACTCCAGTGTGTACACCGTCACTCACCACTCCAGTGTGTACACCGTCACTCACCACTCCAGTGTGCACGCCGTCACTCACCACTCCAGTGTGCACGCCGTCACTCACCACTCCAGTGTGCACACCGTCACTCACCACTCCAGTGTGTACACCGTCACTCACCACTCCAGTGTGCACACCGTCACTCACCACTCCAGTGTGTACACCGTCACTCACCACTCCAGTGTGTACACCGTCACTCACCACTCCAGTGTGCACACCGTCACTCCCCACTCCAGTGTGCACACCATCACTCACCACTCCAGTGTGTACACCGTCACTCACCACTCCAGTGTGCACACCATCACTCACCACTCCAGTGTGCACACCGTCACTCACCACTCCAGTGTGTACACCGTCACTCACCACTCCAGTGTGCACGCCGTCACTCCCCACTCCAGTGTGCACACCGTCACTCCCCACTCCAGTGTGTACACCGTCACTCACCACTCCAGTGTGCACACCGTCACTCCCCACTCCAGTGTGCACGCCGTCACTCCCCACTCCAGTGTGCACGCCGTCACTCACCACTCCAGTGTGCACGCCGTCACTCACCACTCCAGTGTGCACACCGTCACTCACCACTCCAGTGTACACACCGTCACTCACCACTCCAGTGTGCACGCCGTCACTCCCCACTCCAGTGTGCACGCCGTCACTCCCCACTCCAGTGTGCACGCCGTCACTCCCCACTCCAGTGTGTACACCGTCACTCACCACTCCAGTGTACACACCGTCACTCACCACTCCAGTGTGCACACCGTCACTCCCCACTCCAGTGTGCACGCCGTCACTCCCCACTCCAGTGTGCACGCCGTCACTCACCACTCCAGTGTGCACACCGTCACTCACCACTCCAGTGTGCACGCCGTCACTCACCACTGTCCCAATGTTGTTCTTCCTCTCCTTGGTCTCCTCCACTGCATCATGCACCACGAGGTTCATGTACGGGTCAAACCCGCGGAGCACACCCGTCACCACTCGTCCGCCGTTCAGCTTCAGTTGCAACTTCTTGTCCATGTACCTGGACGGGAGGGGGATTTGAAGTGGACTTGACACGAGCCACTCTTACACTCAGAGCCCATCACAGCAGGCAGGGCCTGTGCTGGGGGATGGTCACTGCTCATGCAACACTGGATACATTCTCGTCACGTGCACAATCCGACGGTATTCACACAGCACGCCTTTACAATTACCACAGCACACATCACACGCACCTCATTTCGTTAAAACTTACTTTTTCAGCTCTGGAGGGTGTGCTTTCTGGCTCATCTTGCGCGCGTGCGGACTGGGGACACAAGCAAAGCGACACGTGTCTTGAACGTTCTTCGTACGTTACGAATTTTCCGGAAGTGACGTATTGCAATTTCGAAACCTTGGCGGGTGACTTGGCAACACCAGGCGATTTGGAAGAGAACAGCAGCAAAATGACTTCTACGATTGTCGCTGGAAGGAATCACATCTCTGATCACATCAGCGCACAAAGAGACAAACATCTTTCCGTTAAAGGTGAGTCTTTATGCTGCACTATCTCATCTGTCTCGTTGTCCTTGACACTTGGCCTGGGACATTCTCTTGGTGCGTTGCCTAGTGCGTTGTTGCCAGTCCTCCTCCTGGCCTGCCGCGTACTGGTATGTGTGCAGTGAGGTCTGCACACTTGTGATGTTCAGGCTCGACGTGTCCACGCACCTCCCTTTGCTGTTTGGTAGTAATAAATGCATTTCTTTGATTCCTCCTGCCTTCTCCAGAGAACCCAGGCAAACAGCTCGGTGCATCGTTGCCGCAGAAGACTCCTCGCAAGGTTCTAGGGGACATCACTGGCAGCATCACCAACTCCACCCAGAAGGCCAGGAAGCCGCCAGTGCTCGGCACACCAAAGCCGGGACTAGTGCCCTCTCGGAGCTCAACCAGCAAACTCAAGCCGGAAAGGGGGCGGGGTGGAGGTGTGACCAGTGCAAGCAAGCCAGCCACACAGTCTGCCCATGAGGACCTCTCTGAACTGGAGCACATGGCTCCACCAGAGCTAGGTAGGCCGTGGTGAGGGGCAAAGACTGCGAGAGTAGAAGAATGTGAACTTCGTATACACTGACCCCCCCTCCCACACACACACTGTGCTGTTTGCAGACAAGCCAGATGTGTTTACTGTCCCAAGCTATGTCAAGGCCTTGAAGTCCTTCCGCCCCGCCCTCCCCACGGGGAGGAGGCGAGGGGTGTGTGAAGCCACTTTTGATGACTGCCCACCGGAGCCGACGAGACCCAAGGACAGAGGTGCCTTTGCTCTGGTCCAGCCCACCCTTGCTCTCGTTAATTGCCTCCCTCCTCCCCTCCCACTATAGATGAGTTCATGTTCCCGTTGGATGAGGTTGCCCCGCCCACCAGCTCCGCCCATCTCCCAGACTTGGCTGAACTTGACATGCTGCTGAACAACCTGTAACCTAGCAACCACCTCTCACCCCATGTCACCCAATGACCAGACAAATTGATCAAATCACGTGATTTTAACTCCACTTGTCACCTATTTCTGTTGTATGTACATGCACGTGTGACACACCCACTGCACAGGCTGTCGGTGGGTGTGGCCAATAAACAATGTCAATATCAACAGGAGACTGGAGGGGTTGATGGAAGGCAAGATGACTGGTTGCACTGCAGGTGAACTTGAGAGGATAGAGTCGCTGCGTCATAACTACAGCCGCTCTGTGTTGAGGGACCGGCTACCTCTGGCGCTCGGCCAGGCGACGCTCCTTTTCCCTTCTCTCTCGCTGCAGCGCCGCTAGCTGGAGCTCCAGCTCCGCCTTTCTCGCCTCCATTCGCTCCCGTCCCGTAGTCTCCTTCCAGTAGAACCCGTAGGCACCGCCAGCGAACACGCCAAGAGCGATCGCCATCACTTTACCAAAAGTAGCCATTTTGCTGGTGGATTACGTCACCTGATATAAAAGGGGAAGTCCGCAGAAACTCGCTAAATCAATAGATGCAGTGCAAATTCCAAACTCCTAAAAGACGCGACAGCAGTACTGCGTCGCACACCTGCACCTGTGCGAGACGTGTGCTTCTGAATACCAATTATAAACGACTGTGTTTTATACTTGAAGGTGTAGAGTCAACACATTGGTCTGAAGAGTCCAAACAAACAAATGACCTATTTCCTGTGCTAAGCGCTCAATTGCTGCTAGCTCTGCTTCCCCAACTCCATCTTCTTCCAGACTTGGTGTGCAGTGAAGACAAATGAGTCAATGATCCCCGCCACTGTAAAGGTCCCACCCACAATCGCACACACCTGCAGCAAACACGGGTAATGGAACAAGGCCGAGTCTCTACATCTCCATAGCAACCAGTCAACAGCAACATAAAGGGGTCCCATCCCCTGTGAGTGAGCCCACCGTGGTAATGAAGTGATAGAGGGGCGTCTTTCGATCTGTGTAGCTGACAGTGATTGGGTTCATGTCATATCTGAACCAGATGGCTGTGGAGACAGACAGACAGACAGACAGACAGCGATTGGCGTGCGGTGAAGGCAGCCCAGCAGTGTGTGTGCATGTGGAGCAGGTGACAAGTGACTGTGTATTGATGTGCACCTGGCAGTGTCCTGTGGTGGCCCCAGGAGGTGAGGCTCTGCAGGGGGGTGTGGTATGTATAAGAGGGGCGGGTCACAAGACACACCCACCCACAGCCGCCCTGCCCTACCTTGTACGCATATGTGTACTGATAGCCACTCCTCTTGGTCCCTCGGTAGGGCAGGTAGGAGGTGGGGACTATCTTCATGTAGTAGTCATGGGTGTGGTCAGCTGGGAGGGGGAGGGAGGGGAGGGGAGGGGAGGGGAGGAGAGGGGAGGATAGTGGAGGGAGGGGAGGGGAGGGGAGGGGAAGGGAGGGGAGAGGAGGGGAGGGGAGAGGAGGGGAACAGTATGTGAACTGTGCTAGCATCCTCCTCCTCCCACCCAGCCCATCTTCCTCTCTCTGACCTGGCATCTCTGTTTTGTCAATATCCCTCAAGGGATCGAAGCTCCCTTTGAGATGTAGCCCTGCCAGGCTGTCCTCTCCAAACTCCAGTCTGTGGATGATGTGTCGCATGTCCACTTGCTCTGGCTGGGTTCGGGAGGAGTGAGTGGAGAGGTGAAAGTTACCGGGCACCTTCTTGATGAAGAACTGTGCTTCCATTCTGCAGCCAGCTTTGGGAGGGGGAGGGAAGGAGAGGGGGGAGGGGGAGGGGAGGAGAGGGGAGGGGGGAGGGGGGAGGGGGAGGGGAGGGAAGCGGGGAGGGGAGGGTTAGTGAATGACATAACATACATACACATGCATAGTACAAGTGCGCACCGTCTTCGTTAACAGGGATCTTCACGATGTCTCCTTGGAAGCCAACCTCATGCCGACCCATTTCGTCCTGGATGTCCAGACCCAAAACTGAAAAGAACAAGAAAACATGGCTAATGATATTCATGAGTATGCTCGCAAGGGGTGGTGTGGCAAGTGTAGTGTGGTGGGTGTGGTGTGGTGGGTGTGGCATGGTGGGTGTGGCATGGTGGGTGTGGTATGATGGGTGTGGCATGGTGGGTGTGGCATGGTGGGTGTGGTCCCCTCACATTGGCACTTGAGGTTGGGTACTGTGACATTACATTTCACCCTGACATCCTCCTGCCCCGAGGGCTGGTCCACAAACAACTCGCTAACCCTGAGGAAGGAACAATGCACAGACTAAGGGAGCACGCATGCACACACACACACACACACACACACACACACACACACACACACACACACACACACACACACACACACACACACACACACACACACACACACACACACACATGCGTATTGCCAGTACAGCTTGACTGACACTGAGAATAGCTAAGACCTAGCTGACACACTCCTCTCTCCACAATATATGTCCAGTCAATGAAATGGACGGTGCAGTGGGTAGAAGGGGACAGCAGGGGGACAGTAGGGGGACAGTAGGGGGGGACAGTAGGGGGGACAGGAGGGGGACAGGAGGGGGACAGTAGGGGGACAGGAGGGGGACAGGAGGGGACAGTAGGGGGACAGTAGGGGGGCAGCAGGGGGACAGGAGGGGGACAGGAGGGGGGACAGGAGGGGGACAGGAGGGGGACAGGAGGGGGACAGTAGGGGGACAGTAGGGGGACAGTAGGGGGGACAGTAGGGGGACAGTAGGGGGACAGTAGGGGGACAGTAGGGGGACAGTAGGGGGACAGTAGGGGGACAGTAGGGGAGACAGTAGGGGGGACAGTAGGGGGGACAGTAGGGGGGACAGTAGGGAGACAGGAGGGGGACAGTAGGGGGACAGTCCAGCTCTGCTCCTGCACTGAGTGTGACAATAAGGGGGACAATAGAAGCTGCCCACACACGGAGGGATGGGAGGGGTACACAAATGGTTGCCTTAGACAGTGTGTGCTACTGCTCACGTGTCAACAGTGAGGAATGCCGTGAGTTCTGAGAAGACCAGGAAAAGGATGAAGACACCACTGAGGACAGAGACTGGGGCGGGGCGAGGGGGGAGGTTGGCATGACTACACAGAGGTGTGTGCAGGTCATGCTAGACATGGCCCACCCCTCACTCCACCTCCTGGCCCACCCCTCACTCCACCTCCTGGTCCACCCCTCACTCCACCTCCTGCCCCCCCCCCGTCATGCCCCCTCACTCCACCTCCTGGCCCACTCCTCACTCCACCTCCTGGCCCACCCCTCACTCCACCTCCTGGCCCGCCCCTCACTCCACCTCCTGGCCCACCCCTCACTCCACCTCCTGGCCCGCCCGTCATGCCCCCTCACTAGCTGCTCCGGCCAACGTGGGCTGAGTAAAGTCCTTAGGCACCTTACGGTACACATCCAGACTGTGAGGGAGGGAGAGAGACAACAACGTGGAGGGCGCCCCACATTTACTGGGACTTCCCCAAACCAGCAACCAGAATGAGACATGAGTTCACAGAGAATTAATGCGAGGAGAGCGCTCATTTGAGGGAGGGAGGAATGCACTATCGACACAAATATACTTCTGCACGACACGTGAGTACTTAGATCGCGTTATGAGCAACAAGTTAAGAGAGGAGTATATCGTGCGTGCGCCTGCGCTCACCGCCTAAAGTCGAAAGGCATTGCGGGCCTCTCACCGATTTCCTAGCTACCCACGTGACAGTCACGTGCTAGCACGCTCTGCAGCCATTGGACTATTCTCCGGCGTGTGTAATGAAAAGAAAGTGTACAAAAATGGGATCGTCTGAAAGAATAAATATACAAAAAGCGTCAAATATTGAACAAGATTGTCAGTTATACTTCAAATCCAACTATTTGGCTGCGTGCTTTCTCATGGTCACTGAGAGTGCCGAATATGGAGTCGACGTCGTAATACTGAAGTTTAGCAGTCTCTTTAGCACTGTTGTAGACCTGCAGGATGTGAGGGGAGGGGAGGAGGGAGTGTGAGAGGAGTGGAGTGTGAGGGGAGTGGTGTGAGGGGAGGAGGGAGTGTGAGAGGAGTGGAACGTGAGGGGAAGGGAGGAGTGTGAGAGGAGTGGAACGTGAGGGGAAGGGAGGAGTGTGAGAGGAGTGAAGCGTGAGGGGAAGGGGAGTTAGTTGTACCCTTCACTGCACACAATCATGCGATTGTGCGGCAATAGGGGCTGGTGCGCAAGACTAGGAGGGAGTTTGAGGGGACAGGGCAGTGTGAGGAGTGGGGTGTGAGTTGAGGGAAGTGCTAGTACTGCTCACTAGTATACTCTTCAGCTGAGGTGAGTCGGGTGGGATGGGGGTAGACCCAGCAGTTGTCATGCGGCTGTAGAGAGGAGGAGGGAAGGAGTGAGTGGAGGCATATCAAGGGGTGGGTGAGGGGCGGGGTCAAGGCAGCCTTGTACTCAGTCCATGCTTTCCATTCCAACTCTGAAATGGAAACAGGGACTGAGCACTGCCTCCCCTGCCATCAAGAGTTCTGTCCTCCTCACCTATTTGATGCGGAAGAGCTGCTCTCCAAGTCAACCTGTCTTGCTTGCAAGCTGTTCTGATGTCGGACGTACTGAATCGTGATAATGGCTACAGCGACAGTGGAGACCACAACAAGGAGGACCACAAACACCACCACAACCACTACAATGACAACTGCCATGTCTGTGGAGGGCGGGGGTGAAGTGTCACCTACAATGGGAGGGGAGGGGAGGGGAGAGGAGGAGGGAGGGGAGGGGAGGGGAGGGGAGGGGAGGAGGGAGGAGCTTGTAGGCAGTGTGATCAGGTGAGGACTGATGGGATGAGCTGTGGGCCCATTGCTGTGATACCCAGATTAACAGATATCAAATTTTAGTGACACACTGCACACTGCTAGCAGGAAGTATAACTATGAGGTGGATGTACAGTTACACAACTGTGCGTGGGCGTTTCCTTTGATGTGGTCGGGTCGACAAATAACATATCAACCCAACCACAGGTTGATAAGTTCTTTATCAACCTGGGGCTCTTATCACATTTGTGGACTCTTATTGTTTAAAATGATTAGAATCACAAAGAACACAGCATTCAAGTTGTTTGTAATGTCAGTCAACTGGTCATGTTAACAATGTCAGTTTCACAAAATGGTTCTAACCCTAACTCTTCCCTGAAAGTTAACAAGACTCTGTATGCTTCCATTGCAGCTAATATAGCTAAACGACTTTGCATGTATTGCCATGATGTAGCTTCAGGCTTTGAGTCTTGAGGCTCCTCTCCTTGCTTCATCTTCTTGCTGGGGCCTTGCGCTGCTGAAGCGACGCTTCTTCCTTTTCGAATTTTAAAGGAACTTGGTTGAGGACTGCCGATTGGATGTCAGTCTTCACTAGACACTAGCGGACCGTATCTCTTCTCATACTGCTGTGAAGCAGCTAACAACAGAGCGTCTTCCTCCTCCTCCTCTTCCTTCATGAATAACTGTGAAGCCTGCAGCAGCAGATCGTCGCTTGGCAATTCAGCATTCAGACCAACGCATTCCGTAGGAGCGGCAGGAATGCAAAAGCTTACTGTGATCGTTTACGTCCCCCCAGATTGACAGTAGCTGCGAGAGGAGGTCGAAAACGTTGCTCCCAAATTCTACAGGGGCGTCCGAAGCAGCAGTGCCAAGCAGTTCTTCCAGTAGCCGGTCTGTCATGGCCTTGCGAGCACACGCATTCAAAGTAAATGCCCATGCCCTCGTTGTGTAAGACGGTTATTGAATTCGGTATCGGTTGAGATGCGATTTATCACCCTCGGCGCTTCGTGCCTCGGGTCAATAAATCACATCTCAACCTCTTCCTCATTCAATAACCTATACTTACATGGAAGTGGCCATGGTGTGTGACCCTCTGGTGGATAACTGTGGAGGCTAGTGCATTGTCTGTGGGTAAATGCCTTGTGTGAACACAGTACTATTACCAGTAGTTGAGCTGTTGAGTGATGTGCACCTTAGCACACAGCACTGTGAACACTGCACTCACACAGTGACTGCGGTACACACACCTGTGCCAGGGATGATTTCTGGGCACTCGTCAACGCTACCACCTCCCCCTCCACTGGGGATGATCTGCTCCACACTTGTCACATAGCTACCGTCAGCGTACACTATAGTGAGGGAGACAGTGTACGTCTTGCTGCTGTCCAGCCCTTGGTAGCACTGGCTCTGATTGGTCTTGTTCACAACTGCCGTCCACTGCACACCGCTGACAGACTCCGTCACTGTCACATTGCACCGTGCAAAGTCGCCGACATCAGTGGGGCTTGTCCAGGAAATACTGAACGCCAAACCAGTCAGCCTCATCAAACTGACCTCAGGAGCAACTCGCACTAAACACAAGACAAAGCAGGAGGGATCAGTAAGAGAGCTGTTCAGTGTTGTACCCCGGCCTGTGCGGCCGTTCAGTGGTGTACCCCGGCCTGTGCGGCCGTTCAGTGGTGTACCCCGGCCTGTGCGGCCGTTCAGTGGTGTACCCCGGCCTGTGCAGCTGTTCAGTGGTGTACCCCGGCCTGTGCGGCCGTTCAGTGGTGTACCCCGGCCTGTGCGGCCATTCAGTGGTGTACCCCGGCCTGTGCGGCCGTTCAGTGGTGTACCCCGGCCTGTGCGGCCGTTCAGTGGTGTACCCCGGCCTGTGCAGCTGTTCAGTGGTGTACCCCGGCCTGTGCGGCCGTTCAGTGGTGTACCCCGGCCTGTGCGGCCGTTCAGTGGTGTACCCCGGCCTGTGCAGCTGTTCAGTGGTGTACCCCGGCCTGTGCGGCCGTTCAGTGGTGTACCCCGGCCTGTGCGGCCGTTCAGTGGTGTACCCCAGCCTGTGCGGCTGTTCAGTGGTGTACCCCAGCCTGTGCGGCCGTTCAGTGGTGTACCCCGGCCTGTGCGGCTGTGTGTCCCACTCACCCGGTGGTATGGTGTACGTGATGCTTGCCTTTGGCCCCACTCCCCCATTGTTGTAGGCTGCCACGGCTATGGAGTAGCGGGTCCCTCTTTCAAGGGATGTGAAGGTCAAGTGAAGATCGCTCACATTGCGGGCTTGCACTAACTCATTGTCTGGCAGGTGAACAGTGACTGAGTACCCGTCAACCACAGCACCTCCGTCTGGAGCCTACAGGGATGGAGAGATGGCGTATCATCTGCTGTCCCCACACAGCTAGGCTGCCCATCTAGTCCATGTATACAACACGTTAGCAGCTCTGCTACATAGCACTCAACCTGTGTACCAACCCTAGTCTGGGCTGTTGGACCACCCCTACCCCAGGGGACCACAGCATACAGACTGGGCTGTTGGACCATCCCTACCCCAGGGACCACAGCACACAGACTGAGCTGTTGGACCACCCCTACCCCAGCCTGTTCAGTTAAACTGGGTTAGTTGCGCATGTGAAAGGGGGGACAGTCTATTACACCCAAAGACAGAGCAGAGTCACAATAGGACCTCCTGCACTGACCAGCTGTGCTGATGGTGGATTGACAGGTTAGAGTTAGGCAGTATCTGATGCTGGCACTCACACCTCCTCCCTCCACACCCTCCACAAGCAATGAGTGAAATACCACTACACATAGGTATTATATGAAGATGAGTGCTACATCTGCCCTGCCCTGCCCTGCCCTGCCCTGCTAGCCCTGCCCCTCCAGTGGTCTGGGATGGTCTGTCAGTCCAGACCAGGCCAGCAGTCTAGCCCATTAGACAGTGTGGCATGCTGACCTAGTCCCCACAGTACACACCCATTACATCATGGCAATGCATAGAGTAGCTTGGGGGCAAAACTGACAATGAATATAGTTATGCATTGTGGTTGGGCTGAAGTGCAAGTGTACAATGAATATGATTAGCACTCACCCCCCAGCTCAGGTCCACAGAGCTCTGCATCTGGTTCCATTTCGCTGCCACACCACTGGGTGCCACGGAGGGTGCTGCGTGTGGGGGGGGGGGGGGGGGGGACTAGTGTTGGTCAGCTCATACTCTCCCACCACTGCCTCCCTTCACTCCTCACCATCTCTCAATGTCCCCCTCAATGTCCCCCTCAATGTCCCCCTCCCTCCTTCCACTCACCCTGGTGTGTGGTTGAGGCAGTGATGGCCTCAGATGCTCTGCTCCCGACCTGGTTCTGAGCCACCACTCGCAGCTCATACTGTGTGTTCGGTGTCAGCTGCTGTATCATTGCAAAGTACCTGTCGCCGGCTGTGCTCCCCACCACACTCCACTGCCCCTGCGCTACCATCCGCTCAATCACGTACGTCTCCACCAACGAGGCTTGAAGGGGCGTGTCCCAGTGAAGTGTCAGTGAGGTTGACGTAACTGTTAACACCCGCACTCCAGTGGGGGCTGGAGGGACCACTGCAGGGACAGAGAGGAATGGAGTGGTGCCATGGCACTGCCACACCCATTGACGACCACCACACCCACTGATGACCACCACACCCACTGATGACCACCACACCCACTGACGACGACCACACCCACTGACGACCACCACACCCACTGACGACCACCATACCACGAACTCACAGTTTGATACACCATACTATGTAGTAAACAGCATACAGACCCCTCCAGCGACCCGTGCACCCTACGTACTCCAGCGACCCGTGCACCCTACGTACTCCAGTGACCCGGGCACCCTATGTACTCCAGTGACCCGTGCACCCTACGTACTCCAGCGACCTGGGCACCCTACGTACTCCAGTGACCCGGGCACCCTACGTACTCCAGTGACCCGTGCACCCTACGTACTCCAGCGACCCGTGCACCCTACGTACTCCCTCCAGTGGGGCAGTGACCGTACTTCTCTAATGACCCAATTGATCACACTCTTTTCCCTAATGCATTGAACCTCTGGAGCATGGAGCTAATTCAATGACAACACTTAATACTTATTAACTGACTGATTGAAGGGGACTACAATCCCCCCCCCCCCAGGGATGTTATATGTATTATAACCCTTTCACATGGAACCACTAACCCAGGTCTGCCCCAGTTGCGTAACCCGGGCCAGACCCTAGCACTGTTCACATGGGAAGCCTACTCCTGGGTGATCTGTTCCCTGCCACCTGGCACAATACAGCAAGACCATGCCAGGACTCACTGGCAGACACAGCGGTGCCAGTGGCTTGGGAGGGACTAACACATCATTGGCTATGAATATCATTACCCTCCCCTCTCCATGACAACATTCCAGGACACACACACAGTAAAAGTGCCAGAGATGCTTGAGTCAACAAGGCACAGGAATTACCAATGAATATAGTTAATAGCCACCCATCCATGGCCTACACTTGAGGTAAACACACTCCTGCCCGCAGGCTAGCACTCTCAGGTAGGAATACAAACACAGTCCAGTGCAGTCCATTATACACCTTCAGAGCGCCCTGTGACTGCGGACACACTCACCTCCTTCGTGTACCACAATGCTGGCCTCACCCTCGGCAAGGGAATTGGTACCCACACATGTGTATGTGTACTGTCAGAAAGAGGGAGGAGGGAGCGGGGAGGGATGGGGAGGGATGGGGAGGGGCAGTAGATGAATACACAGCATATCTTGCTGCTACCCTCCATCCCATCCGCACCTGTTCTTCCACTCCTCTGGCCTGCACCACAACTGTGCTTGTTGTTGTAACCTGGTCATACTGCCCTTCTTCCGACATCCGTGAGGTCTCAGAGACGGTGCTTGGAGCTCCTCCCCCAACGGCTCTCATCCACACTACACTCGTGACTTGAGGATTGGATACTATAGTGCAGACCAAAGTCACATTGGCAGTGGGAGTGACCAGCGAGGTGGGCACGGCAACGATAGGGGCCACCTCAGGAGGGACTACAAAGAAGCAGGGAAGAACAGATGACAGTTGAGTAAAGATGTCCACCACTTTGTCCCCTTGTGTTGATAGGCTACTCACACTGGATTGTCACTGTCGCTACAGCACTGCTGGTCCCAGCATCATTGTCAACTTCTACTGAGTACTGCCCAGCGTCCCCTCTCTCCAGCGAGCCGACCAGGAGGCTCTGTCCAAGCACGCCCACTCTCCCCCCAACTGTCAGTGGCTCGGCATCCTTGTACCACCGCGTGGCTGTGGCCATCCCTCCTTCAACAAGTGAGTAGGTGAGGTTGAGTGACGTCCCTGCCAGCAGGATCTGCTCGCTGGGGCCCACAATAGTCACCACTGGAGGAACTGCATCGCACAACAAACCATCATACTCGAGTCTATGAGTGTGTGTGTGTGTGGTGGAGGTGAGGGTGAGGGGTGGGTGGGGCTACTAACCGATCACTGTCACCAGGTACCTCACTGCTGCAAAGAGGCAGGTGTAGATGCCTTGGTGTTGTCGCAGCACCGCTCCAATCACCAGAGACTCGTCAGATAGATTGCAGTAGCCGCCGCAAGCGATGCCGTCTTCGAAGGTGATGGTCGACCCGTTGAAGGTCCATATCGTGTTTTGGCCGTCGACGCACCGGAGCTCTAGCGCCACGCCCTCCACAACCTCCCGTTTCTCTACCTCCTGCGACTCGGCTGGGCACAGAGGACGAAGAGCGAGGAATGAGAGCACACACAGCTTCTCTCAAGTTTATTAATAGACCACTCGCAGGAGCAGCTCCCAACGACTGCAGCAGGCGCCGCAGGACTCACCTGTTGGTGCCAGGAAGGCCAACAGTGCCACTGCAATTAGCACTATCATAATTGTCCCTCTAACGTCCGCCGAATGTCCCACGCACAACCTACACAATAACAGGACGCCCTGCTAGCGCGTCTGGTTTTATCCTTTCCCAACGGAGGTGCACAAAGGCCGAAGAGCTGACCTAATAGAACTATGAATGTCATTATCATAGACTATCTGTCTGCAAATTGGCATTAACTGGTTTCACGTGTTTGTCACGTGACGTCTGGTCCCTGTCTGACATAGTCTCGTTCCCAGCCCCCCAAAAGGTGGTCTGGCACATTTGCTCAATATTCTGATTAATTAAAAACTTTCGGTATGTTGCGTCACCTGCATGCAAGAAGCACAATGATTGGGGCGCTTGCTAGAATCGCCTCAAAGGGCGGTAACGGACATTGAGAAACTGTACCAGGTCACCCTTAAAAATTGTGAAAGCAGTAAAATTGGGTACCGTTTGATCTCATTTGATAGAATACCTAAATATGACTCACGTAGGTGAGCGAATGAAGCTGCTAAATTGCGTATCGCAAGACATGAAGGCGCTTGCCAAAATTTTGGCAAGCGCCCCAAGGGCGGTATCAAAATATCGAGCAAATGTGCCAGACCACCTTTCGGGCCATTGCAAAATGGCGGCCGGAAGTGGGCTGGGGACGAGACTATGTCTGACAGAACCCTCCGCACGTGCCGATACTCAAAAGACAACAGCAGTGGCTGGTCAACCGGAGCCTCCGAGGGAGCAGGCTGGATGGACGCTGGAAGGCGTGTGCAGCAGTCAAGAGTTGGGAGGAGAAAGGAGAAACAAATGGTTAGTCAGGGAAGGGGGAGGGGAGGGGAGACGAGGGGGAGGGGCACTGCCAACTCATCAGACCTTCATCAGTGACTGCATGTAGTCACTTAAAAGTAATATTCCACCCCTATGTACTCCTATGTGCCCCTCTGTACCTCTATGTGCCCCTCTGTACCCCTATGTGCCCCTCTGTACCCCTATGTGCCCCTCTGTGCCTCTATGTGCCCCTCTGTACCCCTCTGTACCTCTATGTGCCCCTATGCACTCCTATGTGCCCCTCTGTACCTCTATGTGCCCCTCTGTATCCCTATGTGCCCCTCTGTGCCTCTATGTGCCCCTCTGTACCCCTATGTATCCCTATGTGCTCCTCTGCTCGCCGTTGTAACCTCAATTGTCACCCTTCACTCTGTCACTTGTCCAAAGATGGTGAATTGCGCACATGAGCACTTAATCAATTTGACAAACCAGTGAGGTGGCCCCTCATTGTGCCAATTTCATTCATCATACACTACAGATTGCACTAATTAGACTAATAGATGTTATTATCAATTTAGTGTTTAAATTTGAATATGTAACATAATGATAAATCATTTATAAGTTACAGGAATTAAAATAATTTAGATAATGCATTAAATATTACTGGCAGCTACATCTAGCAGTCTAATGACCCTAACAAGCAAGTCAAAGGCAGGGGAACTCATTGCAGGGCTCTTGCTCTGCCATGGCCTGGAAGGCCAAGGCGTTCCCTCGTGGACTGTGACTGACAGACGCTGCAGCATGTAGTACCAGTGAGCCAAGGGCTCCCTTGTGGCCCCTCTGAGTCTACCTGCCAGACCCCTGAGGAAAGCGTGTGAGTCTGGACGGATCATGCTTAGAGTCTTCTACTGCCACAGGTGCAAAGAAGTAGCGCTGGAATTGAGGTTGGCATACTTGAGCCGTCTTGCACCTTTCAGCTTCTGCTGCCACGCCCCAGCCTCCCTAGTGGAGATCTGTTGGTAGGAGTGGGCCGGGGTATCTGGGCAGGTCGCATCCCAGATTAGTGCTTTCCTCCCTTTCCACGGCACAACCGAGGCACCATCTGGGCGATTCCCATCTGACCGGTAAAGCCCAGCGGGCTCCAGGTGAGATGGAATTTGTGCCACATCCAGGGACCTCTTAATCACATCACTGACGCCAGCATGGCGAGGGTGCCGGCCCTGAATTGGCAGCTCAATCCGTGTTCTATTGTGTTAATTATGGTGCTATGCAATCATCACTTGTGGTATCTTTACACCTCGCAATCGTGCTGATGTAGTAAGGCCCAAAGTGTGTTAGGTCTTCATCAAACTGGTTGGTACGGGCTGACCTGCACGCAGGCAGGCTGTCTGTGGTTAATTAGTGCACACAATTAATCAAAAGGTTACGAAGCTGTATCAGCACTTGCTATTCACTGATTCAGCAAGGCAGTGCATTGATTTGATTTGATAGCACAATCTATCCACTGATTCAGCATAGTCTAGTTTCAGCAAGGCAGTGCATTGATTTGATTTGATGGAGGATGACAGCTGCAATGACGTCCAATCAATCATATAACTGGTGAACAATACTGCAGCTTGATAAGACAAGGTGGGAGCAGGACGTTTCGACCCGGGGGGGGGGGGGTCTTTGTCACACACTGTAAGCAGTTGGCAAAGACCCCCGGGTCGAAACGCCCTGCAGTATTGCTCACCAGTTACATGGTTGAAGACAGTGTATTGATGGCTGACAACCTCATGTCATGTACACCTCAAGTCCTGCGTTCCATTGCACCATTTGTAGTGCCCGAAATCAAGAGTAGATAAGAGATGAGAGTATGCAACCGCGTATACGCACCCGTAACAGCATTTTTCTAAAATGACGCAGCAACACGTCACACGTGGGCATGGTAACGCTACTTAATATTCTGATGTAATGGATGAATACTATTAACTCAATCCGCCAGTCTGTACGTACACAGCATCGATTGCGAGCTCTTCAGTTTGTTAGTTGGAAGTTGCAACAACACCCCTGCAGCGCCCGCGAGGAAGGACCGAGACAGAAAGCATCGATTTGTGTCACTCGAGAGCAGCGCTGCCATCCACAGTTTTACAGCTCTCTCCTCGGAGTTTCACGGTGGCTACGCAGCTAGTTCTGGACTCGATCTATGCAGGGAAGAGACCGGCGTCAACCAGCTGGCCTTAGACACTGTTAAACGGCTACGGCTAACAAATCGAACAGCTGCGCAATTGATGCTGAGTACGTAGAGACTGGCGAATCGAGTTAATAGTATTCATCCATTACATCAGAATATTAAGTAGGGTTACCATGCCCACGTGTGACGTATTGCTACGTCATTTTAGAAAAATGCTGTTGTACACGCAGGGATACGCGGTTGCATACTCTCATCTCTTATCTACTCTTGCCGAAATGCAATGTGAGGGATACGAACACACAAGGGTTCACTGTGTCCCACCCCTCACTGTGCCCCACCCATCACTGTGCCCCACCCATCGCTGTGCCCCACCCATCGCTGTGCCCTACCCATCGCCGTGCCCCACCCATCACTGTGCTCCACCCATCGCTGTGCCCCACCCATCGCTGTGCCCCACCCATCACTGTGTCCCACCCATCACTGTGCCCCACCCATCACTGTGCCCCACCCATCATTGTGATCGAGCACCTAATGAGTAGCTGAATTGTGGATCTTGAGAGACTTGCAAAGTTTTGTGCATGCCACATCCGATTAATTCCCTTCACTCTAAGCACCCAGCACTTGGCAGTCTGAACTGACTGAGTAGACCAGCTGTCCACTTCCTCCTCTGATCACACAGAGATGTGTACTTCGCCCTTCCCGTGTGTGCCCTCCCTGAGTCAACAGTTGTTACATGTAATGCAACTCTTATGTACCCTTGCTTGCACTAGCTTTGGCTGAGGTGTGCATTGTGGCGCAGGATGTTTTGGCTGGCTGCGGTGGCTTTAGTCTAACATGCTAGACCCTCTCTGCCTATGGGTCACGTAACTCTATACTATCAGTTTGTATACAGCTGATAAAGGCCTCACTGCAGGACATCTTGTGCCATTGAGTGGTTGTTTGGTCCATTTCAGCCCAAAAGGTATTGACCAATCTGCTGTCCTGCACACTTCAGTGAGCCTAGTGCAATGTAGACACTTCTTGTATGCTGTTTGAGATTCGTGGTAAGGAGGAAATGTGTGATATGACGGATATCTCTTTGCTGCATGTTGTTGTCTGAATACTATTGCTATTATTGCCATATTGTATTGCTTTCTCTTTTATTATTGCAGCTCAACCATGTACTCCTTATCTGCTGAATGAGCTGTCTCTTCACCTGAATGCCAGGTGCATGGGCTACTGCACACTCAGTACACAACTCTTCAATGTGCTGCTCACAGGACAGAATGGGATGGGATAGGTAAGCTGTATGTATTCATTGACAGCTCAGCACCTACTGCATCCCCTGCACACTGCATCCCCTGCACACTGTACACTGCACACTGCACACTGCACACTGCACACTGCATCCCCTGCACACTGCATCCCCTGCACACTGTACACTGCACACTGCACACTGCACACTGCACACTGCATCCCCTGCACACTGCACACTGCACACTGCACACTGCATCCCCTGCACACTGCACACTGCATCCCCTGCACACTGCACACTGCACACTGCACACTGCATCCCCTGCACATTGCACACTGCACACTGCATCCCCTGCACATTGCACACTGCACACTGCATCCCCTGCACACTGCACACTGCATCCCCTGCACACTGTACACTGCACACTGTACACTGTACACTGCACACTGCACACTGCATCCCCTGCACACTGCACACTGCATCCCCTGCACACTGCATCCCCTGCACACTGTATCCCCTGCACACTGCATCCCCTGCACACTGCATCCCCTGCACACTGCATCCCCTGCACACTGCATCCCCTGCACACTGCACACTGCACACTGCACACAGTGTCACATTGCAATCCGGCAATGTATGAAAGCTCTACATGTACTTGTGTGTTCTCTACAGATGGTGCAACACAACCTCCTCCAGCTCTGACCTGGGACGCCTACCTCTGAAGTTACAGTTGACTCTACCTCAATACTTTGTGTAGTGCATCAATTCAAGTGGGAGAGGAAGACAGTGGCACAGTCCTGGACCAGTGCACTGGGAGACCATGGAGCTGCATTCAGTTCATTCAATGATTTGCAGACAGTTACAGACATGTAGCCAAGTTTTGAGATAGCACATGCGAGTGTGGGAGCAGTGGGTGATAATTATGGTTGACCTGTGTCTAGACAGAAGCCTATTTCGGCTCCACGTGCCCCCAGTCACATGCTCCCTGCTGTTGTCTGGTAGCATGTGTCCTGCAGCTATTATACCTGCACACTGCCTCATGTTCGGGCTGTGTCAGTGGAGAGCACTGTCTGTTGGCTGAGGTTGCTGGTCACAACATGCCAGAGTGTTATGCTTACAAGGAGCAAAGAAGGAGGTGGGGAATTCCCCATCTGACCCTAGTATTCCCCATGCACCTAGCCACTGTCCCTCCACAGCTGTGTGCAGTGCACCTTACTGCATGTGCATGGGGTGATGGCTGCGTGAGGTGAGCAGTACCCGACACCTGAGCCGTCACATGATGGCACATACCTACTCCTGCCGGGCACTTGGAAGTGCAGTGCAAGAATTCAATTAGTGAACCAGCGAATATTTAGAATGTTACGGAATAACAAAGGAGGCACACACCTGATCTATTCCGTCCATTTCATTGGTCCACATCAGAGTGACGTCATTTGTTTAGCTGTACCCCTGCCTTATTGGGAAAGTTGCATCAGTTTGCCGAAGAGTTCGCTGAGAGTGAAGGAGAGTCGACGGACGGTCACTGCGAGTGGAGAAGGAGGAGAGGAGCGAGGAAACTGTGTGCCGGTGAGGCCGGAGAAGGCGCGTCCGAACCATTCCACGTGTCGCCGTTCACAGTGTACCAGAGGCAGCCACCCTGGGGAAGGAGACGCCGGTGCTCCCTCCTAGTGCGTCCACGCCAACTCCCAGTCCCGCCCGCCTATCGACGCTGCTCATATCTAGCCATCTCCGACTGTCCATCAGTTCGTGCTTCCCTGCAGCAGTGGAATGGAAGTGGACCAGACTCTCGTCGGAGGGACCAAGATGAACGGGATTGGCGCAAACGGGGACAGCGAGCAGTCGGAACCGCAGGAACTGTTCAATTTTGGAGACATGGCGGACGTGGAGGAGTTGGAGGCGATTGAGTCTCGTCCCAAACACAAAGCTAAGCGGCGTGTTCGTCTTTCCAGCAAAAGCGAGGACCCTGCCCCCGGCCCCGACCCGGGGTCACCGCTCTCGCCCACCAAGCTGCTCAAGAACCAAGTGAAGGACCGTCACTCGCGGACCGGGCGGCGAGGAGAGCCCAAGAAAGGTGATGCGATGACCAGCTGAGTGTGTTGCTCGCCGAGCTAATGATATTCATATCTTTGTACATGCAATCGTAACTGATATTCATAGCATGTCCACGCACATAACATGGTTAGTCCACGTCTCAGTGTCCTGTGACTCCACTGCCGTG